>SPJY01034214.1:732432-989898 GCA_005191435.1 Raddia distichophylla | reverse complement strand
AACTGCTCCACATGACCATCCTTGTCACAATATGTGCAGTGAAGACCAGCCTTCGTCGTCACTCCAGAAGACGACGAGACTGGGGAAGAAGACGACCGAGAGCCCGTAGAAGTCGAAGCCGGTGGCCGAAGAGCAAGAACTGACGGAGAAGTCAGTAGACCAGCACCACGAAGACGAACCTCCTCAGTACGAAGAGCAGAGAGAGCCTCCAGCATAGTGACACGAGAGTGACGGGCAAGAAGCTGAGCACGAACTTGCTCAAACTCCATCCGAAGGCGTATGACGAAGTCGTAGACACGACGAAGCTCCAGTCGAGATCGCTGACGCAAGCAACAGGCACAAGTCCGAGAGTCATGATCGGCTGCAGTATCAAGAGCCGCATCCAGAGAGTCCAACTGACGCCATACTCCAGAAAGCTGAGCATAAAACTCATCCACTGTAGAATCACCCTGTTGTAGAGACTTCTCATGGCGAAGAGCAGCAAGGTACTGAGAGTCACCCGAAGGCTCATAACGATCCCGAAGATGTGACCACATTAGCTGCGCGGATGCCAAAGAGACCACTTCTCCAGTAAGATGCACCTCCATGCTAGCAATCAAAATAGCAGAGGCACGAGCATCCTCATCAGACCAAAACTTGTTGGCAGTGTATTGAGAATTGTAAGACTCCAGAGCCTCCTTGTACTCATCGGAGGCCTTCTTATCAGTATCACCAACACCTGTAGACTTCGAAGAAGGCAGCGCCGAGGGATCAGGACATGGCGGGCAAGAAAGCTCACCGGTAAGAAAACCCCAAAGGCGTTGTCCACGCATGTGAATGCGCATGTGCTGGGCCCAATCTTGATAGTTGAGCCCATCAAAAAGCACAGGGCAACGAGGAACAGACACAGTTCCCGACGACATTTTTTTTTAATTTTTTTTTATAACACTGCATGCACACACAAGCCCGACCCCAAAACCCTAACCTAACTCGGGGCTGGGGGAGAGTGGCGGCGGCAAAGAGGCACAGAGGCCGCGGCAGTCTCTGGCCTCCAACGAGGAACGACGGCGGCGGTCTCCGGTGGCCCCCAAAGCAGAGAGGCGGCAGCGGCGCCCCCCGACGAGGAGCGGCGGCGGCGCCTCCGAAGCAGAGAGGCGGCGGCGGCGCCCTCGCCGACGAGGAACAGCGGCGGCGCCCTGCGGCGGCACCCTCTCGACGACGAGCAGGGGCGGTGCCCCTGAAGCAAATCCGGCGACGGCGAGGCGGCGTAGAGGATCTGACGGCGGCGCGACGTAGAATATCCGGCGGTGGCAAGGAAGAACCACTGCAATCAGATCCGGTCGTGCAGCAGGGAGAAGATCCAGCGGGGAGAAGATCAGCAGAAGCCTGATCCAAAGGAAGAATGTGTGGAGGAACAGAGAGAGTGCGCAAGTGCAACGCACAGATTGGATCGGCTAGAGAGGAAAACAAAACCCTAACCTCAGCTCTGATACCATGTTAGGAATGGCACTTGTATTCATATGGGGGCCAAAGGGCCAGTATATATACAGAGTACAAGGGAAAAAAAGGGAAAGACTAGAAAACCCTAATACAATAAAGGGACGGGCCAGGACCATATACACAGCCCAATATATCTCTATATACACAGCCCAATATATCTCTAACAGTGCTGTCCAATCTAGTAGATTTTATGATCAACATAATTTTTTATGGCATTGGTGTGTTTATGCTCATAATTATGTTCATGTTAATTGTTTGATTCATTATGCTTATATCACAATATCTATAACACTATCGTGGTAAGAAAGAGAAGATTTCATGGTGATACCCTAAACACTATTTTGCGCTTAACTCTAACTTACTTTTTACTCATGCATCCCTCGAAACTTGTCACCATTTATGCTAATGGTCCAAAAACATAAGGACAACCATTTAACATTGAGGTGGTAGCACATATGCCTATCAATGCCTGTATAGCTATTAGTTAGCTATTAAATGCCTATATGACCCTCTATTTCGACATCCACGTTATCAACTATCTGTACACTTTGTCTAAAATTCATACATTGAATTTTATGGATTTTAAATCTCAAAAATTGATCTTTGGGTGTTTAAAATTCAAAAAACAAAATTTTGGGGATTTAAAAATTCAGAAAAGAATTTAAACAATTGAAAAATTTTAAAACACGAATTTAATAAATTTAGATGTCAAAAAATAATATTGGACATTGTATATTTTTAGATTATTTGCATTTTATGATTTCCAATGATCAAAATTAAAATTTAAAATTAAAAAAAATTCCTTTTTCATTCTAAATTTAGGGAAATTCATTTTTAATTGGAATTTCAAAATATATAAATTATAAATTTTGAAATTCCCAACTCCAAAAAAACTGTTTGAATTTTTAATATCTATTGAATTTAATATTCAAATTTTAGTGTCCCTAAATTTAGTTTCTGAATTTTGGAGAGAATGTGGGGGATTGAGATAGGATGACGTGGATACTTAGATGGATTGCTACATATGTATTTAACAGACACATTGGCATTTATCAGCAACATGGGTTATCGCCTCATCGCTAAACAGCTACCCTAACGATGTTGGACCTTCCGTGTAAAGGATGACAAGTTTAGGGGGGCACAAAAGTAAAATAAAAATTTGAAGGCTACCTACGAAATGGTGCAAGTTTAGGGAGGTTGCATTTAAAAGACACATTGGCATTTATTGGCCACATGGTCCACTGCTTCATGCTAAACAGTTGCCCTTGCATGCTAAGGATGATAGGTTTACAAGGCCACAAAAGTAAAATGAAAGTTTAGGGGGTAACTACTAGGCAATACAAGTTTAGGGGACTACAATACAGTTTTAGAAATGTGGCCATATTTGTAAAATGGCCGTGAAATTAATAATCAGATTTGAATCACTATAGCCAGAATGAGTCCATAAAAGAGAAGGTGAACCATGACCATACCTCAAAAAATGGCATACTATGGCAGTAAAGAAGCATATGCACCTCATATCTAGCATAATGTTGGCCATTGATCAAGATCAGACAAACACACTTGAGCTACCCTAGGCAATCACCCGAAGCCTAGCAAAGCAATGGATGAACACACATGCTGGGGGAACCACTTATAGAGACATGACTTCAAAAATTGAATCTTAGAATGTGTAATTTCTATTGAATGATTTGTTTTGCCCATTATAAGCGCTCGCTCCCCATTATATAGAGCATTGCATACAATCTAAACTGAACCAAAACATCCTAAAAAAACAAAACCATAAGGGCATTTTGGGACCTTCACCTTTGAATGATCGTGATGCTCTTGCTTTTCCATTTTTTTTGCAAGGCAAGTAGACCATTCAACATCATAATGTGAGGGAAGGACCAAATTGTCCTCCTGCCTTGGTAACAAAAGGGATTTACAAGGGTCAGATGGTTTCAGCCTCTTCCCTATGGGATGCGCGCGCGCGCACACACACACACACATATCCTAACACGTGGCGACCCCTTCACAGCAGGGGAGGGCCCAGTAAAGCCCAAGAATGTACAACTGTATACCTAATACCTAAAAGTTTTGACAAAAAAAAAATCGAATACTAGCTCTTAGTCCTATTCCCATTCATCACAGAACATTTGGATCTCAATCAGTCCAATATACTAACGCTCAGCTTTTGTTGCTCTCGATCTCTCTCGAACCCTCAGTTCCCCTCCCTTATTCAGTTCCTATCCACAGTGAGGGCTCAGGCTGTCCCAACGAGTGCTAATTGGTTGGGGGTGAAATGGGTGGAATGGGTTGGGTTTTAGAGTGGGTTGCTTTAAATGAGTGGAAATGGTGTTGATGTAGCTAATTGGTTGGGGTGGTGTGGGTTTTAAGTTGAAATGGGTAGGTGTGGGTTTTAAGTTGAAATGGATAGGGGTGAGTTGGGTTTGGGTTTGAAAAGGTTGAAAAAAAATTATTTTTTAACCTTTTTTAAAAAATTATTTTAATTTTAATCCCCGGGCTAAAGAATTTGCAAATCTAACCCTTTTGGCCGCGCCACCCCGCCTGGCGCGGCAAATTCATGCTGCCGCGCCAGGCGGGGCCTCTGCCACGCTGGCGGCCCCGGCGAGCTACCGATAGAATGACAAGTGGGGCGGTCTTGCCGCGCCATCCCGCTTGGCGCGGCAGCATGTATTTGCCGCGCCATCCCGCTTGGCGCGGCAGCATGAATTTGCCGCGCCGGGCGGGGTGGCGCGGCCAAAAGGGTTAGATTTGAAAAAACTTTTGACCCGGGGTTAAAAATAAAATATCTATTTCAAAAGGGTTAAAAATAAAAAATTATTCGAAAAGGTTTGGGTTCACATGGTTTCAACCCACGGGTTGTATTGAATGAGTTTATATGGGTTTTATAATATAACATTTTTTTACACGTGGGCCTCACTTATTCAGTTTGACATCTCAACTTCACAAAGTTGATTTCACATATGTAGAGTCATACAAAAAAAAATTAGACAATTTTGATGATTTTTTATAGTGTGAACGCAAGGTTTTTTTTAAAAAAGGTATTTTATAATAGACCTAGCCGTAGGTAGCCCGAGCCGGGTCGACCTGAGCAGTACACTGGGCCGACTTGGGCTTTGATCTATAGCCCACCCGTCAGGCTGGGGCCAATCCCAAAGAAAATACAAAATAGCACAGGGTCGGGCTGGGCTTCGGGCCAGGCTCGAGCCCGAGTCTGGGAAAAGGTGTCAGATCGAGCTTTTCCAAGCCCGGCCCGGGTTGACTTGGCTTGGCCTTTGAACATATCTACTTTATAGAAAAGCACCAAATTCTACATGTGGGCCCCATATATTCTGTTTGACCTGCAAATCTACACAAAGTTGTGTCCATATGTATAGAGTTGTGACAAAAAATCAAACAATTTCAATGATTTTTTTATATTGTGAACACGAGGTTTTTTTTTAAAAAAACTAAAGTGTTTTTCTCCATGAAGTCTAACCTTCATATAAAATTGGGTTGAGAAATGGGTTTAAATGGGTGGAGAAATGGGGTTGAAGCCATATGAGAGGTGTGGGTTGGATTGGTTTAGATTTAGATAAGAAATGGGTTGAATTGGTTTGGGTTCACATACAAATGGGGTGGGGTGAGGTGGGGAGAAAAAAAGTTTTATTACAATAAGGTGGGGTGGAATGGTGGATATGGGTTGGGTTTGAACCCATGACTCCATTAGTAGCCCTAGCTGTCCCTGACCTAGGCGCCACCATGCCAACGCCTAACGCCAGAAGGCAAGAGGTTAGTCCAGGTCGCTGCGCTAGGAGAATCCTTCAGAACCACATCGGCCACAAGGTCGCTCCAGCTCCTCCTCCGGAACCACGAGAGGCCATGCAGCGTTCTGAGTCTGTGCTCCTCCTCTGGTTCTCCTCACCTCCAATCGGCCTAATGCCGTCGGCGCTACGCCAGCCTCCATGTAACACCCTGGCTCAAAATCTCTTAGATCATAGCCACCTACGGGGAGGGCCCATGTATCCATATCACCCACTTAGACTTTTTGGCCTCGCTTCGTCCAAAAGGGTTAACCCGGGGTGCTATGTTTGGCTTCAACAGGCATCATATGCTACTACAATTTTGTCTCAACTAGTAATGTGGGACTAATCCCACCATCGATGTGTTATGAGGCCCATGTATGTTCTTAGACAACACAAACAAACCTAAAGACAGTAGACTCTAGGACTCATACCTGTATGTTGACTTTGGCTGTTCGACATCTTTGTGCTGGTGGCAGCGTGGATGGGGAGGAGGAAGAGCCTCGGAGTGGGATCGACTCTGGCGGCAATCACACTATGCAACTACAATCAATAAAGAGGCAAGCTTTGGATAGCGCATGAGCGTTTCCAACACCGTTAACCTTGGTGTGATCGACATTGGTGTTCGGTGGTGCTTGCTCGACCTCGTCACCTTCATCTACATCTGTGATGGGTATAAATATGTGTATGATTATTCTTGACATTGATCTTTGCTTCCATCTTATTTTTGGGATTGTCTATGGATGGGATGCGATCGGTAGCAGCATTGGATATGGTGGCCTTCGACATCGGCGACAGTGACGATAGGAGGAAGCTCAACTGGTTGGTTTGTAGTTAGGACCTCTAAGGACTTGTTGGTTTGGATAATATGAAGGGCCTCTCCATAAACAGGTGTTTGATACGTATCCCTTTTTTAAAAAAGTTACAAGTTACGCGCTGTTATCCTATAGCAAATTAATGAATATGAATGTGGCCAATCATAATAATTTAATACAGGATCTTTGTCTTTCTCTTAAACAAATTTTCCTCTGATTTATAAGGAGAGGTGTCATTTTAACAAAGGATAATTTATCAAAAGATAGGATAATTGACCGGGTAGTTGGAAGTGTAGCTTCTATATAAATAATAAGAAGATACAATATTTATTCTTTGACGCCACTTGGTTAGATTTGTTTGGCATCTATTTCAGATATCCCTAGGTTTAAATCCTACCTAAAAATATGTCTCATTTGGTTGAGAATTGAATCTTCCGATTGACATTAGAAACTAAAAAGAAAGTTCTTGTGGATACAACAACTACATTATGAACAATTTGGTTTTGTCAAAATGATATAACCTTTAAATAAACAACAAGATATCTTCTTTTTATAGGTTGTATTTAGGAGAGCCTATTGGTTGCGCAACTAGGCATTGCTGTAAAAAGCAAGATGAGCAAGAGGACATAATACATAATTCAGGCATGCCTCTCTCTTGATATTGTCACCCTGACTCTTCTTCTTCAAGTATGGTTTGAGAGTGAATAATAGGATTACTACTTAATGCTTTTTTAAACCTATTGTTAGACCAACTATGTTCTGATTTCAACATTTTATATATTTGTTTGAAATGACATATATATCCTATTCTGAACTAGAGATCAAAATTGTCCTTTTATCTAAAAAAATGACCTACACCCAAATTTCCAAAAACAAAACAACAAAGGAGACATACAATTGCAATTTGCAAGCAAGTGATTAGTGACATCACGCTCTCAGCAAACAACTTTGACTTTATTAAGGCCCTCTTTCCTCGTTAGTTTAGCTTCGGTTCGATTTATCAATTTTATTATTTTTATATAGACCATTTAATGTAACATTTTGAAATAATTTTTAAAACTTTGTAGAAAAGGTCTAAAATATATTTTCTAATAGGATATAAAAAATATATTTTTAATATTTTATTTAACTTTTCTGTTTTTATTACTACTAATACTATACAAAAATGAGAAATTAAATAGGGCTAAATCGGGTCCACACTCCACTCATCCGGTGGTGGACCGAACCAAAAAAAGGGTAAAATCTACCCCGTCGGATAGCTCGCCGCGCCGACATGGCCGCCGGCGCCGCCGCCCGGTGCCTCCTGTTGCGGGCACCGACCCCGCCTGAGCTCGCGAAGCCCCCCGCCTCCCCCAATTCCACTGTTTTCCCTCTCCACGCGGCCGTTCCCCTGAGGTCCGTCCGCCGCCTCCCGCCGCCACTACTCCGGTGCTCCGCCTCCTCCTCCGAAGGCCCCGCCGGGCCGGAGCTGGCCGTGCTTCTCGAAGTTGAAGGGTAAGAGAAAAAAAAATCCCGCCTTGAGATTCTTGTTTGCTTGCTAAATTATTGCGGCTCCTGCCCCAAAAGGAGCCGACTTGTACTCTACTAACATTTAGTTGGTTTGTAGCGGTTGACACAGACGGCTTCAGTTCTTGTATGCTTAGAGTTAGGGCTATTTCTGTTGCTCTTCTGATCACCGAAGTAGAAAATCATGGGAGAACCGCTTTGCAAATCTTGGAACTAGTACGGATTAGCAAACGTGGCCCCCGTCCTCCTTGTCCCATAATCCTATCAATCTAACAAGATAGTTCATGGATATGCCTGATGCTAATGATTGATTTGATTTCTGGTTGTATAATTATGCTACTACAATGATTGGAAAGCATCTTGCTTCGTTCTTGAGCAAATACTTGCGGTTGTTCATAGTTGATTCTGTTGACAATTCAAGACAGCTTATGTTGTAGAATTATAATACTGACTTTTATTAGTGTTATCAGGGTCAATGTGACTGACATGTCATATATTTATAGTAGTAACTTGTGGTTGCTTCACGATCAGCTATAGCTCTCCTCTTTTGTTCTATTTTATTTAAAAAATAGGTATTGCTCTTTTTGATGGAGTAACATGTGTTTCTTTCTTCCTTCAGAGTTCTTGCAGATGTCTATCGCTTCGGTAATCGGCAAGCTTTCAATGTAGGTGCGAGCAATGTAAATATACATCTCTGCTTAATTTCATTCTAAATTAGTATTCCGCTTAATTTCATTCTAAATTAGTATTCCATTTTTGGTCTATGCTTCGCCAAGATTGAAGTGAAAACATCAAACGAAGTAGATAAGATGACAATATCGGCCTATGTAATGTGTGTGTTTTCGACATGATTAAACATGTAGGAGTTAAACAGAATGGAATATTCAGCTGTGTGAGTATGCATACTTCTCATATTATTTTGTTATTTAGCTCATTTAACATGTTCTTTCAACAGCATTTCAAAATCTTGGCCTAGATTGTGCTAATTGGACAGAGCCAATATATGCGGATCTAGTGAGGTTTGTATTATATCCTTTAGCCTCTATCTCGTCTACTACATTTATTATAGGAACCTCATCTACTGTATTGGGCTAAATATTGGTATAACTGATTTGAATGTTTTCTCGTGCCGTTTTGTTCCCTTTTCTGTGTCTTCTTAACAATTCATTCCTACTCTACAAACCAGAACAATATAGTTTGGTCTGGCTGCATGACACTATGAGTTGTTTTTTCTCATCATATCGTTTATTTTTCTAAAGCTCAATAGTTTTCTAGGAAAGCTAGTGGCGATGAGGAAAGGATGCTGATACTTTTCTTTAACAGGGTATATACCTTTTCTTCTCTCAACTACCTTTTCTTATCTAATAAATATTGATCTCATCTGAACGAAAATGGCTTAATCTAATCCTAACAAAACAGAAGCAATCCACGAGCTACAGTACCACGGGGTATTGTTTACCGCTACAGTACCGTGCGGAACCGCTCATGTGCGTGCGGCCTATTCTATGCTTGTTGGGGCCCACGTGCACAACAATCTGACTAATTATATTTGCTAATCGTTTTAAACATTGGAATTAAAGTGCATTACTTATTTCCCTCCTTACTTTTAACTTGACACAGATTGGCTGGCCTACGTCTTTGCCAACTAATGAGAAAGGGTCATTTATAAAAAGTGTTCTTCGTGAAAAGGTATATATCTATTTCTCGAAGCATTCGATGTCAACATTATGCTATTTAGATTAACATACTAGGCAGAACTGTCACAGTGCTAGTACTAATTTGGTACACTATGTTGCACCCCAACCACATGCACGCACGCATGCGCAGTTGCGCGCACACACAAAAGTTTTGTGAATGTGATTCAATTTGTTGAATGTTCACAATTAATTTTACCTAGACAAGGTTCTCAAGGAAATTTTTTTCAAAAAATACAATACGAAAATCAAAATGTGAAATATTTGCAGCAAAGTAGGGTTTTTACTAGAAAACCCCACCACATCCGCCAGCCATGGCGGCGTCTGCAGACAAAAAAGATGCACCCTAAAAATTGGGTTACATTACTTAATTGATTATTTCCTATCCAATTCACTTAAATTTTGTTTTTTTATACCTGTTTGTAGTTTTCATTTGAGTTCAATCAGTTCAGAAGTTTTGTTTTACAACTGAGATCTGAATAGTGAGCTTTTTCTTTTCTTCTTTTAAAATAGAATTGAATATCCTCATAGTGATTTTTTATGCTTTATTTTTCTCATAGTTGAAAGCTTTGGAAGAGTTCTCGGCCTCTGATAGCTTACCTTTGCGGCCTGGAGTTGAAAAGTAAGTATATCGTTTTATTGTTTATCTTAGTTTATTACAAAATCTCTCGAGATAATTCCAGGGAGTTTGCGATATTGTTGATAAAGCACTTTCAATTTTTTTGTAAGATGCAATTAGTGTATAGCAGGTAATTATTTTTTCTGCTTCTATTTTTCAAGAATTATGGCACCTCATTTCAAACTGGTTTTAAATGATGAGTGAGTTCTGCATGTTCTGATAAGTGATGACCATGAATAGTGATTCAATTTGCTTGATACATCATGGACCTCATAGTCCTACATTTGAGCATTTATAAACAATTTTTGTGTCCTTATATCGCTCTTATGTATTCATTTGTGCAGTTATTGTCTTTTTTCTGTACTCTATACCTTATGAACAGTTATATCTTGGACTTATTCTGATATTGTTTATGAATAATTCAAAGGTTCATTGATGATGCACTTAGTGAGGATATTCCTGTGGCCATATTGACAACATACGGAAGAAATGGAGAAAAGATTTCAAGGTTTAGTTTATAATTATTAAATTACTTGTCTCGTCAGCTCTGCAGTTTGTCCAATAATAAACTTTGCTCTTTGAGATATGCACAACGATGTTATTCTGCCAAGATAGCATGTTACTGTAGCTGTGTATTGTATTCATGGAACCAGCTTGCAACAGAATTATATATCTTTGATTTTCCCTTTGACTGCAGATCTATAATTGAGAAGTTAGGCCCTGAGAGAACATCAAAAATAAATATTGTTGGAAAAGAAGAGGTTGAAAGAAGCCTATATGGTCAGCTTGTTCTTGGTGAAGGAGTTGCCGGCAGTTTGGACGAACAACTTGTTAGCGAAGCAAAAAAGGCCGGTGAGTATTACTGATTGGAGTGGTTGTTATCTTATGACATGTTTTATAGTGCCAGTACCACTCCAAGTTATTTCCATTTGCCACGTTGTGACAGCTTCAGCAGAGAAGCAGAGGATTGCAGAAGAGGTGGCATCCATTCTAAAACTTAGTGTTGACATCAACACAGCATCTGAAAGGTTACTACTATCTGGCATCTGCTGATTATCAATATTGTTGCACTGGAGAAATATTCTTGAATCTCACTGTTCAGTCACGGTTCTCAGCTCTGAGAAGATAATAGTCACGTTGCGAGCTGGGTCTGAATATGTTGGACGCGATGTGCAAAACTGCATTCTTATTGCTGGTAGCCAATCTGGTGTCCTCGCAGCTGAGCGCATTGGCATGCCTTGCATAGTTGTTCGAAGCAGGTATGTTGATTTTTTTTTTTTCAAATTGAGGTGAACCAATTTCGTCTACAATCTATTCCATCACTCTATTAGGGGACTTTTTTTGTTTGTTTGTTAACTGTCCTTGTATTTGCACCTCCCAGCCTAACGGCCAGAGCGGAATTTCACTCAGCAAAGGCCGTCATGGATGGATTTGGGGGAACAGACCTAACCATATGGAAACTACTCAACAAGAAGTGGTCATAGTGATGGATGAAAACTAAGGATTCCATTGATGTCAGTTGTTGTGGATTTGTAATTGATGGAGTAATGACCGAAATGGGGCCTTTATGCCAACCTAAGCAAGGGTGTTGTCCAACACCATGAGAAGCACTGGTTACATTACTCAAACTGTAACGAAGGTTGAGATAACCCTTCAAACTACGATTTTCTCGCTTAACACCCCTAAACTTACAATATTATCTCCAAGCACATCAAAAAGGTGGTTTTGTATAGCTGTTCTGCTGACGTGGAATACGTTTTCACTCTTATTTGCCAACTCTGCATGACCGCATTGAATTCCTATGGTTTTTATGGGATCTTGAAACCAAATCACCCCATCCGTTAACTGCACGTGACCTCGTGACCCTCCAGGAGGTAACCAATTTAGATCTAACTTAGATCGGTATAGTTACTATTTACATCTTTTTACTATTTAGGACGTCTGTCATGCCATCTAGGCATGCCCGGTTAACAAAATTGCTACAAAAACTTCTTTTGATGTGTTTTTAACCGGTATTGGAAGTTTAAGGATGTTAAATGTACTTAGGTGTTATTCTTTTCGCTTTATTTTATCTTATCTTTCCGTCTAGTAAGATAAAGGCAAAAGAATATCACAGTTTGTAGGATTATGTAGACCTTCGTGATAATTTAGGTATCTAAAATACTTATTTTTTCTCTATTGTAGAAGTACTTAATGGTACTTGAAGCGAGGCAATGCAATTCATTGCCTGTGTTCCATTGAGGTGTGTGAAGATGCTCCGTGATCTCTAGTCTATAGCTGCCATTAACCAATCCACCCACTCAACTTTCAATTTTCGCCCTCTCATAAGTTGGATCAGAAACTCTGAATCCTTCTCTCACTGTTTATAAACTACGACTTCCTCCTACGATCTTCCTGCACGGACACCACTGGTTTATGCATCTCCCATCCCCCGTAAATAACTTATCATATCTTTTTGACCAAACAACTTATCACAACTTTTAGTATCTCACCATCGTTTCAGATAAAAAGAAATGTCTCGCCCTTGTGTTCTTCGCTCTACCGCTCGGTTGCTCTACTCGTAGGCATGGAAGGCATCAGGAGCCTCTCATAGTTTGACAATACGGGCCATGAGTAGAGATGACTGGACGGTGGTGCATTGATATGACTGAACCACTTGTGGCCGATTGTTTTAGTCGTTGTTCGACGCCATCCAATCGACACAAACATCGTGTATCTCCATGAGTCAGTCTTGATTTCTTCAATATTCTCGCCACCAGCGTCCGCGCTGCACCGTTATACAATCGCTGCACGCGCGCGCAGAGACAGGAGCTCACCCTCTGATTGCGTGGCAATGCAATCGGTCACACACCGACTCTCGTTGAAAGACACGCCTCCGAGTCTCTCAATCCCTTGTTTCCAGATTACAGGGTAATCAATTTATATGTTTTCCTCATCGACAATTTTGTATTTGATCCATCTGTTAAGGTATGGCCATATTGATTTAAGTACTGATGTATCAAAGCTAATCTCTTCTTGCTAGGTCTTCAATGTTATCTACTCCCTCCATCTAGCTTTGATCATCATATAAGGCATTGTCATTAAGACCAAGAAGAACAATAACTCTCCCTTATTCCATTTACTAATCACGCGACATGCAGAACGTTGCTCATGTAGGCATGCGGTTGGGCACGCATTAACCCCACACGTGATTCAATGGGACTCATGTGGCCAACCCGAGACAGAGGTGGCTCCCAAACATTATATGCTGATCAATCTTGAAAATTTTTCTTCTGCTTATATGATGATCAAAGCTGGATGGAGGGAGTATTATGTATTAGACGTATGAAAAAGTTAGAGAACATTGTACCGTAATCCCCTAAACTTATAATGGTTTCACTTAGGTCCCAGAACTTGTATCTTAGTCGGTTTAAGTATGAAGGTACCATGTCAGAGATGTCGGATGGAATATCAATGGTATGTTCGTGTCTATGTTTGCTAGATCTCAAATTTTAAACTTGTCTAATATGGATTTATGATATTCAAACAAGATGTCAATAAACAATCGGCATTGGTAGCTCACTCGAGGATCCATACACGCGTGGAAAATCGAATCCATACCTACACCCAAAAACCCCGTCCATAATATAAAAACTCGCCATGTACTGATACACATCGGGTACATGAAACTCGACACTTACTTGACACCCGAACATGCCAAAGCCTCCCAGTGGCAGAATTTTATGCAACGGAACACATATGCAAACCAATATATACAAAAGCATTTTTGGACCGGTTTATTCAATCCGTGTACATGCACTATGTTACATTAAAATTAAAATTTTCATTGAATTTTTTTTTTATGAAACAGATGAAATAGCTTTAGTTGGATCCAAAACAAGTAGACGAGAGGCTAAACAAGTTTTCAGCCCTTTTCCTCTCCATGGGATTACATCCCAAGTTATTGCGAAAAAAAAATTATGGAAGTCAATATTCTCGCATTTATTGCCACAACAATGTTCATTCTAGTTCCTACAGCCTTTTTCATAATAAATTTTGTAAGGCTTTTTGTGTTTTTTCTTAATCAGATCACTGACCTTGCTCAGAATCCATCCCCTTCATTCGGACCTTACCAAACTATTTCCAGCTCTTGGGATCTAAGGTCATTAAAATGTCAATGGTGGTACCATTCTCCACTATCTAGATTATCCCCTCCTTAAGCTGCACACCCTTCCATAGGATACACCAATGTAAGATGTTCCCTTGGAGCATCTGGCCTGCAAAACATTAGTCTCTGGGTAGTAGAGTCCTTTAAGAACGGGGAAGCATAAGCATGTCGGGATTTTGCAACAATCTTCGCCCCTGCTTTGCTAGCATTGCAAGACTAAAAGCATGCAGATACCTAAAACATGGCTTTTAGTGTTCAACATAATCTCGTTGCCCAATCAATGTATTTTGCTCTTCTTATCCTACTATCCCCACCAAAACCTTATGTTCTACGCTATTAGGTTATCACAAAGGGACTGGGTCAAATAAAAGCAAGACATTGCATAGCTAGGCATTGATTGTGCCACTGCCTTGATCAAGTTTCATTCCATGCTTTGGAGAGCATCCTCTCTTTCCAACCTTGGATTTTTTTCCCAGATTCTCTCTCTCAAGTACTCAAAGGCTTGTTGTTTGGATCTACCTGTCATGGTTGGTAATCCTAGACATTTCTCATCAAAAGTTTCTGTTTTAATCCTTGTCTTCCTCATGAACCTTTCCTTCTACGCTTCAACCGTGTTCATGCTGAAAAGGATAGCTGAGTTGTCCCTGTTAATAGTCTGCCCCGAGCTGACCTCATACTCTTCCAAGATATCCCGAAAAAACTTTACTTCAGTTCCAGATGCTTGCATAAAAAAATGGGGCAATTGTGTTTTTACCCTTCTTTTGAGAGCTAATTGTGATTTTGCCTTTATTTTTTTCAGATTGTGATTTTGCCCTTAATTTTTCAAGTTGAAGACCACATTTACCCCTATTCCGTTAAGTATACTTAACGGTGTTAATGACACTTGACTTTTCAAATTTTTCCTCATTTTTATTAGTACATTACCCATGTTTTGAAGACATATTATTCAAAATATTTGAACGGTGACATGATAGTTCACATGGACTAGTATTTCACAGTTACATCATAGATCAACATTCAAAAATTTTGATAATATTTTGAGTTGAAATCATACTTAACAACCATCACATAAGGGATCCAAATGCTTAACGTCAAAAGTATCAATATCGAGCAAGAACCGGGTGCCGCACAGCCACTCGTGTCGCCGCGCCGCTTACCGCCTGCGCTGCCCGCGCCGCCGCGCACGTGCACACGCTGCTGCGAGGCTGACCGCTGTGTTTCCTTTTTTGTTCCTTTTTTTATGAGGTGGGCTCCCTTTTTCTCCCTTTTTTATTTTTTCCCTTAATTCATTTTGGATGCCTGGCTAACGGAATGCAAAGTGAGGGCAAATGGCCTGTTCAATCTTTAAAAACAGGGGCAAATTCACAATCCAGAAATAATGAGGGTAAAATCACAATTAGATCTCAAAAGTAGGGCAAAAACACAATTGTCATCTCGTAAGCACAGGTGTATGAGTGCTGGAGTCCCCCTGCACAATTTAGGCCTTGTTCTTTTCAGCGTATCGTTGCGTTTGTGTATTACTGTAGCAAATTTGAGAGCCCTCAAAATGAGATCTAAATATTATAAAAAAATAATTAAAAATAGTTTTAGAATATTTGGAACGACTATTAAAAGTCACGAAAAAATCGTCGTAAATTATGACAATATATAGGCTATATAAAAATAACAAAATTTGTTACAGTAATACGCAACGGTATGATACGCTGAAAATAACAAGGCCTTAATCCCAGTTATCCTTCCATGATCTGGGCCACCTGGATGGCAGAGGACAAGGCCTCCACACAAATGACAAATAGATACGGGGAGAAGGGATCCCCCTATCTGAGCCCCCTCTCAGGGGTGATTGTGTCAGTCCAGCAGGGAATTAACTTTAATACTGTATTTCAATGTGGTAACACACTTCATGATCAAAGCAATCCAAATGTCATGGAACTCAAGTCTTCTCTACATCCTCTCAAGAAACTCGCACTCCACTCGATCATATGCTTTAGACATATATATTTGAGTAACAAAATTTCACCATAAAACAGATACAAAATCAACCAGAAAAAAAATAGCAATATATGTGTGTATTAACGTTGTGGAGCCACAGTGGTTGCTCTTAGCGCTAAATGTTAAGGGCCATAACTGTCTGAGCTATAGCTGAGCTGAGCTAGTGATCGCTGCATGGGGACTTGGTACTCTTTAGGAAGGCGTAGGAGTTAGATAGGAGAGCGAGAGTCGGAATCCCATGCACTAGTCGCTGGATTGGTATACTAGTGCGGAAGTTCACGTAGCCGACACAAGCATACATCGATTAAATAGAATTCCTAAACATTACATACCATGTTACGCCATTCAGGCGAGTTTAGTAAGGCGGACCATACACACCTTAATATACAAAACGATGATCACAGTTTGCAGCCATCACCAAAATACGTACCCAAAAGAATCTCTTATCGGCTAAGTGTCCTGCCAGCGACCGGAGAAACCCCTAGGACTCGTCAGGCCCACCGAAGTCCTGTCCAACATCGTCATGGCACTCGTACGGATCTTCCTCGATTTCCATGTGTAAAGAATGTAAGTAGGCGAGGCCAGCGTCATCAAAACGCTGGCTAGTTAACACTTCCCTTAATGAAATTAGTGTATAGAAGGCTTTATTTGGAGAAAGGGTTATTTTATTTGCGTAAGGCCAGTTTTTAAACGGCTTTAAAAACTTTCTATACTAGCATCAAATATTGGTAGTCTTATTATCTCAAAGAATTTAGCATCAAAACAATACATCCCGAAACCTCAACCAAACCACCGACCTACCCTTAGACAAACCAAGCCTCGACCAACATACACTCGATATCATACCACATCAAACCAATCTTCTTGTTGCCCCAACATTTCCTAGGTATGCCATCCTTCTAGGATTTGGCAATCCTACTTGCCATGGCATGCCCGCCTTGGCCTAGGGGGTTGCCAGCCCTCACAAGCCGACCGTCATCCTGGGGAAGTGTGGCCTTTATCACCCTCGGTGATGACCCATGCCGGTCCCTATCGAGAATGGTCCTAGAGGGCCTCCGCAAAGCGCTCACAGCTGGCGATCCAAGACCCGTACTCCTCACGATGGCCACGCGTTATGTCAGAACCATCTCTCAGATGGCAGCGATCTCCCTGCTACGCGTGTTCTTCCGCTCTCCTCCTGTGTAAGCCCTGGCTAAACCCAGCACCAGGCACCCTGTACCTTAACCATCCATCCAGATGTCCTCTAGGTGCAACACACCAATCATTCATATCTACTTCCACGATCCTCGACCTTGCCATATAACTATCCCAACCAACCGACCAAACCAGATCGACATCCCCTATAACCATACCCTTAACCACAATCAGCCCAACATGCAACTAATAGTCCTAACTGTCACATGTCATAACCATTTTAATGAAGAAATGAATGACGGTGAATATCGGTTCACCGTTTCGTGGCAATTTGCCAGAAGATTTATTTAAGCCTAAGTTAGTCTAAGCAGGTTTTACCCATTAGGTAAGGTTAAAGTGACTACCAGACTATTCTTAGATTATCAAGGGAAATAATAATCAAGGCAGTCGTTAAGGCTAAGCAGTTCAAGGGCAGGCATGTATAAGTATACATGATTTACAATTAGGCAGATTAATAAGCATGCATTTTAAATAATAAACAATATAGTTCTAAGGAAAACTAGGTAATGAACATGATATTAGCGATGTTAATCTGCACTAGGGAAAGTCGCAATCTCTCCCTAATACAGACAACATAGTGTTAACTCGCCTTGCTCAAGTGGATGGTCCTCCTCGGCGTCACCAAACCTCCCTTCGGGATCGCCTACGTCTAATCATACAATCAAACTAATAATTACTTACTAGTGCAAACAGGAATCATGATGCATGCACGACCTAGGCTTTACCCTTGACATTATTTGCTTACAATCTATTAACGACTCTAATTCTCGTATGATATGCCATGCATGCCCTAAATGCATTATTAAGTAACAATATTATTATAATAGTCTAGCTTTACCCCAAAATACGATATCGTACGATGGTAACCGTAAACGAGGGTTTAGGGTTCTAGGGCGGCATATGATGATGGTACGTCGAAATGCAATCTACATACGAGGTTAAGTTTATCAAAGTTGATATTTTCTAGGTGCTCCAAAATATATGGTGTAACTCTAAATTATATGTTTTATTAGTTTATATATATTCTTAGATTAGCACCTATTTTAAGTAGCCAGGAATTTTGGTGTTTATCAATTTAATATTCCAAGGAAGTACCTTTGGACTTAAATGGCCTATTATAAGGTTCCATATTTATTATAGCCTTAGTCTACCCATTATAATTATGATTCCATTTTT
The DNA here is from genome assembly GCA_005191435.1 of Raddia distichophylla. Lineage (NCBI taxonomy): Eukaryota > Viridiplantae > Streptophyta > Magnoliopsida > Poales > Poaceae > Raddia > Raddia distichophylla. The sequence continues at coordinate 971,488 of SPJY01034214.1, read as the reverse complement.
CCTAAGATTTTATAAGGTCAGACCTTATTTATATAATAATAACAGTTTCTTCTAATTTGCTTTAATTATTTTCCAAAATAGGAAATGTGCTCATTTCTAAAGAACCGTACCTAAAAATAACCGCAGTGATGAATTTTATATTTTTATTAAATCCAGTACAGACCTATCTATTTGTCTAAATTTTTCTAGATTTTTTGGGAGCTTCTAGCTATTTTAAATAATTAGGTAACCGTTTCTGTAATTAACTAATTAGCTAAATAGGTGGAAAATGTAATAAATCTCAACAGGCCGAGCGGCAAACAAAGCGGCCCAATAGCGAATTCGGCCGTGGCCTGCGCACGCTCAAGCCGACGCCAGCGGAGGCGGACACGACGAAGACGTACTTTTGCGAGGCGCAACCGTACGGGGTTAGTGTCGCGCTCGGAGACGCTTCCACTAATCTTGGCCAGTGGGACCAGGTCCCACATGGCGGTGGCGTAACGCCACGGTTTAAACCAGCGCGCGCGAACGGTTACCCTAGTAGGTGGGGCCCGTGTGGCAGCGACACAACGGTTCCATTCGGCACGAATCTTGGCGCACGACGGACGGTCCTCCTTCATCGTCCTCCTCCGGACGGTGACGTGGCCGACGGCCGCGGCGGGCGACGTGGTGGCGCTATAGCTACGCTCTGTCCGAAAGCGTTAGTGCTCCGGCATCTATAGCCTATGGTGACCCTAGGGGTGCACGCGCCGAGGCCAAGGACGGCCGGACACGGCGGAGCGACGGCGGCGGCGGAGTCGAAGGCTCGCCGTTGTTGCTCGCACATGCTAGGGATCTACACGGTACGAAAATGGACGGGGAGCTCAAGGGGGTCAAGGGCATGCTCACCACAGGTCTCGATGGAGACGAACGAGCTCGGGGGCGGTTGGCGGCGGAGGACCCGAAGGTGACCGGAATAGGGGTTCCACGGGTTCGGCTCCTCCGAGTGACTTCCCTAAAATTGAGTGAGGGGAAGGCTTAAGGATGAGTGAACGAGGCTTGGGGCGAGAGGAATCGGAGAATGGCTCACGGATTCGCCGGAATTGCTTCGGCGCCGGCGAGGAGCGATTTTGGGGGAAATCGGGAAACCGGTGCCGGTGGGGGAGCTCCTGGCTTATAGGCGTGGGGCAAGGTCTCTAGCCCGAGGGCACGCATAGTGGTGCGGGAAGAGAGCGGCACGGCGACCGGACTCGGCGCGGCGATGCGACGGCTGCGGCGCGGCCCAGAGCAGAGCAGAGCAGAGCAGGGTGGTAGCGCGCGGGCTGAGCTAAGCAGCAAGCTGGGCCACCGGGCAAAGAGGGAAAGGGGGAGAGAAGGAGAGGAAGAGAGAGAAAGGGAGAAAAGAGGGAATGAGGCCCACTTGTCAGCGCAAAATTTAAGTGAATTTTGAATTCAAACCAATTTTAAATTTTGCCCCAAATTGGGCTGTTACAGAGGGCATGTCAAAATGTTGTTCTCGAAAGTTGTCCATTCGTGGTTCTCAACAATGAATGAATAGGGTAGGAATTAAAATATAAAAAATCAAATATAGGAAGAAATAGGATAGTATTGTAAAGTGGGTGGAAGGTTATATGATAGTTTATAAATAGGGTAAGAATTGGTTATGCGCTGAATTGTTTTTTTCGTGTCATAAAACATGAATGCAATAGCCTAATCGAAACGGATGTTTATCTGCGCATGGTTGCATTTTCTATCCCCGATTGCCCCCAAAACATTTGGACATGCCTTCTCTATCAACAATTGACAATCCGGCGCGTTCGTGCGATTCAAAATTTGTACACACCACCAACCCGACCTTCAATTTTTTAAGATAATAGGATGATTTTCTGAATTTTGCGTCAGATGAGATGAGATAGCGAGAAATCCTGACACAATTAACCCCGATATACCAATGCAGCTTTCATAAAACAAAATTAAAACACAATTAACCCCGATATACCAATGCAGCTTCCTGCTATGCTGCCTATATAACTTGCTGCTCTGCTCTCTCCCCTCCCCTCACCCTGAGGGCTAGGTCTGAGCTATACCAATGCAGGTAGCTTTCACCAAAAAAAAAGAAAAGAAAAGAAAAGAAAAAACAGCTTGCTTCCACAACTTCCTGCTACGCTGCCTCTATAACTTGCTGCTCTGCTCTCTCCTCCTCTCACCCTGAGGACTGAGCTAAACAAACAGCATCCAGAGCTCCTCCTCCCCCGTTCGCCTCTCTGGTCAGCTACTACTCTTCGTTTCACTAGCTAGGCATGGAAGGCATCGGCAAGTCTCCGACCTCGCAAAAGTAGAATGCACGGCTGATAGATCCTGTGTTGCCCCGAAGCAACAATGTGTGCAGATGGCCAAATATGCCAGCACAAGGCACGCCATTTTGGTCCAGCCCAAACACGGCATGGGCAAAGTCATGGTCAACATCGGGTTTAGGCCGGCATGATTTTTTTTTTGTTGATCTAGCGCATAAATGTGTACGTTAGAATATTGGCGAGCGCCAGGCATCGGACGTCCGTCCGGACGCGCGCACGTCGGACCAGCGCCGTCCGTCCGATCAGCCATCCGCGTGCGCCCGGCGTTGGCTATATGTGCTATACATGCAGTTGATCATTTTTTAATTAAAACCTCCAATTTTTATATAAAATTCAAACAGTGTTCAAAATGCCTGGAATAAATTTCATAATTCTTCTAAAATCGAGAGCAACCCATTTAAATACTTTTAATATTTTTTTTCACTTTTTAAATTTTTTGATATGAACCTGGGAGAAGGCACATATGAAACTTACATGTATAGTAGCGAAACTTGGCCGTTGTTGATGAACCTTGGCCCATGTATTGATGTAGGCGATCGCCAGATGAAATCTGATGAAACTTGGATAAAACTTCAATGTGACCTAATGAAACTTGGATGAAACCTGTGGAAACTTCATGAAACTTGGATTAATCTAATGAAACTTGAAAAAACTTGGATGAAACCTGATGAAACTTGACAGTTCGTCAAAATTTAACGAGTATGAAACCCAAGTTTCAGTAGGCGAAACCCAAAGTTTCATTAGGCAAGATTGAAGTTTAAGGAAACCCGGTCAAAATTTATATAGCAACATAGGTCTTGTTTTGTTCGTAAAAATACGAGGAATAAGTTGGTGCAAACGGTTGGTGGATTAGAGCACCCAGTCAAAATTTATGGCCATCAAAAGAAAAAATGTTGTAGGACCCACCCCTGCATGCCGACACAGTGTAGTTCCCAGCGCGTTCGTGTGCAGCGAGTTCGGTCGCGCCGGACGTCTGTGTCCAAGCGTTTTCATAGAATATACTATGATACAACCATCATAACAGAAAACATGACCTATTGGCTACTGGTGTAGCAATAATGCTTTTAATCCTAAAATGTTCAAGGTTCAAAGACCGTGATTGCTTAACATGGCCCAATAGGCCTGTCGTGCCTGGCTCTTTGCCTTGGTCCGTGGACGTGTTAGCACTTTCCATACTTGATGTGTTAGCACTTTTCCTACTTTAGTTTAACGTTTAGGTGCTACAAACACTATAATATTGCTAGGTCATTTTAATTATTGCTCTCTACTAATCTTATCTAATTTTAACATGATAAACGCACTGTCAGCGCTATAACCGTGCTAGGTTCCTAGATGTTTGAGAAGAAGGTTCGCTGTAGCGCACTACCGAGCCTTTCCTTGTCATATGATAGAAAAAGAAGCGTTCGCAGCGATTGAACCATTCGAGGGGGACTTCAGTTCGTGGCTGTCGTACGAGGGGAATTCCCACTGTCGCGCCTTAATCGGGTGGGCGCCTGGACGGCTCTCGGATGTTACTGGCCGGTGTTGTCAATCTCTTCCCTTTGCCCGCTGCATCCTCATGTCTCTACAATTGGCATTTTGTTCAGGTGATGCGTGTGTCATGCCTGTTGAGGTAGTTGATGACCAATAGAGGCTAGCTACGTCTGCACTGTATGGCCGTCTTGCACCTTGTGTGTTTTTTAAAAAAAATACAAAACCATCGAGAACCGTGGCTAACCGTTTTAAACCATGGCTAACCGCCAACTAACCGGCCTAAATTTGATAAATTTTAAAAATACACTTGATCACTAAACCGTGACAAACCTAACCGCTGTTGACCGGCTTGGAGAAGAAAAACGATTGTGCAAACCTTGCTTCCACCTTGCCCATGTCTCCTTGCACGGTTGCCATGCTTCAGCTAGGGAAAAATATGCTGTCATTGCCATCCTTGCTGGAGTCTGCAGCAGCAATCAACTCAAGGATTTTGCTGCTTTGTTTCTCTTTCTCCTAATTGAATGGAAAGGCTCCTTGCCTCTTCAAAAAACAATGAACACGCCCTTAAAAACGAAACTAAGATGAACCGGTATGCGCACTGCCTTGCTGCCAGCCACGGTAACTCCCCCCTCCAAGTTCTGCTCTCTCATCCCTTCCAACTACCATCAGCTGTCACAATTTGAGGTGTTTGTTAATTGTTATTATATCTGCCGAAACCAGCCGAGCGGAATTTCACTTAGCAAAGGCGTTCGTGTGATGTTTTCGGGAGTATAGGCAACCTCATGCCTATTGAACAAGATGTGGCCTCAAGCTTTCAGCAACAGAGTCAAATCATCATACATCTTAATTAGTTGTGTCTCATCTGGTTATTCGCTTATTTATTAAACTCTAAGAACTTCCTAAAATAGGTTTAAGAAACTCTGAAAACTTCCTAAAATAGGTTTAAGAGATAGGTCTAGTTCGCCACAATGCAATTAATCATTTTAAGTAAAGAACAAGAGAACAATCATATGTTCAAAGACCAACGGAAGAAGAAAGTGTATGAGGGGATGTATATACCAGGACACATCGAGCCCCAGTCGCAAAAGAGAAAAAGGTTACGATGCACCCTTAAAGTTCTCTCTAAGACAGAGATCATCCTTGAGACAATGCAATTCATTGCCTAGTTTGTTTTTTTGTCCCATTTGCGGTGCAAGAAGATATTACATAAGTTTTATGTGGCATTTATATGTGATCTACCCACCACATATCTTGATTTTGCCCTCACATAAATTTAATCTAACTACCACAATACTCCCTTCGTCCACAAATGATCTACATCTAAAAGAAGCACAAAGATCAAGAAAAGCGATTAACAGATCAACTATCCATTTAAACTTCCCCAAATTTCTGCTTGTAAGAATGGAAGGGATCAGAAAGCTTACCACAACCCCAACTCTTCATAGGCGCAAGCTAGACCAACAATAATGTGGATGGACAAGGGTTTTGCCAAGCCAACTAGCCCACAGATTTTCTTCATGAGAACTCCATCTGATACTTCGATACCGAGTTAGTTTGACACAGCCTCATGACATCGACCAGTTGATTCCACCATGTAGGTGGGCTGAAATGTGTTGAGAAAGAAGATTCGCTCTAACGCAACATAGAGTTAGGGGTTGTTCTTTTCAGCGTATCGTGCCATTACGGATCGAGGCTTATTACTAGCCCATCTCTCTTGCACGGTTGCCATCTGCTTTAGCTAGGGAGAAACATTCCAACTGCCACTGCCATACTTTCTACAGTCACTTGTCATGGGTGATGCACCGAGTGGATCGTCTCATGAGGTAGTATTCGTGCACAGTTTTGCAAATAGGAACCTTCAGCCGGCGTCGAGGTGGTGCATGGCCGACAATGGATTGGTTACACAACAAAGGAGTCGTGCGTGCGTGCTGCTATACAAGAGAGAATGAGAGAAAAAAAACGGTAGCAACATAAATTATTGCTTGACTTTAACTCCTAGTATCAATCGAAATAAATATTGATTATGAGAGGCGACAAAACTCCCTGCATCGCATTTAGATATAAAATATTGCTTTTATGATTTCACAGTGTGAAAATTCTCATGAAAGTTGCATAAAGCTTTCTATTTTTTAAGATGTTCCAATATGCACAAATATATATATAGTAAAAGTATCTGGGGCTCCATGGAGTCTGTGCTCCATGCCTAGTTTGGAAACGATTAATTGTGCATTTATTGCATTCGCACCTTTGAACGGTAATTAACAATGTTGTTTTGCATGTGTTTAATATGTTTGCACGAATCTTGATGAAATCCAACGGCAATGAAGCATGGAGCACTGACTCCATGGAGTCCCATTCATATATATATATATTGTCACAAATTTGAAATGTTTTCCCCATTAATTGGTTTGTTGCAGCGATGTTGTGGAGATGGCAAGCTGCGCGCCACTTTTCGTAAATGACAATGATCGCAGGTAAATCAAAGAATCAAAACTATAGTTAATTAAGACTGTTGCTTCAGAATAATTTCCTTGAGTAATCCACACGAAGATAAATTTTAAAACCAAAGGTGGAGCCCGGATGCGATCGTGTTCAACTCGTGGCAGCACTACGGATGCCCAAACTACTGGATGCTGCACTTCTTCAAGGACTCGAGCGGCGCAACCCTTCACCCCTCCACCATACAGATCTCCGGCTACGATCAGCTCGTTGCATCTGCCATTACTTGGCAGAGCTCCAAAGACAAGAGCACCTACCTCAAAATAAAGGTCCCCCCCCCCTCCTCCTGAAATTTAACACGCACCTAGATTGTTTTAGACCGTTGATATGGTTTGATCCAACGATTTTGGTTAGATCTTAAGGGCATATCTCCATTAACATTTAGTCAACTATCTATAACAATGTCAACTCATCATTTTGCCTATGTGAAGGAGAGAGATATAAACAAGCTATTAATTTACAATTGGTCTATACTGATTCCAAGGTGTATGTACACTATTACACGTGGGTCCGGGTCATATTAATTTTACATACTATATTGTAGTTGGTTCATTGAAGATGTTGTCTATTTGCTATTTATAAATAACATGTTTATTTGCTATTTATAAATAACATGTTTATTGAAGATGTTTATTGGTTCATTTTACATGCATGGAAAGTCATTGTTCCATTTGATCTCTACTATGCAAGCATGATAAAAAAAATGAGAGCACTAATCCATACTATCCATGGCAGATTCACATATTTTTCAATGCATGTATATATATTTATGTATGTGCACCATGATTATAACTTTCTAATTCATTGGATTTGTACAGATATGAAAATTCTGAATTTTTCAACTTCATTTTTCCAAAAAATGGAATAAAAAATTCAAAGTTTTCAAAATTCAAATTATCCAAACTTTGCATTTAAAAATTCAAATTAAAACTTTTAAAATTTAGGGGGGACCAATGACGTCGGTTCTGGCTGCCGACACTGGGTTTGATTCCTGTAGTGGTTTAGGGTGTTAGTACTATTTCAAAATTAGGGTTTTCCCACACTGCTACTTGTCTATGCATCTTCTCCCCTTCTCCCTCAATGGCTTTATGGCTCAACTCTATCGTAGGAGTGGAAGGCATTGGGAAGTTTACCGCGACAATTTATACTTTTTACCTGTGTTGGTCACACATTGTGTAGTGGCTGTGAGATCTCTCTATTGTTAGATTCATTTGCATGCCATCCTTAGCTTTGAGCAACCATGTACTGGTTAAGGTATGCCACTGTTCAATCTCCTGTAGTCTTTAGACTTATGCAGAGGTATGCCAAGATTTCAGGTCGAACTGAGGACCAAGAGCCAAAGTCTAGGTTACTATTTATTTTATAAATAGAACTTATGAATTTAGGCTCATGCTCCAACTTTTGTTACCCTTCAATTCATGAATAAGTACGTTATGAGCTAGCTAAACTAGGGTTCAAAGTTTCATGCATTAAACACTCATATTAGATAGATATTCCCAAAGTTGGTTTCCTAAACTTTCATGCATATAAACTTTGTGGGCGAAATCAAGATATGTAACAATCAACACCTTTCTTATATCTTTAATTGTTCTCGCTTTGTTAAGAAGAGTTAACCCAAAGGTTCCACGTAGAGAGACTATAATTTGGTGGACTCGATAACTTGTTGAGTGAGGGAGGAAGAGACGAGTGAGATCTTCAGTGGCATTATACGTTGGCATGATATAGTTATTTATCTCTAATTATTGAGAATCTAGGAGCGACAGTGATCGACTATGGGTGGATGTTTGGCTATCAATGGGTGTCAACACCATTACAAATATTAATTCTAGTTCTATAACGGTGCCATGCAGTTTGCACGATCTTTTCGGGACCACGACTATAGGAGAATTTAGAGAGCGAAAGTGCAACGGAAGTGCCGCTTCTTCTGGATTGCGATACAAAATAGATTGATGACGACAGATCGATTGATGCGGTGAGGATGGCCTTGTAGCCACTTGTGTGTACTTTGTGATGCTATCTTGAAATTACATCGACATTTCCTATGGGAATGCCCTTTTGTTAGGTGGATTTGGCATCTCATGCAGCCATGCATGTAGACTACAACTGTTACAACCGCATCCATATTGTCGATGGGAGATTGGTGGGATTTTCTGCAAGGGAAGTTTCGGCTAGAAGAAAGGAGGATGGCATCATAATCCTCATCTGCTGGCATGTTTGGATTGAGAGGAACAATCGAATTTTCTGGAATGCTTGTCGTTGGCCGTGTCAACCCTCAATTTTAAATTACCTTGAGGGTCGACGATCCCGTGCACTAGCCCCTGGATCAATACGCTAGCGCGGAAAACCAAGTAGCTGATACAAGCATACATCGATAGAATAAATTCCTGAATATTACATCATCGAGTTGCGCCCTTAGGCGACTTTAGTAAGGCGCCTCATACACGCCTTAAATTACAAAAGAATAGTTCAGAGTACAGCGGACACCAAAATATCTACCCAAAAGAATTCCCTATCGACTACGGTCCCTCAGCGACTGGAGCGGCCCCTAAGACTACTCGGGTCCACCATGGTCCTGTCCGTCGTCTTCGAGACACGCGTAAGGGTCATCTTCGACTCCATTGTCTAAAGAAGGTAAGTAGGCGAGGTCAGCGTCATCCAAACGCTGGCTAGTTAACACTTCCCTTAATGCATTTAGTGCAGAAGGCTTTATTTGGAGGAGGGGTTATTTTATTTGCGTAAAGCCAAGTTTATAAGATTTTTGGAAACAACCTATCTAGCAATTAACTATCACTTGTATTATTATGAATCAATCAGAGGTTTCCATCATGCATCCCGAACCCCTCTATCAGCCATACACGATAATCAACACCCAAATCGACCAACTCTTAATCCTAAATCCAACCAGCTTACCCAATCACCCCAATCCATACCAGCTTATACACAATCCATGCACAAATTGACCAACCCACAACCATAAACCCAACCAACTTACACAATCACCATACCAGCCGATACTTTCCAGACTTCCTCCTGGTTGCCCCCAACCAATCCTAGTTCTGCCATCATTCCAGGATTTGGCGAATCCTGTTACGAACCACACATGCCATGGCATGATCACCTCGGCTAGTAGGGTTGCCAGCCCTCACTAGCCGACCGTCACCCTGGGGATGTGTGGCCTTTTCCACCCTAGGTGAAGACCAATGCCAGTCCCTATCGAGATTGGTCCCAGAGGGCCTCCGCAGAGTGCTCACAACTGGCGATCCACGTCCCGTGCTCTGCGCGATGGCCACACGTTGTGTTGGAACCATCCCGCATATGGCAGCGATTCCCCGCTACGCGTGTCTATCCGCGCTCCTCCTGGGTAAGCCCCAGGCTAAACCCAGCACTAGGCATCTCGTGCCTTAATCATTCCTCAGGATGTCCAAATCCAACTAGGGGCAACCCACCAATCATTCTCTACTTCCACGGTCATCGACCACGCCACACACTTAAACTTTCCCAACCGACCGACCCCAAGCCGACCAAGCACCCACGTATGCAACCCACAAACACAAGCAGCCCAACATGCATCTACCAGCCCTAACTGTCGTATGTCATGTCATATTAAATGAGAATAATGAATTACCGGTGAATATCGGTTCACCATTCCGTGGCAATTAGCCAGAAGATTTGATAAGCCTAAGCCGGTCTAAGCAAGTTTTACCCATTAGGTAGGGTTAAAGTGGTTACCAGACTAATCATAGGCTAACAAGAGCAATGACAGTCAAGGCAGTCATTAATACTAAACATTTCATGGCAGGCATGTATAATTATAACATGATTAACAATTAGGCAATCTAATAAGCATGCATCTTTAATACTTAAACAACATAATTTGAGGAAAACTGGGTAATGATCATGATATTTGCGATGTTAATCCGCACTAGGGAAAGTCGCTGTCTCTCCCTAATACGGATCACATCTAAAGAGTAAGTGTTAACTCGCCTTGATCCGGTAGATGGTCCTCTTTGGCGTCCCCAAATCTCCCCTCGGGATCGCCTACGTGGCTACGTCTAAACATACCAATAACCAATAATTACTACTAATAATGCAATGGAAAACATGATGCATGCACGGTCTAGGTCGAACTATCGGCATAAATACCTAAGGTTTGATTAGCGAACCTAATTTGCGTATGAAATGTTATGCATGCCATAGTGCATTAATAAATAATATTAGTAATAAATAATAGTCTACCAAACCCCAAAATACGTCCTTGCACGATAAGTTCGCGACAGTGGGATTAGGGTTTCTCGGTAGCATAAACTAACGACTAATAGAAATTTCACATACGATCGGTTTATAGTTTAACGGAGTTGACAACATGCCTAAGCAACCTAGGTAAAGAGTTATTACTAGGTTTTCAAACATTATTTAAATATATTCCTAGGTCAGCATCTTAACAAATTATCTTAAGGAAAATGGAAGTAAATTGTTGGTGTCTAGAAATAAAATATTCCTATGAATTGTTACACACATCCATATATACATCTATATAAGTTGAAATGTTATTTTAAAATATTTCTAGATTTATCGAGACACCCTTCAGCTAATATATTGTCTAAGGAATATATTGGGACCTAAGTCATTAATTAATAAACAAACAATTACCCTAGAATTTACTTAATCATTTCTATATAAGAAAATTCTCGTTTTCAACTAACAGTGGCAATTTCCTTTATACAGTGGCCAAGCTTATTTGTATAAAATCACAGCTGACCTCTAATATTTATCTAAATTTTTCTAGCATTTTTGGAAGTCATTTGCTAATTTAGATAAATCTAAAACGATTTCTGGAGCTAATAAATGATTAAACTCGCTGGAAAACTTAATTAACTGAACGGGCCGAGCCAGCCAGCAATCGGCCCAACGATGGAAAACGGCCCACGGCCCAACTCGCGCAGATGCGCTTGCGCAGGCGGGGGAATACGCCGAAGGCGTATTCTTGCGGGGCGCCAACGGTCGCGGGACGTTCCTTGCCCCAAGAACGCGTCCACTTATCCTACCAAGCGGGACCGGAGGCCCACGCGTCAGCGACTCAGCGCCGAGGCTTGAGCCAGCGGGCGAAGGGGTACCCTGACCGACGGGGCCCGCGTGCCATTGACTCTAGAGCATGCTCTCTGCACGAATCGTGGCGCCAAATCGGACGGTGCTCCGTCGTCGTCTAGCTCCAGCCGACGACGAGAAACGACGCGGCGGCGCGACGAGCCGGTTCCCGCCAAGTGCGTGTGCACCACGTCATCTACGGGCCATATGGTTCCTAACGGTGCCGGCGCTGAGGCCAACGGTGGCCAGATGCGGCGGCAGCTGCGGCGGTGACCTACAGGCCATGTGCATGCTCTAGAAGCTAGAGTAGGTTATGGGGGTGCTCACCACGGCGTTGACAGGGAAGGAAGGGGCCCGGAGGCAACCAGCGGCGGCCGAAACAGGGGAGGCGTCGATCCAGTGGCCCGATGCTCCTCAGCTGAAATTAGATGAGGGGAAAAGGTTAAGAGGGTCTCGGGAAGCAATGGGCGAGAGTAATTGAACAATGGCTCATTGGTTCGTCGGATTGATTCGATGCCGGGGACGCACGGATTTGGGGGGGAAACGCGGAAAGCTCGGTTCGGCGGAGCAGAGGGGGATTTATAGGCGTCGCAAAGCACGGGGGGCACAGGGGCGTGCCTAGGGGCGCAGAGGGGGCAAGGCAGCGGCAATAGGGCGGCGCGGGAAGCTCGGTGCGCTGCAGGCTGCGATGCCAGGGCATGGTGCGGCGCGGCGAAGGGACGCACGCGCGGCACGCCATGATGGGGGTCAACGCGCGGCGCGGCCAGCACGGAGATGCAGAGTGGCTACAGTGCGCAAGGACGGCCGAGCAGCTCGACTGGCAGAGAGAGAGAAGAGAGACCGCAAGGGAAGAGAGAGAGAACAGGGAAAAGGGGAAGGCTACAGTGATTGGCAACGGCCCACATGTCGGTCACTGGTCAATTTCAAACGCATTTTGAATTTTGGCAAAATTCACGGAATTTCCCAAATTGGGATGTTACAGGCCGGCTGTTGTAGTTTCTACTATCCTTCTAGATGTAGCTTAATGGGTAGCTTGAGAATACTGTTAATTTTATTACTATTAGAGACCTAGGCTTAATGCCTACAACTCTGTTTTTTCTCCTTCTTAAATTGAATGAATTAGACTGCTCGCCTTTTCTATTAAAAAAAAAACAAAGGTACCATGCCTTTTCTTGAATGAACTAATAACGTGACCATAGAAAAATGGTTAAAATGTCACCCAAGTTATCGATATGGACTAGTAAATAAATACATCATCATTAATTGCGACTAATTAATTTTTTTTTGACATAGACTGAAATTTCTTACGAAATAATTCCACGGCAGGACTATCTAAATTTAATTTTTTATTAAAATAATTACATAAATAAAAAAAATGATTATAGCCGATTTGGACAGTATCCAGTCAAATTGTGGCAGCGATGCTTTAACTTTCCCCCGACTGTGGCTTATCCTCGTTCTTCCTTTTATTTTCTAGCATATACATTAAAGTTATAATAACGAAATTAAGATTAAGCAGACTGTCCTACACAGGCGGCACTGCCTGCCATATAACTTGCTTCTCCATGCATGCTCTACTCTGAGTGAGTAGTGACTAGCTGTTCGCCTCTCTGGTCAGCTACTACTCTTCGTTTCGCAGGCTAGGCATGGAAGGCATCGGCAAGTCTCCGACCTCGCTAAAGTAGAATGCACGGCCGATAGATCTTGTGTTGCCCCGAAGCAACAATGTGTACAGATGGCCAAATATGCCAGCACGAGGCACGCCATTTTGGTCCAGCCCAAACACGACATGGTCATGGTCAACATCGGGTTCAGGCCGACATGATTATTTTTTTGTTGGTCTGGATCATAAATGTGTACATTAGAATATACTATGATACAACCATCATAAAGGAAAATATGACCTATTGGCTACTGGTGTAGCAATAATGCTTTTAATCCTAAAATGTTCAAGGTTCAAAGACCGTGATTGCTTAACATGGCCCGATAGGCCCGTCGTGCCTAGGTCTTTGCCTCGGTCCGTGGACGTGTTAGCACTTTTCATACTTGATGTGTTAGCACTTTCCCAACTTTAGCTTAACGTTTAGGTCCTGCAAACGCTATAAAAGTGCTAGGTCATTTTAATTATTGCTCTCTACTAATCTTATCTAATTTTAACATGATAAACGCACTGTCAGCGCTATAGCAGTGCTAGGTTCCTAGATGTTTGAGAAGAAGGTTCGTTGCAGCGCACTACCGAGCCTTTCCTTATCATATGATAAAAAAAGAAGCGTTCGCAGCGATTGAACCATTCGAGGGGGACTTCAGTTCGTGGCTGTCGTACGAGGGGAATTCCCACTGTCGCGCCTTAATCGGGTGGGCGCCTGGACGGCTCTCGGATGTTACTGGCCGGTGTTGTCAATCTCTTCCCTTTGCCCGCTGCATCCTCATGTCTCTACAATTGGCATTTTGTTCAGGTGATGCGTGTGTCATGCCTGTTGAGGTAGTTGATGACCAATAGAGGCTAGCTACGTCTGCACTGTATGGCCGTCTTGCACCTTGTGTGTTTTTTAAAAAAAATACAAAACCATCGAGAACCGTGGCTAACCGTTTTAAACCATGGCTAACCGCCAACTAACCGGCCTAAATTTGATAAATTTTAAAAATACACTTGATCACTAAACCGTGACAAACCTAACCGCTGTTGACCGGCTTGGAGAAGAAAAACGATTGTGCAAACCTTGCTTCCACCTTGCCCATGTCTCCTTGCACGGTTGCCATGCTTCAGCTAGGGAAAAATATGCTGTCATTGCCATCCTTGCTGGAGTCTGCAGCAGCAATCAACTCAAGGATTTTGCTGCTTTGTTTCTCTTTCTCCTAATTGAATGGAAAGGCTCCTTGCCTCTTCAAAAAACAATGAACACGCCCTTAAAAACGAAACTAAGATGAACCGGTATGCGCACTGCCTTGCTGCCAGCCACGGTAACTCCCCCCTCCAAGTTCTGCTCTCTCATCCCTTCCAACTACCATCAGCTGTCACAATTTGAGGTGTTTGTTAATTGTTATTATATCTGCCGAAACCAGCCGAGCGGAATTTCACTTAGCAAAGGCGTTCGTGTGATGTTTTCGGGAGTATAGGCAACCTCATGCCTATTGAACAAGATGTGGCCTCAAGCTTTCAGCAACAGAGTCAAATCATCATACATCTTAATTAGTTGTGTCTCATCTGGTTATTCGCTTATTTATTAAACTCTAAGAACTTCCTAAAATAGGTTTAAGAAACTCTGAAAACTTCCTAAAATAGGTTTAAGAGATAGGTCTAGTTCGCCACAATGCAATTAATCATTTTAAGTAAAGAACAAGAGAACAATCATATGTTCAAAGACCAACGGAAGAAGAAAGTGTATGAGGGGATGTATATACCAGGACACATCGAGCCCCAGTCGCAAAAGAGAAAAAGGTTACGATGCACCCTTAAAGTTCTCTCTAAGACAGAGATCATCCTTGAGACAATGCAATTCATTGCCTAGTTTGTTTTTTTGTCCCATTTGCGGTGCAAGAAGATATTACATAAGTTTTATGTGGCATTTATATGTGATCTACCCACCACATATCTTGATTTTGCCCTCACATAAATTTAATCTAACTACCACAATACTCCCTTCGTCCACAAATGATCTACATCTAAAAGAAGCACAAAGATCAAGAAAAGCGATTAACAGATCAACTATCCATTTAAACTTCCCCAAATTTCTGCTTGTAAGAATGGAAGGGATCAGAAAGCTTACCACAACCCCAACTCTTCATAGGCGCAAGCTAGACCAACAATAATGTGGATGGACAACGGTTCTGCCAAGCCAACTAGCCCACAGATTTTCTTCATGAGAACTCCATCTGATACTTCGATACCGAGTTAGTTTGACACAGCCTCATGACATCGACCAGTTGATTCCACCATGTAGGTGGGCTGAAATGTGTTGAGAAAGAAGATTCGCTCTAACGCAACATAGAGTTAGGGGTTGTTCTTTTCAGCGTATCGTGCCATTACGGATCGAGGCTTATTACTAGCCCATCTCTCTTGCACGGTTGCCATCTGCTTTAGCTAGGGAGAAACATTCCAACTGCCACTGCCATACTTTCTACAGTCACTTGTCATGGGTGATGCACCGAGTGGATCGTCTCATGAGGTAGTATTCGTGCACAGTTTTGCAAATAGGAACCTTCAGCCGGCGTCGAGGTGGTGCATGGCCGACAATGGATTGGTTACACAACAAAGGAGTCGTGCGTGCGTGCTGCTATACAAGAGAGAATGAGAGAAAAAAAACGGTAGCAACATAAATTATTGCTTGACTTTAACTCCTAGTATCAATCGAAATAAATATTGATTATGAGAGGCGACAAAACTCCCTGCATCGCATTTAGATATAAAATATTGCTTTTATGATTTCACAGTGTGAAAATTCTCATGAAAGTTGCATAAAGCTTTCTATTTTTTAAGATGTTCCAATATGCACAAATATATATATAGTAAAAGTATCTGGGGCTCCATGGAGTCTGTGCTCCATGCCTAGTTTGGAAACGATTAATTGTGCATTTATTGCATTCGCACCTTTGAACGGTAATTAACAATGTTGTTTTGCATGTGTTTAATATGTTTGCACGAATCTTGATGAAATCCAACGGCAATGAAGCATGGAGCACTGACTCCATGGAGTCCCATTCATAGTTACATAACCTGAGTTAAAATCGTCATGCGGAACGACTTCAAGGTGGAGAGACCATATTCTCCAAGGTGGAGTTTGTTAGGTATTGTGTCGAATATGTGTACGAGTAGGTTACAAGGACTCTGTGTTGTAATAGGCAGGGTTGGTTAGTGTTCGAGTCGGACTCTATCCAGGTCTCCACTATATAAAGGGAGGCAGCCCTGGTGTAATCAAGTGAACGACTTCATAATAGTAGCATAGGTAAGAGAGGAGGTCAGCGGCCGGCATGTGGCCGTGACCTGGTTAGCCGGTGTGCTGCGGTATTATGGATTGGGGAGGAGCGCCCATAATCAAAGCTCCGCAGATGTAGGCGAAAGCCGAACTGCGTTACCAAACATCGTGTCTCCTGGTGTCGTTCGTGATCTTGCATCAGCGTAATTCCTAACATTTTCTATTTGCTCCTTGTGAAAATTGTGCTTTGTTCGTACCGAAACATTTCACTCTTACGAAATATTTGCTTGCGTAAGGTGGCAAATCTTTTAATGATTGAGGGCTTCGACAATCGATGTTTTATCAGTATTTATTGTTGTCTCATCGGTACTTTCCTATATTTCATTAGTACATCGCCATCTTTGTCATTATTTATCATGTTTCATTAGTACTTTACATGTTTCATCAGACAACCTTGATATTTCAACTGGTTAAACACAACAAAAGACCGAGATTTACCAGCTCCGATTCCACGGTCCAAGCTAGTGTTCGATAGAATCCCTCCCATCGGACATCTGACTCAAGGCGCTTGCCTTAAATAATTGTTTTTTAATGGTTACTACCATTACTTCCAATAATATTATGGCTTTAGTGAGCATTATAAATAAATTGCAATGATGCTTAGTTCTTAAAGTTGTGTTTACATGGACACCACATGGTATACCTTGCATATATGGTTGTTTGAAGCAGGTAATCATTCTTCTATTTGTCCCTCCCAACTAATGGCAAGATCGAATAAAATGGCTCGATAAAAACCGTCATGGATGGATTTTGCAGCACAGACTGGACGTACCGAATTTACTAACCGCGAAGTGGCCTAACACCATGAGAAGCACCGATTACTTTATGTTGCTCACTTTTTCTTTTGCTACTGAAATAATAGTCTGGTTTGCTCTCTGTCCCACTGAGGTGTGACGATGCTACCTGATCTCTGCAATTATCCAATTGGCCAAACATAATTACTTCCAATTTCTTCACTCTCATATCAGAGAACCCCAAATCCTTCTCCCAATGTTCTATATGTTGGGACTTCCTCCTCCCCTGCTCACACACTTGAGCCTATGCATTGTGAAACATCCCATCATTTGCTCTACTTGTAAAGCATCGGGAGGCTTATTACAGCAACAATCACGGACTGACCATCAGATTTACCTCATGCAGTGGTCTGAGGAACCTTGGCAAATCTCAGCATGCTGTGGTACACGATGGCGGAACTTGCTTGGCACCGAAGCGCCGACGAGGTCGCAGGAGAGGTGTGCTGACCTGCCCGCATGTCTCCCAGCGTCCGCGAGAGAGTGGACTATCTGAGAGCACCCATGTCAGACAAGCTATTTGCTCACTACATTCCACTATTAGCTGTTTCCTTCTATCCTTTTCTCTAAATTTCTACCACACTTTACATCATTTTACATGTATTTAAATATTTCTTCCTTACATCATCTATTCTATTCAGAGTTAAAATGTTTTAAAGTGCATGCACTTGCTTCTGACCGATTTAAATTTTTCCGGACATTTCTAAAAAGAAATAAGATAATTAACGCTTAAAGTTAAAGTTGTATCTTGATCAGGTGCGCTAACATCGGCATACCATGTAATCATGTATTCCCTGTATATATTCCATCGTTAGTTAATCAGGCCACGACTTTTGGTGTCTGTTAATTATCTACTGGTAACTCTAGGGCAGATTTGGCTCAACAAAGGCCGTTATGATGGATATGGAAGTATAGACTACCTAATCATATCCATCCAAATCACTGGGTCAACAATTGGTTTTAATATTCAAGGCAGGGAGCACGACTGCTCCTAGGCTGCGGGGGCTGAGCAAAAAGTTGGAGGATCGGCGTCGGAAGTTCCTGGTCCCCTGGATTCTCTAATTTCGACGATCTCGTCGGAGTTAGAGAGGTGATGGGAAGCCGCTTCTCATCTTAAAATTTCAGATTTCATCAAATCTGTTTTCTTAGGGTTAGGATTTGGTGTTCGTCTTCCTGTGTGACAACAATTTGGTTTTCTAATAGGTTTCTCTGAAGATTATGGTCGCGTGATGTTTGCCTCTAGCGATCTTCTCGACGATGTCTTTGCTAGGATTGGTACCCATGTTTCTCGATCTGTTCGTTGGCAATTGGGAGTTGTGTCCCCCTGTGGTTGGAATTTTGTGCTGGGTCGTTGGGTAGAGTTACTATACATGACGACGTTGGATGTTTTTTTTTGGCCTGCTCATGCGTTCAATTGAAGCAAATCAGAGAAGGGGTTGAATTGTGACGTTCGTGTACTTTATTTTTGCTCTCTAATAAGTTTCAATTCCTTCATGTTTTAAATATATAGTGATGGGGCTTCCTCCCCCTCTAGTCCTCTACCCACACAGACACTGCTGCTCTTTTCCTCTCCCCAAAACACAATATTTCACATCTCGTCTCAGCCTCACATTCTCTTTGACATCGCTCCACCCGTATGCATGGAAGGCATCAGTAAATTTACAATGACAATGTGTCCAGTGGCTACACCTCGATCATCTCGATTATCACTACAGCAACCATGAGATATCCCATTGGCGGTTATCACTACAACAGCTATGAGATATCCCACCAGTGGTAGATCAACTAGGGGGAAAGATGTCCCATTGTAACTTTGGTTTCAACCACAATGCCGTACATTTATAGCCCAGAATTACGTAGCTGTCACATACTCTATTTACGCAGATGATATAACTATATTGTAGCTCTAATATAAGCGCAACACGTAGACATGTTTGATATAAAAGAGGAAAGTCTGTTGACACGATTAACACATCTGGATGGTTGGTACTATATATCTAGTAAACATGTTTGATATAAAAGAGGTAAGTTTGTTGACACGATTAACACATCTGGATGGTTGGTATTTTATATCTAGTAATCAATAATATTTAATTTATTATGCTACATTTTGTATGTGCCCTCTGCGTTAATGGTTAAGTTTGTATTTTGAAGAGACGTAGTTGCTACTAGAAAGAATGTGTCGTGGAACGGCAAATTGTAGCTTCAAGGATGGATTCCGCAAGAGGAGGTAGGTCACCTCTGCTACTTATTCGTGGAGATGAAGTTTGAATGCATTCATCTATTGTCAATTCCGTTCAGAGAGCTTTGTTGGAAATTTGAGAAATATTCAAGAGGGTTCTGCAAATATGCTTCCGGTTCTGCAAATATGCTTCAACGGTGGCTAGGTTAAGAATTTGAGAGGGTTCCACCACCACCGGTGGTGCACTCGCTTAGAGAAGATAGCTGAGGCTACGACGGAGCAACAATAGCTCATTATTTTATTATTAGGAAATTTTTGGATGATGGGGTTTGTTTTTATGATGTAATTTCTTAATGGGTTAGCTTTTGAGGAGGACTGTCAAATTAATCATCGACTTTGCTAAAAAAAATTCATTTTTATCCACAACCACTTTTTGACGTCCTGAACTATTTTAGTCTTTTGTTGTTTATTATTTTTTCATCATGGAGGGCATGTCAAAATGTTGTTCTCAAAAGTTGTCCCATCGTGATTCTCAACAATGAATCAATAGGGTAGGAATTAAAATATAAAAAATCAAATATAGAAAGAAATAGGATAGTATTGTAAAGTGGTTGAAAGGCGCTATAATAGTTTATAAATAGGATAAGAATTGGTTATGCGCTGAATCGTTTTTTTCCTGTCATAAAACACGAATGCAATAGCCTAATCAAAACGGATGTTTAACTGCGCATGGTTGCATTTTCTATCCCCGATTGCCCCCAAAAACATTTGGACATGCCTTCTCAATCAGCAATTGAAAATCCGGCGCGTTCGTGCTATTGAAAATTCATACACACCACCAACCCGACCTTCAATTTCTTAAGATAATAGGATGATTTTCTGAACTCTGCGTCAGACGAGACGAGATAGCTAGAAATCCTGACACAATTAACCCCGTTAAACCAATGCAACTTTCATAAAACAGTGTTTGCCTAAACGGCCTAGTCGGCCGTTTAAACGGCGATTAGTCGGTAGTCCGTGGCCTACTGCACAGTTTAGGAGGTAGTCGGTGGATTAAACGGTAGTCGGCCTAGTCGGTCAAAAAAGGGTCAAAGTCGGTTTAATTAGGCTAAACAGAACGGTTATTAAACGGTTTAATTGGTGTTTTATCCCGACTAGGAGACCGTTTAGGCTATGTCTGCTAATTTGCTTCTTAGTCTTAGTCTTAGTCTTCTGTACGTGCTACAAATTATTAGATGTTGTAAGAGTAGAAGTAGAAGCAATCTAGGTAGATGTTAGGTTCTTAATTCAATTTGTTTTGCCCTGTGAATAGCAGTTAAATCTCTCCATCATGAAGTATAAGCATATGATCATTTCTTACAATCATGCGGTCATGCCATATTATCATTTATGATCTATCAGTGCCTATATGATTATGTGAATTATCAATTATTATTCATGTGAGTTATTGAGTATGAAACTAAAAATCTATAATGAAGTCATATTTTTAGATTTTTAATCATGTATTTTTACTATTTTTATCGCTACAGTACAAAACCGTTTAGACCGTTTAAACACCGTTTAATCCCATGTAAACGGTCTAAACACTAAACAGGAGGTAACCGACTGACTAACGTTTACTGTTTAGGTGAACCATGCATAAAACAAAGTTAAAACCAAACCAGCATCCTTCCACAGCTTCCTGCTACGCTGCCACTATATAACTTGCTGTTCTGCTCTCTCCTCCCCTCGCCTTGAGGCCTGAGCTAAACAAACAGCATCCAGATCTCCTCCTTCCCTGTTCGCCTCTCTGGTCAGCCACTACTCTTCGTTTCACTAGCTAGGCATGGAAGGCATCGACAAGTCTCCGATCTCGCAAAAGTAGAATGCACGGCTGATAGATCTTGTGTTGCCCCGAAGCAACAATGTGTATAGATGGCCAAATATACCAGCACGAGGCACACCATTTTGGTCCAGCCCAAACACGGCATGGGCATGGGCATGGTCCTGCGCGCCGGTCTATGCATGCATCTCCCCTCCTCCTCCCGCACTTGCTTTCCCAAATTCCTGCTTGTAAGAATGGAAGGGATCAGGAAGCTTACCATAACCCCAACTTTTCATAGGCGTAGGCTAGACCAACAATAATGTGGATGGACAAGGGTCTTGCCAAGCCAACTAGCACACAAATTTTCTTCATGAGAACTCCATCTGATACTTCCATACCGAGTTAGTCTGACACAGCCTCATGACATCGACCCGTTGGTTCCACCACGCTAGTGGGCTGAAATGTGTTGAAAAAGGAGATTCGCTCTAACACAACATAGAGTTAATTTGACATAGCCTCATGACATCAACCAGTTGGTTTCACCACGCCGGTGGGAATAAATGTGCTGAGCTAGGAGGGTCGTTCCAGCACACTGTTGCGCCTCCTCATGTCACATCGTAGGCCTACCATCGCGCCTTGGGTGGGCAGCCCTCGATTGCCGGTGTTAACAGTCCCATTTCCTCGTTCGTTGCATCCTGATGTCCCCTCCAATTGGCCATTAGCTCAGGCGGTGCGTGTGTACTGTGTAGTGCCTTTCGAGGCGGTTGGTGACGGATCGAGGCTTACTACATTGTATGGCCGTGCCCAGCTCTCTTGCACGGTTGCCATCTGCTTCAGCTAGGGAGAAACATTCCAACTGCCACTGCCATCCTTTCTGCAGTCACTTGTCATGGGTGATGCTCACCAAGTGGATCGTCTCATGAGGTAGTATTCGTGCACTGTTTCGCAAATAGGAGCCTTCAGCCGGCGTCGAGGTGGTGCCAGCCGACACTGGATTGGTTACACAACAAAGGAGTCGTGCGTGCGTGCTGCTATACAGGAGAGAATGAGAGAGAAAAAAATAGAAGTAACAGAAATTATTGCTTAACTTTCACTCCTAGTTTCAATCGAAATAAATATTGATTATGAGAGGCGACAAACCTCCCTACATCGCATTTAGATGTAAAATATTGCTTTTATGATTTTACAGTGTGAAAGTTCCTATAAAAGTTGCATAAAACTCTCTCTCTATACACACACACACATATCAACCCCTAATATTCGATGCAAATATTACAAATTAGTCATATGAAATAAAGTTATAAAACATGACATGTTATAATTAGTAACTACTTCATCCTATCCTATCACAAAAATAGTTATTTTTGGATACATGCAATTGAACTCTCCGATCTACAAATTTTTATATCTTTTTTAAACATGTAGGTTGGATCTACGTTAATCGTATGTAGCATCAGTCGGTTTGTGAAATTTCGATATGATCAATAAATGCGTAGATTGGATATATATAATACACGCCCCCTCCCAAGAAGAAGAAGCATTCACAGCGATTCAACCACTCGAGCTGGATCTTGAGGTAGTCGTCCTTCACGGTTGAGCTTGCACATTGCCCATCTCTCCTTGCGCGGTTGCCGTAACATTTTACCGTAGCAAAATTTGAGAGTTTTTAAAAAGAAATTTAAATATTATTATTATAAAAAATAATTAAAAAATAGTCTTACTATCTTTAAGAGGACTACGTACTAAAAACCTTATAAATATCATTACAAATTATTATACCAAATAGGCTATATAAAAATGATAAATTTTGATACAGTGAAACACCACGCTAAGCTGAAAAGGACGAGGCCGTCATGGGTGATGCAGCAGCATTCAGCTCGGCTCTACTCACTCACTTTACAAATAGGAAGTTAATTCGGCCGGTGTTGAAGTGGCGCCATCCGGCCGTGGATTGATTGCACGGCAACAAGGAGTCGTCGTGCGTGCAAGCCGTTGCACAAAAGAGATCGAGAGGGAAAAAGAAAAAGAAAAAGGGAGCAACGGATATGATCTATTGCCTGACTTTAACTCTTGGTTAAAATGCTAAATAAATAGCTCGTCTAAAGCATAACAACCTGACCGTGAAAGAGGCAACAGGGCTACCCTTTATTCTTGACCTATGATTTTTAGGCCCTATTTGTTTCAGCTTCTAGCCAGCTTTTAGCCCCAGAAGTCAGAAACTCAAACAAACAGTCAGCTTTTGGAACCTCTTCAAAGAAGCCAAAAGCCACCAAAAGCCCAATTTGTACTGTGATCTGAGTTTTTCACAGAAGCTAGTTTTTCTGGCTTTTCCCAGAAGCAGCTTTTAGAGAAGCTGCAGCTCAAACAAACAGGGCCTTAAGCCGAGTGCCAGCTTCCTCATGTAATCGATCGACCGAGCAAGTGATGACCAAAACGAGGTCTTGTCATGTACTCCATCAGAAGCACGTACTGGTTGTTTTACACGCTTCTTTCTTCACTACTACAAGTCTTTACATCTTATTTACTAATTTCTTATCTAGTTATTCATTTATCTATTAAACTTTGAGAGCTTTCTAAAATGACATCAAGAGGTGGGTCTAGTTCGTTGCAATGCAATTTATTTTCTAAAGAAAAGAAAAGAAGAACTATGATTTATTCAAAACGAGAAGGAGAAAAATGTACAGAAGAGGGATGCACAAAGCAAAACACAATGAGCCCAAGTCGCAAAAAGCAAAATGTTACAATGCACCGTTATCGGATACCGGTAATCCCTAGGGACGGGGATCATCCTTTACACAATGCAATTCATTGCCTATTTTGTTTTTTTTTCCATTTGCGGTGCAAGAAGATATTACATGTGTTTTCCTTGTCATTTATATGCAATCCACACACCATATATCCTGATTTTGCTCTCGCATAAGTTCAATTTAACTACCATAGTACTCCCTCCGTCCACAAATGATCTACATATAAGCTTTTTTGGTTTGTCCAGAAAAGATCTACGTATTAGCCTGATTTTAATTGCATGAGGTTGTAGTTAATTGCATTTCAAGGTGAGATTTATGGCATTTATGGCTGCTATAGGCCTGCTACAAGCATGCAGTAAGCATGCAGTCCTTGGATTGGTGGGAAGACACAACTTTTGGGATGAGAGGCTAGAAGGAGTAAATGATGGCACTACTTTCGCAGCAATATTCCTAAGATTAAATGGGTAGTTGATCCATTAATTGCTTTTCTTGGTCTTTGTGATTTCTTTTAGACGTAGATCATTTGTGGACGGAGGGAGTACCACTTAGGACAAGAGATATGAAATTTTGAATCGATCCCTCCCCAATGTTTTATATGCAAACCTCCTCTCCTCACATAAGCTATTGACACTGCCGGTCCATAAGCATGCATCTCCCCTCCTCTCTCACTTGCTTTCCTTGCCTTATATGCATGCATCTCCCCTCGTCCCTCACTCTCCCCTCCTCTCTCACTTGTTTAGGTGATTTTTTTTCTGGGTTGTTGTCCTGCACGTCGGGGCAGTTGACAAACCCAGAATTGTATCTGCTTGTTTCCTCTTGTTGTTCCGGGAGACTTCCCGTCAGACTTCCTTCCAAGGCTGTGGCCGGTACTGGTTCCTCTATTTGTATCGTCGTTGGTGCGTTCGGTTTATATGAATAAAATTTGTTTGCTCAACTGGAATGTGAGAGGTTTGAATTGCGCGGCCAGGCGGGATGCGGTGCGCCTTCTTGTCAAGGATTGCAGGGCGGAGTTGGTTTGCTTACAGGAAACTATGCTTGCGCAGGTTGACGATTCCCTCGTTCGGGACTGCCTTGGCCAACGCTTCACCGACAATTACTGTTTCCTACCAGCCCAGGGGACCAAGGGGGGGATTATAATGGCTGCTCTCCAGGGTAGCTTTCAAATCTCAAATGTTAGATCATTTGAGTTCTCCATCTCTTGTGACGTTCAGGATGTTGCCAGCCAAGGGGTTTGGACCTGGACAGGAGTTTATGGACCTCAGTCCGTGGTGGATAAGAGAAGATTTCTCCTTGAGCTGCGTCTCATGAAAAATTTAGCCAACCAGGCGTGGCTCGTCGTGGGTGATTTCAATTTGATTAGGTCTCCGCAGGATAAAAGCACAGGCACTAACCTTCATGGGCCTATCATGAGAGAGTTCAATTGCGTGCTTGATGCGGTCGAGCTTAGGGAGATCGACCTAAGGGGGAAGAAATACACCTGGCGGGGTAATTTGCACGGTGATGCTGCTACCATGACAAGAATTGAAAGGTGTTTCGCAACCCTCTCCTGGGACGCGATTTGTCCACTTAGGGAGCTCCGTCCCATTTCATCTTTGATCTCTGATCACTCCCCGCTTTTACTAGCTTCCTGCAATCCGACCAGCAGATTTCCGGGCTTTCGTTTCTAGAGTTTCTGGACTAGGCTTCCGGGTTTCACCGACACAGTCAAGGTCGCCTGGCGTTCGGATGATGTGCCGGTCAAGGCACTTGATCGCCTGTGCTGCAAATTAAACAGGACAGCCAGAGCTTTAATGAAATGGAGCAAAAATCTCATCGGTCCGGTTAGGCTTCAGCGCGCAATTGCGGCTGAGGTTATTTTCAGATTCGATGAGGTCATGGAGGACAGACGGCTCTCTCAACCAGAATTACAGTTGTATAAGGCGTTGAAAAACAGAATACTAGGCCGCTCAGCTGTCGAAAGAATGAGGGCGCGCCAACAGTCAAGGGTCAAATTCATTAGGGAAGGAGATGCAAATACTAAGTTCTTTCATGCAAATGTCGCTAGGATGCGAGGCCGCAAAAGAATTTCGGAATTACACATGGACCGTGGCGTGTTGTCCGCCGCTGATGACATTGAGGAGTCCATCTTCGAGCATTTCCATGACCTACTCGGTCGGACTAAGGACAGAGCGTTCACTTTTAATTGGGATTTTGCCTGCATCCTCAAACGAAAAGCAGCGATTGTGTGTCAGGATACTGGAACAGTTGGAGCAATTACCAAGGGCCAGACGCACAGAGCAGTCAGGGGTCAGGGTAAATCCATAGAGGAAGAAGAAACAAGAGACGCCAACGCTAGCCTCTACAACGGTCAGGACTGAGCCCCTCGCAGCAACTAGAACGGCGGGAGGAAACGGGGAGGCGAAGCCTGTACCAGGAGTAGACGTCGTCGCCGCCGCCGGTGCAGCTCTGTTCTTGCTGAGGGGACGCGTGGGCCCGCAGCGGCAGCTCCACGGCAACACCTCCATCCAGGATGGCGGAGGTGGCTGCCGCGGCGAGCCTGGGATGGCAGAGGCGGTGGTACGACGGGGATGGCGCAGGCGGTTGCCGAGGCGAGCTCAGGATGGTGGAGGCGGCGGCGCGCCGGGGATGGCGGATGCGGCATCGACAGCGAATCTGGGATGGAGGAAGCGGCGGCTATATGGAGTCCCCGACCGTGGGACTGAAATGAGAAAAGTAAAATGCTGTTGGCTAGGCGCGATGGTTAGGTACGTGGCTCATCCGTCTCAGCCAATGGGGACGGACGTCCGTCCTGTAACATTTCTGTTACAAATAGGAAACTAACTCAGCCGGTGTTGACGCAGCGCCATTCGGCCGTGGATTGATTGCACGGCAACAAGGAGTCGTCGTGCGTGCAAGCCGTTGCACAAAAGAGATCGAGAGGAAAAAAGAAAAAGAAGAAGAAAAAGGGAGCAACGGATATGACCTATTGCCTGACTTTAACTCTTGGTTAAAATGCTAAATAAATAGCTCGTCTTAAGCATAACAACCTGACCCTGAAAGCGGCAACAGGGCTCCCCTTTATTCTTGACCTATGATTTTTAAGTTACGGTTATCGCACTGTCACGGAATCACGGGACAAATAGAGCTATCGCCGTAGCCCATATATAGGCGGATGTTGGCCCGTAAATCGCATGCCTGTGATTTGCATTAGTAATTTAGTATCGTATAAGTGATATTGTGATGGTTATGCGATGTGCCGAGTGCCAGCTTCCGCATGCGCACGTGCTATCTAAATTCTACATATATGTGAGTCCCTCTTTTTTTCCGGTTTATAAGCCAACTAAAAGTTAATTAAAAAAATTATCATTTTGTACGAATCATTTGGTGTAATATTTGTAATAGTTTTATCTGAACTTTATAGGGTTTTTTAAAAGCTTTTTAAAATATTTAAGGACTCACATTAGAAATAGAAATTGCACATAATATTAATATATTTTAATGTGATCAATTAATTAATATATTTAATAGCACATAATGTTCTAGTTATCATTTAGAGTATATGACTTAGATATATTCATGGGTAACAAAATCTTGTCATACGCATACCAAAATCAAGAAATTGTAGCCATACACGTTTAAATTAACTAAACGTACTGGTTGTTTTACACGCTTCTCTCTTCACTACTACAAGTCTTTACATCTTATTTACTAATTTCTTATCTAGTTATTTGTTTATCTATTAAACTTTGAGAGCTTCCAAAAATGACATCAAGAGATGGGTCTAGTTCCTTACAATGCAATTCATTTTTTAAAGTAAAGAAAAGAATAACTACAATTTATTCAAAACGAGAAGGAGAAAAAAGTACAGAAGAGGGATGCACATAGCAGAACACAATGAGCCCAAGTCGCAAAAAGCAAAAGGGTACAATGCACCGTTATTGGATCCAGGTAATCCCTAGGGTCCGGGATCATCCTTTACACAATGCAATTCATTGCCTTTTTTTTTCCCATGTGAGGTGCAAGAAGATATTACATGTGTTTTCCTTGTCATTTATATGCAATCCACCCACCATATATCCTGATTTTTCCCTCGCATAAGTTCAATTTAACTACCACAGTACCACTTAGGCAAAAGATATGAAATTCTGAATCGATCATTCCCCAACGTTTTATATGCAAACCTCCTCTCCTCACATAAGCTATTGACACTGCTGGTCCATAAGCATGCATGTCCCCTCCTCTCTCACTTACTTTGCCTGCCTGTCCATATGCATGCATTTCCCCTCGTCCCTCACTCACTTTGCCAAATTTCTACTCATAAGAATGGAAGGGACCAGGAAGCTTCCCACAACCACATGACTTAACACAACCTCCTCTCCTCACATAAGCTATCGACGCTGCCGATCCATATGCATGCATCACCCCTCCTCTCTCACTCGCTTTGCCTACCGGTTCAGATGCAAGCATCTATTCTCATCCTTCACTCGCTTTGCCAAATTTCTACTCATAAAAATGGAAGGGATTAAGAAGCTTACCACAACCGCATGACTTAACACAACCTCCTCTCCTCACATAAGGACACTGTCGGTTCATATGCATGCATCTCCCCTCATCTCTCACTCGTTTTGCCTACCGGTCCATATGCATGCATCTCCCCTCGTCCCTCACTCATGCCAAATTTCTACTCATAAGAATGGAAGGGATCGGGAAGCTTACAACAATCGCATGACTTCACAAGCGATATTGTGTTATGGAGTACAAATTTTAAGAAGCAAGATTGGCAAAATATGCGCTTGTAGTTGTTTCATCCTATGCAAAAATTATTCTAGGAAATCGGTCCCAATAGTTTCAGATTTATTGCTAGACAACAGATGAATGTTATAATCTACTAGCTAGGTAATAGCAAATAGTACTTAATCATAGTGGCCCTAAAACAGACAATGATTTGCTGTACTGACATGGTACAATCTGCTACTAACCAGTCCGCATGAACATGCTCTCATTTAAAATGTAACAAAAAAAAGATTACATAGCATATTAACCTTACCTTTTTGAAATTATAAAGCAGTACAAATGATGTCCAAGCGCTTGCATCATACAAGTTTCATTCATCTTCTAATCACCTCTAAGATATGTCACCTTTAAAATCGCAAGAGCATTGTAACACCCCAGATTGGGTTAGGAGTAAATTAGTGAAAAGTTTGAACCAATTGGATCAATTTAAAACCAAAGATAAAATTTCAAATGCAAATGAAAATCATACTTCTCCCTTCCTCCTTACCGAGCACCTTGCAGGCAACTCTCTCTCCTTCCCTCTCTCACCCTTTTTCCACGAGGCTCTGCCCTGCTCTGTACCTCTCCCCTGCTCTGATGCCTCTGCCGCGCGCCCGCGCTGCTGCTGTCTCTGCCGCGCCGCTCGCGTCGCCCTCGCCGCGCTGCGCCGCACCTCTCACGTCGCGCCGCGCCGCGCCGTTCGGCGCCGCGCCTGGCTGCTTTGAGCTCGCCCGAGACCCCCTCAACTCCTCGCGACGCCTTATAACCATGGCCCAGCGGCAGGTTCGCGCCCAGAGCCTTTCCCCAAAAATTCCCCATTTTTCCCCTAATCGACCGCTGCGCGAAACCCCGTCAATTGGTAAGCCATTCGTCGATTCCTTTCGCCTAGAGCTCCTCTGCAAACCTCCTAAACATCGTCAATTGGTGCCAATTTGTCCAGGCCTTCACCGGAGTACATTGGCGCCGGGAGCTCTGTTTGGTCGACCGCCATCGTCTCCACGCCGACCAACCTCCCTGGAATTCCCCGGCCGCGGGCGACCCTTCCGTGAGCACCCACCGCCCCTAGGGATGATTCTGCCCCCACCATAGTTGCATATGCATGCTTGATTCGTTGAAGCTGTGCCTCCCGAGCCTAGCTCTGCCGCCAGATTGGGCGCCGCCGCTCCACAGCTCGGTTCACCTCACCGTGGGCACCATTGGGTGTGGCCTGAGGTGGGGATCCCATTTTTCCATAGCCCCCTAGCCGTCGCGCCCCCTAGCTCCGGCTAGCCGAGCTCGCCGTAGCTCCATTGGCCGGCACCGCCCGGTCTCACGAGCAGCGACGGAGGAAGACGAAGCACAGTGCTCGTGAGGTGTTTTAACCGCTGACATGTGGGGCCAAGTGTGGGGTGTGTCTCGTGAGACCGACAGGTGGGCCTTGGTCCCACTTGTCAATAAGTGGAAACGTAAAATAAAAAATACTCTTTCGGTTTTGCGCAGAAAGCCACGTTCGGCCCAGCTTCGGCCCAAGTCCAGCCCAAGGCGAACTTTGTTATTTAATTCCGAATTTTCGTCAATTCATGTGACACGGCACGTTTGTAGAATTTATTTAAAATAGCAAACGACTATCAAAAATTATGAAATTTTGTACAAAAATATTAAAGAAGGTTTAATATCTATTAAAAATATCACAATAAATAGTGTAGTGCAAAAATTAGAATAATAAAATCGTATTAAGCCTAATGGCAACCTTTTTCCTATTTTTCAGGATTTCATAATTTATTAAAATATGTAGGCACCTCCTAAACTCTTAGAAAATTTATGATTAACACTAAAGATTATTAGAGACATATTAATATTATTGACCCAAGCACTGTTTATAGGTTTTCTCTAATTAAGTAATTAATGATCATCCGTAATACTTTCTAAATAGAAAATTAGATCGAAATGATTTTCGTGATCATAAAAACTAGAAATAAGTTTACAAAAATACCGGAGAATTATATAAAATATAATATACTCTTATAAACCCAAGGGGAATGTTAGAAACCGTAGAAAGATTAAAAAGAACGATTATGCTAGTACAAGACTAGAGCCCCATTATTTAAGATCGTGTGCGGTCTATTAAAAACTTAAGGGAACATCTTTAGACATGAAATAACCTTTTGGACTAAGAATAAATCCTTGGACCTAGGCGTATAAGAGGAAGACCTTTGAAGTGATAATCTGCCTTCGAAGATTGACAGAACCCAAAGGGTTAGTTAGCCGGTGTATAAAATAGCTTACACCAAAATGCATTCATAACCAGAGCTATTCTCCATCAATAAGGGCATAGGTAAAGTACAATATACCCTTCCCGTTGATAGTTCATGACAATTAACGTGATGGCTAATATCGTGCTTATATAATCCGAATAAGGTTTTCTAGGCATTTAAATAAGAAATGTATCGATACGCTAAACGTTAATAAAAGTAGTTCTTTTATGAGAGAGAGTAGAGAGACTACCCTTGACCGAGTAAATATAATTTGACACTATGTCGTTTACAAGCCGATTTAGCTTTGTAAAGGTACCCCCCTAACTTGCCACCCAGCCTATCATAAGGTGACCAAGATATATCTAGCCTAGTTCTCACTTGAATTCGAAATATAATGTGTAATGACTATTTTTCAAAATAAGATTAAATCTTGGAAGGGAACTTAATCGGGAATATGACACATTTAGCCCAAGGAATTTCATGCATTATTATCTTTAAATCGCACAACCTCGATGATGTCACAGCATGCCCCTGAGCCCCCTATGAAGCCTATCTCTTTATACATACTCTTAGGATCCACGTACTAAATAGGAATACCGAAGAGATGCTAAGGTAGCCTACGTAGGCTCGTAACTAGTGCGTAGAAACAATTGCATATCATGCATGGCATGACCGTTCGCCAAACTATCGGCAAGATCCCCCTTAGGATAAAATAGGATCGTCGAACAAAAGCGTTGTTGCATTCATGCATCATGTCCTTTCTACCCTATTGGTTATTTATTAACGTTTGTTGGTAATAGACGTAACCAGTTTCGAGGGAAGGTTCGGCGATACCGAAGAAGAACTTCTACTGGAGCAAGGCGAGTTAACACTTACTCTTTAGATGTGATTTGTATTAGGGAGAGGCAGCGACTTTTCCTAGTGTGGATTAACATCGCTAATACCATGCCTTCCTTGAACTGTCTAGCCTTAATGACTGCCTTGATTGTTATGCTTTTGTTAGCCCATGATTAGTCTTGTAACCACTTTAACCCTGCCTAATGGGTAAAACTTTAACCCCGCCTAATGGGTAACCACTTTATATGCAATCCATCCACCATATTTCCCTATTTTGCCCTCTCATAAGTCCAATATAACTACCACTTGGCCAAGGGAATATGAAATTTTGAATCCATCCCTACTTAACGTTTTATATGCCAACCTCTTGTCCTCACACGCATGGACATTTATCAGGAAGTATACCACAACTACGAGTCTTTGCGGTGATTGCTTCATGTTTTGGTTGACCTATATTCAAAGTTTTTTCTATAAAACTTTAGACTTTAAATCAAGATATATAGCGCTCTAGCTTAAATTCCATGAGCACCCAACCAATCATAAGGGTTGACCGCTCGCCTCACTCATCAGTACACTCGTGTCTAAAGCATGTACCATTGTTGGTGATCGAGCTGGTTTGAGGTGAGCATTAGTGTGGACAGTTCGCCTTGTCTGGCTGGATCGATACCGATTCAAGCAAGTCCTGATTACAATGTCGACTAATGATCGTGGATTTATATGAAGGAATGGTGTGTATTGCATAGAGGATGGATCTCTATGTAGTGGATCACATGACTTGTTTGTCTAGGTGACTGTTGAGCCAAAACTATTCTTCTCTCATGGTTCAGGTAGGATAGTGTTTTGTAATTTAATTCGTATGTCTAGGCTAAAATAAATGTGTTTTTTGTAATGGTTACTCTGATCCGCCAATAATATTATAATTCTAGTGAGTTTTATAAATTGTATTGCTACTTAGTTATTACTCCATCCATTATGAAATAGTAGTTGTCTAAACTTAGTTTGTCCTAAGTCAAAACTTTAAAACTTTATCCATACAGAACGTTTAAACTATTTAGATCGAGAACATAAAATCATATAGATAGATTCGTCTTAAAAAAATAACTTTCATAATATTATAATTTTTAATGCATTATAAATGATTATTTAGAAGTTTTTTATGGTCAAACTTATATTTTTAGACCATTTTAATATCTAAAACGACTACTATTTTATAACGGAGGGAGTATCATTTAAGTATATTTAGTAAGCAACACATTGGCATGCCTTCAAGCATGCATAGTTGTTTGAAGCAGGTGCTCACTATTCTTTTTGTCCCTTCCAACATAACAGGCCTAAAAATGAGAGCTAAATATCACTCAGCAAATGCATCATGATGCATGGATTTAAGACTCAGGAGCATAGGATGACCCTATGGAATTTAATGAAGGGAGCGGAATGGCATTTTGGGAACACCATTAAAAAACAGTAGGTAATGCAATTCATTGCATGGTTAATTTGCTCTGTGCTCCATGTACGTGTGTGAAAAAAAAAATTGCTATGCGATCTCCGCCATTATCCAATCCACCCACCCTACTTTCAATTTTGCGCCCTCCATCAACCACTTAAGAAGAGCATATGAAATTCTGAACTGCTGGTCTTATGATCTTATGGACCTGGGCACCTCCCTTCTGTGCTTCACTATTCTGTTCGACTGCAATTTGCATCAGCAAGGCATGGAAGGCATCAGGAAGTTTACAGCAATTTGCTCAAAAAAGAAAGTTTGCAAAACAATGACGTACTGAACTGATGATCTCCTCGGACAATGCAGTGGTGATGAAATCTGTCAAACGGAATTGGCAGTTTTATGGAAAATTAATTCAGGAGCCATGAAGCAGAGACAAATCATTTTTTTGTTTTCAAAGATACTAGTTGACTTTTGTAGTTCTGAAGCCTCAGAATAGACTCTTACTTCAGTGGTCATTGAGAGAAACAATTTTGAGGAAAGTTTGAGTTTGCGAGAGGTACAAATCGAATGAAAATGAGTTGATAAAACATTCCTAGAAAAAATAATTCTGCCACTTAATGATATTCTAATCAGATTGTATGGCAAAGATTTCTTATTTTATCTCCTTATCCCCTTTGAATGGGAAAAGCCATAATATAATAGTTTATAAACATTAGAAAGTTTGACTTTGGTTCGATTTAGAATAGCATGGTTAGTTTAATTTAAAAATTAAAAATGAATTTGAAGGTTCTTTTTTGTTTCGTAATTTCGTAGTATAGGATTTCATTGTACAATCCTTAAATAAAGTAAGTCTTTTTTTATTCAAGATATTTATTGCAATGAAATATTAAAGCATTATTAAGCTATGACGCATCCATTGGCACGAGTCCAGGTGTACAAATCTCACTTTCCTTGTGTAAGTAGCAGGGTTAAGATCTCTGCTGTGGCCTGTTAAGTTGGTGTTGGATGCCATTAACCCGACACGCTTATATCAACTATTTTGGTCGTATAATTGCACCATGCTTTCTGTTTCTTGAACAGCTAAGAGGTTATGATTCATGAGCATAAGATTCCGAGTGCGCGCAGCATGTATATCACAGTACGCATACCAATTTTTTTGCACTGTACACTCACAATTCTCAGCTGTGACATTGTTTTTTAAAGCTAAAACCAGCGGTATGTTACGATTAAAAATTTGTCGGATCTTGATAGAAGGCTTGGGGAGTCTAAAAATTATTTAAAATGTTTCGAGAGTTTTAAGTGGTTGTGGTTGAACCTGGTTAAATTATGTTGTTTATGATTGTGCTTGTGAATGTTATATGTTTCTATTGTCTGCATAATAGATGTTCAATTTATGGACTGTCGATTTTTTGTGTGTGTTTAGGGTGTTATTAGTAGTATTTCAGACTTAGGGTTTTCCCACACTGCTACTAGTCTATGCATCTTCTTCCCTTCTCCCTCAATTGCTTTATGACAACTCCTCTATCGTAGGAGTGGAAGGCATTGGGAAGTTTACCACAACAATTAATACTTCTTACCTGTGTTGGTCACACATTGAGTAGTTGTTGTGAGAACTCTCTATTGTTAGATTCATTTGCATGCCATCCTTATCTAGCTTTGAGGAACCATGTGCCGGTAAAAGTATGCCACTGTTCAATCTCCAAGATTTTAGGTTGAATTGAGGACAAGACCCAAAGTCTAGGTAACTATTCATTTCATAAATAAAACTTACGAATTTAGGTTCATGCTCCAACTTTTGTTACCCTTCAAATCGTGAATAAGTACGTTTTGAGCTAGCTAAACTAGGGTTCAAAGTTTGATGCATTAAACACTCATATTAGATACATAGGCAAAATATCAGGTGCAACCAACCAACAGGTGCAACCGTGCAATCGTGGATCCTCAGCCCCACGATTTCCATCTGGCGGACGGTGTCTTCCCCTTGTGATTTTTGCAGCGAACCGCCTGCCTCGTCTTATTTTCTTCCAATCAGCCCCCTTCCCCCAAATCAAGCTTAGCCCTAACCAGCAGCCCCCCAAATTCATGCAAGCGCGGCGGCGATGAGCTTCCTTGAGGCGCGGCGTCGACGGGCTCCGGGCAAGCGCGGCGGCGACGGGCTACAGGCAAGCGTGGCGGCGACCGGCTCCCTTCATGCGCGACGGCGGCGAGCTTCGGGCAGGCGCGGCGGCGACGGGCTCTCGGCAGGCCTCGCGGCGATGGCAACGACTCCCAGTTGCCATGGATGATGTGCAGCTTGGGATTCCTAAAGGATGGTTAATGAGGGAAGGGTTCAGCAGTGAGGAAGACATGTATTTGGGCAAGATTTGTATTCGTGGTTGTTCTTGTACATAATTTTGATGGTTATTTGTAGCATGTCATTTTGATGGATATTTGTACAGAATTTTGATGGATATTTGTAGCATGACTGTTATTGCAAAATTGTACCTTGGCACTATATCCTGTATGTATCTAGATTGTACCTTGATATTTTGGAAAATCTACATGAATTGCAATGAATTTGATGATAGAAAAAATTGTGTATGCCTCTTGCTTGTTTCCAGGACAATGAATTGTGAATTGCAATGAAGTGTATGCCTCTTACTTGTTTCCAGTACAATGAATCAATTGCAATGAAGTGTATGCCTCTTACTTGTTCCCAAAACAATGAATTGTGAATTGCAATGAATTTGATGCCAGAACAATGTCTTGATCAAATATGACATGCATATATCTTGATCAAATATGTGCCAACAATGTCTTTTGCATTATCTGAAAAGATTTAACAGTGTTCACCAATATACTCCTAGCAGAGGTCTGAAATGATTACAAACATGATATCACAAAAGCAAAAAGGACCCCAATTTACATGTGTGTTGGCCTCTAAAACAGGTCAGGATGGCATCATTTTTTGATATCTAATCACCCAAAACATTGCGTACTAGATTCAACAAGGTGATGCTCATGGCCTTGCAGCATTGCAAGGCCTTGTCTCTTGTCAGCTTGCTATAATATTTGCACTCAAACCACATGCTTTTAACTGCAAAAAATAAAAAGTATAGTCATAACTACAATATTATTATCTAGAGATGTAGATATAAATTGAATTACCTAGAGATTATTTTTTTGGGACAATTGCGTACATCATGTAGCACCATTTTCTTTCAAATTCCACATATCCGTGCTTTCTTACTCCCCTTCTTTGTTTCCTTGCCTCTCCTAATCCTTTTGCTTCGCCCCCTTTGAATGAATATCGGTAGGTGGATGTATTTGAACTTCTTGTGGAATTTTACAACTAATGAAAGCTTCATATTCATCTTGTCTATTGGTCTTAATAACGGGACCATTTTAATAACGGGACCATTTGGTCAAGAGATGACTCTATGTTTTGCACACTCGATATTAAGAAGTCCATGCCTTCATTCGAGTGTTTAGCCTTCTCAATGAGATCTTCCACCTTGTTTCGCACTTTACAAATCTTTGTTCTCACTACGGCCTCGGTTGAGTCAATGGGCTTCTCTTCTAGTAAGTTCCCTCCTTCATCATATACATTTTCCCTTACAGAGAGATGAAATGAAAAAATTATTGAGTTGATATAAAACAAAACATTCCAGCTACCATGAGAGTTGTGTTTCATTACCTTTTGCAACTTTTCTCCCATCTTTTCATTATGTACCTACTTGGTAACTCATTTTTTCTTTCACTTCTCAACACTTGGATAATATGATGACATGGTATGCCTTTTGATTCAAATAACTTACATGAGCAACTAGCCATCATGGTAGTTGTGTTGTAATGAACAATTCTATCTTTGTTTGACTCATCACTAATTGTCATAATTTTGTTAGACATCCCCTCTTCGGAGGGGAGCACGTCGAGGGAGACCAGCTTCTGTAACCTCCGTTCGGTCGTGATGGACTTCATCCATTTCTTTCCGCTCTTGGTAGCCTAAGGGGAGGTGGGGGATGGCGGAGCCATTGCAATCGGAGATGGGTGGTGGCGGAGGCGGCGACGGAGACGAACCCTAGCGGCGGAGTCTGCTGGGAGAAGCTAACGGACTGGCGCGAAAAGTGAGCGAGGTGAACTAATTTCGTTCCCCTGTTCCTAACTTATCGCAACGGGCAAAGTTTCGTATTCTGGGCCAGGCCTTCGTCTAGCACTGGATGCGGCCTTTTCGCGAGGGGCCTGATTATTACTCGGCTGGCCGAGTGGTTCCCTCCGAGAGGTTTGCGTTAAGTGCCGACTGCTGGTCTAGGAGCGGACAAGCCTAATCACTCGGACGAGGCAATGTTGCGGATTCGAGATCAAATAAAGAAAAAGCGGCATTGCGGATCCAAGATTGGAGCAAAGACAAAGATTCATACGATTTTCGCAAAAGATATTCATTAAAAGGGCTCCTAGGCCTGATTACATTTTCTCCGCGGCGTAGCACATCGAGCTAGGGCTCGTTGCTGGCTCGCGGAGGATACCAAAGGAAGGTAAACTACTCCCTTGATGGCCATTTCACGTCGAGGATGGAGAAGACGAGAGCGTCCTTCAGAGGGGTGCGTACTGCATAGAGCCGCGGATGACCGCTGACAAGGATTCTAATGGCCCTTTAAGCGGCTTGTTCTGCGAAATCTTCTCGCCAGCGCCGCCATTCGGCTTCTACGGTGGCTGTTGCGGCGACAAGGCGGGCGTGCTCCTCGGCGCAAGCGGTCGCCCATGGATCGGCCCACGGATTCGCCATTGCTCTCGAAGGAGAAGAGGTGGAGGTTTCTGGGCATTGCTGAGAAGAAAACTAGAAAACTTGAAAGCTGGTGGTGAAGTAGTACTCTGCCCCTGGGATTTCTTTTATACACAGAGGAAGTTCAAGGGTCGCGCCTTATAATCCGTTTCAGACACAGTAAAACCATCATGGCGATGGGACGGAAGTGGATACGAATACGGTTTCCGACGGAAGCGCGTACCGTTCCGGCTGTGTGAGAAAAAGGCGCGAAGACGCTTCGCCTCCCCCAAATTGGGCTTGGGCTAAAACTGCAAAGGGCAACCCCCTTAACAGGCTTTCTTAACACGCCGCTGACGGTGGCAATGTGTTAAAATCGAGCCTAATTCGGCCTCGGTGCACCCTGGAGGGTATATCACCGGCAGCGCCAAAATTAAAAGTATTTCACGGCATACCCCATGTCGGGTCACTAGCCAACTTCGCACGCTCGAGGTTGGGTCTTGGTGAAATTTGGATTCAATTTCTTGAGGTATGCCCTTCTAAGGTCGCCAGTTGTACACCGCTACCCGGGTACAAATACCTCTCGGCAAAATTGCGTCCAATCGGTACGCCTGAGGGGCCTATGCTGATTCCTTCCCTGGTTGGGACAGGTGCCACCCGGCCGAAAGGTGCGCCCCATGCTGAGTCGAGTGCTGGTTCTTACAAGTTAAGGCCAGGCGCCTGACGCTGATATTCTTTGCAACGCTAAGATTACAGCATGCTGCAAGACAGAAGTCATAATGGCGTGGCTTAAGACACACCCCATGATGGGCCGGTTGCTACTTTTGCATTGCAAAAGTGGGTGTCCAGTAGCCGAATACACTTGTTGAGACGATGCGCCCAACGGGCTGAATAAGCTGAGTTTGGTATTGCCAACCCAGGCATTGCTTCAACACAAATACTTAAGATTTCTTGAGTTCTTTATAATCTCTTTTCAGATTACAGGAGATATGGGCGAAACCAGTCGGCCAAGCAACTGACTCGATCGTAAAGCACTCGGGGGCTACTGTGGACTATATGGGCCCCGGGTATCCTCTAGAAGGCCAATAAAGGAGCAGATAGGGGGCGATCCAGGTCGGCTGGCTGAGGATAAAGACCACTCGGGATATATATGCCTTGAGCTCCAAGGAAGTTCTCGAGGATATAATCTATCTCCATGTAATTAGCAGATTAGCGCATGCATGACATGTAACAGCACCATATAATCCCAGAACACAGGAAGTAGGGTGTTACCTCCTCCGTTGAGGGCCTGAACCTGTATACATCCTTGTCTTGTGTTACCATTTGACTTAGTTCTTGCTTAGCGTCCCCTTGTACAAATTCATTGCCGGCGGTGACCCCCCAGTTAGTCACCAGTCGACAATCGGATTTTTATAATGGCATACATGAAAAAAAATCCTTTAATTAGCTAGTCCATATTTATGCTTGGACTCGTCACTTTACCAGAAGAATCTAGATCAAAACTAATCGAAATATTTAAGGACGGCGTGTGGTATTTTGAAGAAACACATCATGAATGTAGGCAAGCTATTGACGGCTGAATTAATTAAAACTAAATGACTATCAGAAGATAGATGTTTTCCTCTCCAACAACTCGGTATTTTTTAAATCAATTCTCCACTCCCTTCCAATCCACATGTCTTATTTTCTATGATACAAAGGAATACCTAGATATTCGAAAGGAGGGGAGTCAACATCATAACCAAATAATTGTGCGCGATCATGCTCAAACTCTTTGGCCTCCCCTAGGGGAAAATCTCATTTTTACAAAGAAAATTAATTTTCAGACTCAAAAGTACTCAATAAGAGCTTTAGATTTCTTTTTAAGTCTAGATCATGAACAAAAAAGGATGGTATCATATACATATATATTGCAAGATGGATAGACCATCCTCCACTAAATGTGGCACCACACATGTTATTTGACCAACATACTTAGCACCTTTAACATATCAGCAACTATATTGAAAAAAATTGGAGAAAGAGGATCATTCTAGAGGACTACTTTATGATCTTGAGAATTACGGCCTCTCTAGGTCATCATCAACTTTAATCCCAACACAATTCTTAGAGACAAAACTTTTAACCCATTTGCAACATTTATACGAAAAACCTTTCATTCTTAAAGTTTGTTGGAGAAACAACCAATTTATCCTATTATATGCCTTTTCAAAATCAATGAATAACACCACTCAAATGATTGGTATGCATTTCATGAATAGTCTTGTGTGAAAGTCATTTGTGTTGATTTAATAACTTCCATATTTAAATTTTATGCGCGTGATAGTGCCAAACTTAGTGGAAAATTTTAAATCTAACATTAAATAAATAAATCGGTTTATATTGTTGGATTTACGTCCCCTCCCGCATCTTTGGAAGTAAAGTAATAATTATAATATTAAGACGATATGGTGGTAATTTGTGTTGATGAAAATCATGAAACATAGCTATCAAATTATGTTTAATAACCTCCCAGAAGGTCTGATAGAAGTCCATAGGGAAGCCACCAGGCCCTGGAACTTTATTATGTTATATCTGGAATACAACCGATTTAACTTTTTTTCTTTGTGAATTTGTGAGTTAATTGAGCATTATTTTGTACTGCTTACCTTAGGGATATCTTGTGGGACCCCAGGAGATAACCGAAAATACAACTATCCAGGTTTTCAGTTGTATTCTAAAATAGTACAAACTATCAAACTTTATTACATAACTATTCAACAATAGACTTAAAATTTTTAATACACCTCCAAACTATCACTTTTATACCACATCATGGCTTGAGTGTAGGTATAATTTAAAAATCTATGTCAAACTCTCACATGTCTTCTAGAGAAAAGTCATCTACAGAAAAGGCATGGCCTATCCATGAGAAGGGTAGCCCGCACAAAAACGGGTAAGCACACCAACATAACTGCAGTTTCCATATGCAAACCTATTAACTATATGTCAGGTTTAAGAGAAACTTACAGGGGGGGTTTAATAATAGACTTTATGCATATTTTCACGATAGTTTTAGAAAATCCTATATTTTTATCATTTCTTTCTAAAACATTTTAAGAGATTTTTGTTATTTGCTTGATCTAATACCTTCTCCAGACCAAACTAAAATCAACATCAAACCTACAACCACACCTCTAACCTGATTTATGTCATTATTTAGAATAGGCATCACCCCTTTGATACAACTTCATATATTAGAAGTATGGTCCGTTGATGAGTTGATTTTAATAACTCTACAGAATCTGCGTAGCTTTACTCGTAAAATGATCAGTAATACGGTTTAGGAAAAAAGTTCTATCATGAAATTAATTATTTATGAGAAAGGAATAAACCAAGCATGGGCCCCAATCCAGTGTCTTCTAGTCGCAACTAGAGCGACTCACCATTCCTTCTCTCTCTACCCATTGTTGAACTCCAAACACTTTCCACACAACTTTAGACCAAAACCATAACCTTAACAACACAACCACTTTCCTTTATCTTAACCCCAAGTTAGATTATTTATGCAACAAGTGTGTTCCTAGATGCTATATGAGGCTTTGCCATTATTATGACTAGATTATTTTTCGTAGGGTTTTTTTATGACCTAGTAGTTGAATTATACTCTAATGAGATATAACTATTACTACATGCAATCATAAGTACTTTAAAAAATATATTGGACAAAAAATAATTAACTAAAAAAATAAATGCATAATATAATATTAGGGGATAGGAAACTTATATGGTTCGGCTAAATCCTTGATTACCGTGTTATTGTCCGAATATTTTTGCTCAGTTGATTGGGGGCAACAAATTCGTTTTCTATGATTCGAAAAAGGTAAATGGGGAGGGATTTAAAAAATGCAAGAAAATTGTTTTAAAAGAAAACAAATTAGAAAAGGGGGTCAGGGTTGACTTGTATAGTGGTGGACTGTACAATTTTGATTATTGAGATTTTGTGTTTTCGGTAGGGGGTGGATGATGAGTAATTTTGGCATTACTCCAGTCGTTCTCCGGATAGTATGAAATGATAGTGTATGTGAAAAATCCTTTAAATGTGCATCAACAAATTTCTAGAGATTGAAATCGATGACAATTGCATTGCCCAAGTTCCGAGATGGAAATAGTTCAAGATTTATGGTGGAAATCCAAAATATAAATTTTAAATATGATATGATGATAAAATAGATTTTATTCAATTTTTAGGAAATATTAATGAATTTTATTGGCATTTTCCTATACAAAAGAGAAGGAAAAGCATTTATTTTATGATTTTGCTATAGAAAAGGGTATTTTATATTTTTATAAAATACTACATTGAATTCTCGAATTTTGAGAATTTTTGTGGAATTTGTGGAAGTGCTTTAGTATTTGTAATAAAATGATTTGATAATTTCTGGAAATAGAAAATCATGACAGGAGTAAATGGTTTTTGGGTCGGAGCTAAGCTAAGCTTCGACCCAATAGCTTGTGGGCTTGGTGTTTGTGTAGGCCAGCACATACGGAGACAGACATGCGGGGCCCGGAGGGCAGTGTGAACTAGCCAAAGGAGAGGTCTGGCGGGCGGGTGGGTCCTGCTGATTGGTTACTCAGAGAGGGAATGGGAAAAGGGAATGTCGGGATGGTTGTCGTTGCCGGCGAGCGACGGTTGGAGCCAGAAATTAATGACTAGAAAATGGAATTGAGGGAGAGGCAAACCTTTTGGTGGTCACGACAGGGTTCAGAGTAGTCGAAGTGGGCCGGGCGGAGTTTGTGGTGGCGGTACTCACGGGTTGCCTGGACGGTGAGGCTTTGATGGTTGCTAGGGTTTAGTGGTGATTGCACGAGCTACGCAGCGGTGAGTGGAACTTGCTGGCATTGGAATCAGGACCGGAGATTGTTGGAAGTGGTGGCGTGGGGATCACCGGAGTTGGATAAGGAGGCGGTGGTGGGAGACCCTCGGGTAGTAGAGGACAGGGTTTAAAAAACTGTTTGGGAGGTGAAAAGTGTCTGTGGCGCGGAGCTGATTAGCCACGGTTAATCATGGTTTGAGGCACAAATCAAAATTTGAATTTTGACAAAATTTGTTCATGTTAGCCGTGGTGTTTGGTGGTTAGCCGCGGCTCGGGCCGGTTAGCCTATTTCAACACAAAAACACATGAAATGATGAATAAAATATTGAATTTTTAAATTCTATTTAAGCCAAAGTGCTTAGAATAATTAATTGTATCTTTAGAAATTTTTTAGAATTTTCTAATTCAAATTTTATTTGGGTGAATTTCGTTCTGTTCAAACCGCCAGTTTACTGAACCGCCAGTTTAAGCCGGCGTTTTTGTAAACCAAGGTAGAGGGAAGGGGTGGGATCGGAGGGGGGGCCTTGGGGTTCTAAAGAGTCACCGGATCCCTTTTATAAGTCCAGAGCAAAAGGTTGTCATGCACGCCACAATCGGCCATGGCGTTGGTGGCAAAGGGATGTGGCGAGGACCTATTGGCATCAATCAGAGACGGATAAAGAAACCAAGACGCCGGTATGGAGAGCTATCCAATGGTAGAGGAACCATGACGTAGGGGATCGGGAATGGTGGCAAAAGATGAATCCGGTGGGTTTGGGTGGTGATGGTGCCGTATCGCGGAATACTATGACGCATTACCGTTGGATTAGAGCTTGATTAAGTTCGGGCCGTTGGATCCTAATAGCTGAAGTGGTAAGGGGGTTTTAGGTGATGTGGCTCAGATTGAGCAATTGGATTAAAGTTGGGAGCCATCTGGGCCATTGTTTGCCACTTTAGAAATTAAGAAATGGATTTCTAGAAATTGATTAGGGTTTCAAAAGTTCATAGGAAATTGTAGGAAGCTGAAAAAAAAATGAGATAGGATTATAAAAATTCAGAAAAATGAGGAGACGTTGAATATGGAAAAAAAATGATTTTTTATGGGATATATTTTTCCCTAGAAAATTTAGAATAAGTTATTTCCCTTATAGGGATAAAATAAGAACTCGTTTTGGAAAGTTCTCATAAGATTGGCGAAGTTTATCGGGACTTGAAAATGACTTTCGCAAATAAAAAAAGCTAACATTTGGGTGAAATTTAGGTATGTCACATATCAGAACGGTTAAACTCTTTCAATAATCATCTTCCAATGGTCCAAACAGACCCTTGTAAAGTATACACATTTTTGAGATTGTCCTGCCTTACAATAATACCCCCTTTTTGTTCCGATTAAAAAGTTGTTGTTTGTGATACTTTCCATTAGCAACGAGATGGAAAAAATTGGTATTAAGTTCGTCCTCCAGAAGGTATTTCTCCTTTGATTGTTGGCACTATTTTATTTCCTCTTCTCGCAACATTTGAACCAACTTTGCTTGAAGGCATTGTTTGAGAGCCAGATCACAATTTGAGGTTGGATCGTTGCGTAGTGGATCGTGTCTCGTAAGGAGCCTTTTTTCTCCGGAAACTAACTTTTCTTGAAAGATTCAAGTAGTTTATAATTTGCTGAATTAAACGGTAAGTCGTGGTAAGGAGAACTACTGTGCCGCTTGGAAGTCTAGGCCACACGACTAGGGGTGGGAAAAAACCTAGAACCGAAAAACCGAAATTTTCAGGTATTTTGAGCTCAGTTCGGTTCTATTTTCCGTGCTATTCGGTTCTACGGGTTCAGTTCCTAGACTGCAGAACCCGAATAACCCGATATAACCAAACCCCATATGCAACCAGGCCACGGTCAATCGGCCAACCCTAGGCCTAATTCCCACTCGGCCCACTCCTGAGTCCCCATATCCCTCCGCTCCATCTCCTGCTGCCCCTCTACCCGTCTGCCCCTCCACCCTGCCGCCCATCGCCCCGTCGGTCGTCGCCCCTCCGCCCCGTCACCCCTCGTCCCTCCACCCCGTCGGTCACCGCCTCGTCAGCCATCGACCATCA
Source organism: Raddia distichophylla (assembly GCA_005191435.1). Classification (NCBI taxonomy): domain Eukaryota; kingdom Viridiplantae; phylum Streptophyta; class Magnoliopsida; order Poales; family Poaceae; genus Raddia; species Raddia distichophylla. Next base: position 926,688 of record SPJY01034214.1, on the reverse strand, counting down.
GCAAATCCAAGTCGCATGTACTCTATTGTGTGATTTTACTCTGAAATAATTCGGTTCAAAACCAAGAACTGAATAGAGCAAACCAAATTACTTCGGGAAAAAAGGTTCGGTTCCATAAATTTTGTTGATAATTTTGGTTCCTATTTTCTAGGAACCGATTTTTTGAGGAACCGAATGGACCGAATACCCAGCCCCACCAACGACCCCCTCCTAGAGCTAGCTGAATAGGGAGCTTGCTAGTCCATTGAAAAGAGCAAGAAGCTTCGTTATGTTAATTTTATCAGTACTACATCTATGTTTTTCATTAGTGCATCGCCATATTTTCATCAATACTTCACCATATTTCACCAGCATTTTACCATCGGTATTTCAAACAAAATCAATGTTTAAGTTGGTTAAGCACAACGAATAATCAAGATCGACCTACCGTGATTGAATGATTCACATGGTTGTTCGATGGGAATCCCTCCTATCGGATGTCCTACTTGAGACGCTTGCCTTAGTTTTGTTTTAACAATTACTCTAATTCCTTCCAATAATATTATAATTGTAGTAAGTTTTATAAATAAATTACAATAATACTTAGTCATTTTAATATTTATTTCAGTAAGCACCACATTGGCATACTTTGTGTATATAGTTGTTTGAAGCATGTAAATTTTTCTTCCGTTTGTCTCTAAACCAATGCACTCAGCAAAGGCCATTATGGACGGATTCTAGGAGCATAGACTGGACCACCCGAATTTACTAACCAATTTATGTTGTCCTCTATTCTTTTTCTTTTACCACTAACATAATAGTGCTTAAAAGAGGCAAGGCAATTTATCATCTGGTTTGATCCGTGTTCCATTGAGGTGTGTTAGATGCTATATCATCTCTGCCAGTCTGCCACTATCAAATCTGCCAACTTTAATTACTTTCAATTTCAAATTCTTGTACTCATAATTGTTGCTTACGCTTAGTAGGGGATCAGAAAATCCCAAATCCTTCTCCCAAGGTTTTATATACCAGGACTTCCTATCAATTGCTGGTCTACGCATCTCCCCTTCCCAAACATCTTATCAATTGCTCTACTTGTAGACATGGAAGGCATTAGGATGCTTACATCAGCGGTGGCACAACACAATGGATGTTGATGAACTCACTGTTGATGTAATGGTGGTTCTCGTGGCTCACACAGTCCCGATCATGTGTGCTATCACGAGAGGTAGAAGAACAGAGAACGCATATGCAGTGATCATTGGCTTGGTTTCTGACTAGCTTAATTTGTCCATTAGTTTTACAATTAAATCATAACATAACTAGGGCTTCAAGTTGAGTCTTAGCGAGCACATTATCCTACCGTGTAATCATGTATTCAATTGTACTGAACGAAAACGAAACTAGTGGTGGAAGTGTCTCATGGCGTGCGTAGAAACCAGAACAAAGTTTTATTTATAAAGAAATAAAAAATGCATACTTATAATTGTGACATAGTTTTTGGTGTATATTAATCAGCCATCTACTTGTTCGTCCCAGCCTAACAGGCTAACAGCCACGGCAGATTTTGGCTCAGCAAAGGCCGGTTCGGGAGCATAGACTACCTAATCATATCCATCGAAATTACTGACCAGCAAATGGTCTTTACTAGTAACACCATGAGAGGCGCACTAATTACTTTGCGCTGTTCCTCTCTTTTTTTTCAGTGCTGAAACAGTAGCACTTAGAAGGAGGCAATGCAATTTCTTGCATGGTTTACTATGTGTTCCAAGCTTGTATGATCCAAACCACTCACCGTACTTCCGATTTTTTCCCCTTTCATAGGTTCCATGTGCCACTCTTTACTCTTAACATAAATTTCAAATCCTTCCCCCGGTGTTTTAAATATATAGTGCTGGGACTTCCTCCCCACTCTACCACGTACTGACACTGCTGCTCTTTGCATCTCCCCCAAGCACAATATTTCATATCTCGCACTCAGCCTCTCGTTCACTTTGACGTTTTGTTGCTCTACTTCTATGCATGGAAGGCATCAGGAAATTTGCATCAACAAACCTTCCATCCGTCCAACATGACATCGTTTTTTGTTTGGTTGTCATTAGTTGGATCCATCCATCCAAATTGTTTCCATCCGTCCGTAGTACAGCAAGGTGGTTCGCTCCGTCCGGTATCAAGCCAAAAGTTGCTCATCCCAGTCCCGACGACACTAGCGATGCCCTCTCCCCCGACACCATTGTTCTAGAGGCACGACTCCTCCTCTCCCCGGCGACGGGCCATGACCTAGCGCCGCCCCTCTACCTCCTGCCCCGGAGCGCCTCCTCCTCCCCCAGCGCCGGTCAGCCCGCCGCCCACCAGGACCTAGCACCACCGCTCCATCACCTCCTCCCCCCGCGCGCGCCTCCTCCTCCTCTGTCGCCGGTCAGCCCGCCGCCACCATGACCTAGCAGCTAGCGCCTCCCCCTCCAGCACCTCCTCCCTTGTTGTCAATCAGCCGCCGCCCCCGCCTCCTCCTCTCCACGCACTCCGCCTGCTCCTCCTCTCCTGTCACCGGTCAGCCCACCACAGCTACTCCATTGGCTCCTAGATCTGGTCAAGGGAACTAAAGTCTGTGGTGGTAAGTGAAACATGGTGAACTTCTTGATTTGGTTGTGTTCTTGTTCTTCTTTTTCAACTTCTTGATTTGAAGGTACCAAACTGAGACGCCCAACGGCGGAGGTTGGGAGTGGGCTTCATCTGGCCGTATGCTCCATCCTTGTCGTCTTCGCCACCCCGGCACGCGCCTACGCGGGCACGGTCTCACCCGCTGCCCTTGTTGCGACGGCCATCGAGATGGAGGAGGGCGACGACGAGGAGTGGGAGGCCGCACTGCAGCTATAATGATTAGCTAGCAATGTTGCGTGTGCATGCTGCATCGTAGAATTTTGGTTTGGCCATATTGCAGGTTTAATTAATCTTAATAGATATGCATCAATATTATTGCTTACTAATTGTGATTGGAGCTAATTAGTTGCTTATTAATAAAGAGCAACTAGCATCATGTACGTCATGAACGGAGAGCTAATTAATTGCTTATTAGTTTCCCCAACACCGATCCATGATGGACGGAGCATGCAATCCCCATAACCAAACAAAAACAGGATGGGCTCGTGTTGGATAAAGGAAAACAACCAAACAGAGGCTCTAGCATGGATCCATCTCTCCTGTCAACATCCTGTGCCAATAGACATCCTGGTTGGTGATGGTCGACTAAACCAAACACACCCTAAAGCGTCCATCTGGTGGTAGATCAACTTGTAGGCCATGCAAAAGTATATGCAACCATCACAGATCACTGCACGTCTACACCATCGATTGCGCCTTTTGCAATATTGTCGTCTTCTCTTTGGTTACAAGATCGGTGCCATATATCATGATGCAGTCTTTGGTTACAAGATCGGTGCCATCTATTATGATGCAGGATTATATGATCCTGGTATGAATTGTCGTCCTAATATAAATCCAACATGTAAACATATTCGACATAAACTCTAGCAATAAAGTGGAACTTGTTTGAAAATTTGAGAAATATTCAAGATAATCAGCAAGTCTGCATCAACAGTGGCTAGGTGTATGCAGGGGCGGACCCAGCCCCACGGCCACCTGGGCCGCGGCCCGGGGCGTGGCCCATAGCAGGAAGCACCCCCCACCCCCCAGCCGGCCCAGGCAGCGCCCCAGCCCCCAGCCGGCCCGCCCGACGCCCCAGCCGGCCCAGCCTGCGTCCCCGGCCCCGCCAGCGCCCCCCGCCCAGCCGGCCAGGCCGACGTCCCCTCCCTCCCCCATGGTCCCCCCAGCCCTAGCCGTCGCATCCTCACTCCACGCCACGCGCACGCCCACCCCGCACCCTCGCCGTCCTCTGCCGAGCTCGCGCCGCCCCGCCTCCGCCTCCGCCTCCGGTCTGCCTCCTTCCGTGACTGGCACCCGTAGGCCACCGGCGCGGGCGCGTCGCCGCCCAGCACTCCTGGCTGGCCTCCTCCATCTAGTGAGCAGTGAGGTCACTCTTCTAGTCTTCTATGCTGCAGATCTGATAATTGAATGTGTTTGAGTTTAAGTGTTTGATTGTTTGTGTATGCGATATGTCGATAGGTTTAACTTGTTTAAATTAGAAGGTAGAGGATGAAGAGAGCTCGAATATTGGAATGTTTTTATCATTCGGCAATAACACCGGTTACACCACAGCCAAGTTCAAATGAAAATCTTCAAGAAACAGTTGGAACTGGGGCTAGTAACAATCAAGAAGTTACTGTTGAGACAAAGGGAATTGGAACTAGTGACACTCAAGAAACTCCTAGCAGTGACCGTGTGGTATTAGATCTTAATCCGGCTGACATAGTTGTAGATCTTGGACTTCGGAAACCAATTGATGCATTACATATAAACATTAAGGATGTTGTTAGAAGAGAGTACTTCCAATTGATCATGCATATCCAAAAAAAATGATGGGAAATCGACCTAGAAGCTTTCATGACTCTCATGATTAAATTATTGAGTAAAACTAATGATTTGTCACAATGCTTGCAAAAGAAAGACTAAAATATCGTTCGTACTATAGGATTGATTGGAACAACATTGCAGAAAGTTAATGATATTAGGCAACATGGTACTATATCATTTTAGATTAGCAATCTTTCTTTCAATTTCTTTGTTACTTTTTTCGATTGGACAAATTTAAGTTGTGTGATTGAACAAGTCTTCATCTTACATTAGTATGAACATAAGTTCTAGTTTGATATACCAATTAGAATGGCCGGTAGTTGGCCCGGGTCTTATCAAAATCCTGGGTCCGCCACTGGGTGTATGTGTTTTGAGTTTTCTGGGTTCACCTGGAAGCTTTGTATTAACTCAGTGATGTTGGTAGAAGCGGGTCAGTTTGTGTTTTGTGTAGAGTGTGAACATGAGAGGATGAAGTGTGGCTTGCTTTTCTTGTTTGATGGTGTTGAACTATGTTTTGTTTGCATTGGTTCAATAAGTGGAAATATGGCGTTTCCCCTATTTTAAAAATAATAGCTACTCCACGAGCATGAAAACAGAATACATTGAATATGATGTAAAAAAACCATGGTTTTGAGAGGCAATTTGGTGTCGTGACCGCAGTTGCATGCATGGCATAGTTGATTGATGCCGCTAAAACCGATTTGGCCTAAAAACACATACCATCGTAATGAATTAGCTCACCATTTATATGTTTGTATTATTTCTTCTACCGTAGATGATCTTCTTTATTTCTTTTAAGATGAATGTAATAATCCAATCACAACGGATGTTTCAGCTAAGCATGTTTGCATTTTCTTTCCTAATTGACCCAAAACGTTTGGGGAAAAAAAATCTATAGGGCCCTACTCTAAAATCTAAACAAGGCCTTGTGAGGTCCTGCTATGGATGAATGCCACTTGTGTATCCGCAATCTCAAAGCAACTCTCCTCTCTCTCTTTGGCATGACGCAGGTGGTCAGCGGCGGTGTCTCGATGATCAGAGGTGGACGCAAACAAAAATAACAGGAGGGGCTGAAGTTTAGTTTAAGACCAAGTCTGAAGTTTAGCCCCTTCTTTCCTTCTATTTTACACTAAAAAATATAGCTGGGTCTAAGGTGGGGCTCCACTGTCATAGACAGCGTAGGTGGGGCTAGAGCCCCACCTGACCCGGTGCTGGGTCCGCCCCTGTCGATGATGGTAGGTCGAGGTCAGTGTCGCCCACAAATCTGGGGCCAGCATGTCGCGGCGCAGATGATGGCGGGCGCACACGGCATATATAGTGGCGCGTCGCCGGCGAAAAGGTCACATGGGGCAAGCGACGGCGTGTCGATGACGGCAGGTCGAGGTGGAATATATAACCCCACTATACCAACGTGACTTTAATAAAAAAAAATTAAGAATAGAGTGTCCTTCCACTTTACATGGCACTATATAACTTGCCACTCCATTTATTCTCAGCACTCAGTTGTGCCCGCTCTCCTCACCCCGAGTTATTCCTCACTGCTCAGCTACTCTTCATTCCCCTAGCTAGGCATGGAAAGCATTGGGAAGTCTCCAACCACGCATGGGTTGACACGCACGCCTGAATCCTGACGGAGCTTGACAAGCCCCGGCCCTGATCCCATTAGAGATCATGACCTGCCCGCATGTCTCCCAAGCATCGCAACGGCCAAGCAGGGCGGAACGACAGAGCAAGCTCTAGAGGAGATGGCAAACGGCGTAGGGTAGAGCTTGACGCACACAGCATGTGCCCAAAATGATTTCATGCAATCAGGTTAGCAGCAATATAGCATGTACGGTCTAAACTGCACCGTTTCTTGCTATATGATCCGGGCAACAATTCATCTCCTTACCAGACCGACAAAGGTAGAGAGGGACAGACCGAGAGAGGTAGAGAGGGAGATGCCAACACGATAGATTGATGCTTTCTGCTTGAACATATTCCATTTTTGTCCCTCAGACATCACGATCAATTAATTTCCATCCCTCATTTTAAAACCACAAATCTCTCCTAACCTCCAAACCACTTAAATCTTGTTCATCGCACTGTTTGGAAATGGTTTTGCACACGTGACGTAGCTGGCAGCTAATTCAGCGCCACATGGACACGTTTACCTTTTCTTCGCTTTTAATTTAAATATAAATCAAATTTGAATTTGAATTTAATCAAATTTGAACTTGACCAGATTTGAACCATATTTAAATTTGAACGAATGAAATTTTTAAAAAAATCAAAATTAAACTTGACCATATTTACATTTGAACCAAATCAAATTTTACCAGATTTGAACCGAGTGAAATTTGAACCACCAAATTTAAATTTAAACCAAAAAAATTAAATTTGGTAGTTCAAATTTGATTTGTCTCAAATCTGGTCAAGCTAAATTTGATCTTGTTCAAATTTAAATTTTGTGATCCAAATTTAAATTTGATTCAAATCTGAATTTGTATTTTATTTGGTTCAAATTAAAATTCGGTTCAATTTTGGTTCAGTTCAAATTTAAATTTGCTTTATATTTAAATTAAAAGTGAAGAAGACAAAAGGTAAGTGTGTCCACGTGATGCTGGCTGGATCAGCTACCTCATGTAAACAGTCTGAGTGACGAGATTTAAGCGGTAGTTTGGCACAAAAGATTTCTGGTTTTGAGATAAGGGACGAGAATTAAACGACAGTGATGGTTAAGGGACCAAAAATGAATTATTTTCTTTTTTGTTTTTAAGAGAGAGAGAGGTAGGGATAAGAGAATGATGCCAGCATGATCGATGTTGAAGATGCCAACACTGCAAGTCAACGCCTATACCCACTCGAACTCTTGTGATCCGACAATCTACACAGCTGGCTTCTGCCATTCTTAAACCTTACCCATGTATACAACTATTGTTAGTATAGAAGAAAACATTAACCATCTCGAACCTGGACTAAACTAAAACAAGAAAATTTGAATTACTACTGTGCCTCTGTTGTTGCTGATCAGACAGTCCATTATCAAAATGCTACAAATAACTGGCCAAAACAGCGTACTGGTCTTCAAATCCCAGTTGCTGAACTTCTCAAACAACACTGTGGTGCACTACAATATCAGTGTTCCTATGATCAATATCTAAAGAGTACACAGCTGTGAAACGGCACGAGCAGAGACTGGCAGTGATAGGTAGAGAATTGGGTAATTCCATTGGCAAACTGGGGACACAATATGCTATTTTAAAACTCTCTTACAAGGAAAACATGGAGCCATAATTGATCAGGGGATGTCAATCAAATGCAATGAAGACATAGGACTTTTACAGCGTTAACACAGCATGTCGCTATTCAAGCTATAAGAGTTGGACCACATCACCAGTTTCGATCCTCACGATCAGAACCCCCCTCAAGGGCAACAGTGTTCACTGTTCAGAATAAGCCGAGCTCGCCATGTAATGCTTAACAGTGAACAATATAAACATCTGCATCGGCTCATGCACCTAACCTTTTGCTGACTAGTGACTATCCAGAATAGTAGCCAGAAGCCAACAGCATAAAATCACTTTATTTTTCTCTAGGATGGTAGAAAGATGTAAACCTCAGAAGTGAGAAACAAAAGAAAGGGCAAATCATAGCTTACTGACTAGTCTAAACTTCATCAACGAAAATTGCACAAAAATAGGGAACAGTAATAAACTACCAGATTAATTACGTTAATCTAAATAAGGTGGAAGAGTGAGGTGATTAAATACAGTCAATAATTTATTCACTGTATTTTTCTAGCTAATAATGTTGGGTTCTTGAAACCCAGCATCTGTAACCAATGAAGAGTTGAAGTTTGTTCTTAAGCTCATCATGCTTTCTTGGCGTTAGTCTTAGGTGCTGGTGGTGAGAACACAGCCCTGAAGATCCATGCAGCAAAGATGGCTCCAATGAAAGGGCATATCCAATAGACATAGAATTGCTCCCAGGTGTTGTGGCGATTGTTAACATATGCCCAGCCAAATGCCTGTGGATGACATTTGACGCAAATTAGCTACCAGACAGTGAGAAAACAAATAAAATATGGCCAGAATGCTTATTATCCTAAAAGAATCAGTGTGTGCATGTAAACAAAAACAGAAAAAAAATTTTTATCATACTATACAAAAATTAGTTCGTAGTAGATCAGCAATGAATTTAAAATCAAGTCATAGTTGGCATAGCATCCTCAACTCGTAAGATCTGGGGTTGCTCAAAATTTTACAAGGAATTTTCCAAAATAAGAACTAACTGCAGTGGGACACTAGTGGCCAGAAAACTAATTAAGAGAGTAACTTTGGAGCATCATCTAACTAGACAAAATATTTTTAGATCACAGTTTTTTTCTCCTATATAGGAAGACGCTTTTCAACAAAATCTCAGTTGATCTCCCAAGTCCCAATCATTCAGCTCGGTAAAGAAACGATTAGACTAATGTTGGTGCCTATGAATTATTCTTACTATAAGAAAGAAGAATTTTTGCGTCGCAACATAGTTACTGCGTGCAGTAGGAGAGGAAAATTGATCGACATAAGCAGTGAGGAGAAAGAAAAGGAGGAGAGGAAACTGACATTGGCAGGGTTCATGGACGGGCCAGTGTAGGCGGCGCCAGAGAGGACGAGGCAGACGGTGGAGATGGAGAGCATCCAGGTCTTGACGATGGAGTTGCGGGGGCCCTTGACGATGATCCAGAGGACGGCGAGGGTGATGACGAAGGTGAGCACCCCTTCGGCGATGGCGCCGGTGTGGAGATCGACCTTGAGAGAGGGGCCCCCGAGCATGTGCTTGTACTGCGCCGGCATCAGCTCCGAGATCGCCAGAGCTCCGCCCACGGCGCCGGCGGCCTAGCAGATGCATCGCTCAGTCCAGCCATAAGAGAGAGAGAGAGGGAGAGAGGAGAAGGGAAGGGAGGGAAGGCGCCTACCTGCGCCGGGAACCGGAGGGCGAGGGAGAGGAGGGAGGACTCGGCGGAGTCGTTGAGGCCGGCGGCGTAGAAGGCGGCGACGGCGGTGGGGTTGAAGCTAGCGCCGCCGAGGGCGTCGCAGAGGAGGTTGAAGGCGAAGAGGAGCACGGAGAGGAGGGAGACGGTGACGAGGAGCGCGTAGTGGATCCCCTCGTGCAGGCGGAGGTAGGAGGTGACGGCGGCCGTGGAGGCGCCGAGCGTGGAGACGCAGAGCACCCAGAGGAAAGTCACCGCCGCGTCCGCCGCCGCCGCCCGCGCCGCCGCCCCCATCGCCATCTCCCGGAAGCGGAGGCGGAGAGATTGGTTGGGATTCGAGCGGAGAGACGGAGTAGAAAGATGCGCCTTGGGTGGTAGCAGTTCAGTGAGCGCTTGAGCACGTTCTCTGTCCCTCCTAACAACCCCGCCGCTATCCTAAATAAAAGTTAACCCCGCAGATTATCTTAAAAAGGAACCATAGCTTATCTTTTGGTATTTCTCACGTACAACAAATTAGACGTGAAAATTATTTCTTTAATATAGCCCATTAGCGACCGCGCTCAACAAAGCTTTCCATGTCATTTCTATTTTTCCGGCCGTCGGATCGACTCTACCGTGGCTCGGCCCTTCCGATCTAAATGCGTAATCGGATGTTCGCATAAATAGAATTATGTGAAAAGGAGAATAGACAGAGAATAAATATGATATAAAATTTTAATTCGTTCAAACAACCAACTCGTCAAAATAAGAATATGAATTTGGATGGAAATCTATGCCCTATTTTTATCCTATCGAGTAAGAATGATGAAAGAATGATCTGAATAGCATTCCATTACACCCCTAGTTCCATTATTGCTCAGATTGTGTTCGCGAAAAAAACCCAAAATTAACCTTATTTGTAAAACATGCTTAGATTTGATTAGGTCCAAAATTAACTCTTAGGCGAAAATGCCGTGGAATGGTGAACTGATATTCACCGGACATTCACTTATTCATTTATACTGGTGACATATGACAGTAAGGGTTGATGTCTAAGATTGGGTTCATAACTTGTGTATGCTTGAGGGAGTTTTCAGAATGCACTCCAACTGTTGTTAACTTTTAAACTAATCAGATCCAACAGTGTATATGCAATCTCAACCCTACCTTACTTCTTTTAATATTCCGATTCCCGTGGTCTATTCCTGATCGTACGTGCGCGTGACCGTGGAAATCAACGTTGTAGTTGCCTGCTTGCCGAACACCGCCGCATGCGGTCGCCGCCCTCGTTGATGCTCTCGTCGTCCGACGTCTAATTTAAGGCCTTCGTCGGCAGCTTGACCGCCCCTGACTGATCTCAAGTCCTTCAGCCACTCAATACATACCTGAACCCATCGTACCTCCTCCCGTCTGCTCCGGCGATGGCCATGGCCACCGCCGCAACCCCATTCTTCGCGAGCACGACACATGAACAGCTCGTCTTCATGTAGAGGTACCTCTTGATCTAGTTCGTTTTCATCTTCCTTAGGTCGATGATCTTGAACAAGAACTTCATCTCCCAACCCTGCAATTTGAGGATCCTTATGTTGCGCAGGATCTTGGATGTGGCCTTCATCCTGACGTTCTTGCAGTCCATCAACTTCTGTTATAACTTCTCCTGCATTTTTGTAATACTCTGGCTCAATCTGTTGTGAGGCACATGTGGCCCATATGGATGTGATGGTAGGATTAATCCCATATTGTTAGTTGAGACAGAGTTGTACTAGCATATAATGCCTTTTGGAGTCAGACATAACACTTCGGGTTAACCCTTTTAGACAAATCGAGGCCGAAAGTCCAATTAGATGTTATGCATGCGTGAGCCAACCCCGTAGGTGGGCAAGGCTCTAAGCGAATTTGGGTCAGTGTGTTACAATTTTGCCCGGGGGCACATTGGCAAGCATGACAACCACGATGGCCGAGTGCGGCGAGCGAGGCGAGCCTGAGTGTGGAGTAGAGGATGAACAACGCCATGCCCACTTGGAGCGGCACCAACCAGAGGTCGTGCATGCACCATGAGTAGAGCTTAACGCGGTCGATGTCCACGCTGATGATGTTGATCATCTCGCCGCTCGTGCGGCTCTGCCTAGAGCGGCTGGACAATGCGAGACCTTTCTGATACGACAGCGACCAGCGCGAAGCGCGCATGGATCCCGGCTTGCTGCAGTCAGAAGAACCGGTGCCGCACTCCAGTGCCTTGTCGACGATGAAGACAAGGACGAGGGGATGTCCAAGACACATGGTGTGCAGGAACCTCACGATTAGAAATCTACGGTGATTAACGGTGATGGGGTGAGAGGGGAGTATATCATAAGATGGCCCATGCTTGAGCATGCGATGGTGTGTGTTTGGTCTGGGATAATCTATTGGTTAGAAATAGTTATGGTCTGAGGTTATGGTCAAATTGTATTTCGGTGACGGGTATGATGATGCACCCAAAGAGAAAAATGCGGACATGGCCCAACGATGCGCCGGTTTCTTGGTTGGACATGGCACCTCGAACTCTAGGTAGCATTTAGCATGGGAATATCGGGGAAAAAAATCTTGGAGGAAAGGGTTATCGAAGCAAGGGCAAAAGCATTGGTTGGTTGGATTATTTTTAGTAGTTGTCAGGTGCAGTAGTGCGTGGCGACACGCAACAACGCAGGAATGGCGAGGGATGGGCGCCTCCGCGTCACTTCCAAGAAAGGCGCACTCTCGATCCACCCGTCTCTAGACAACAGCTCTCTCCAAGTCTCCATCCCTCCTCTTGCATAGCCCAACGCCCCAACCCAGTAAACCATTGACCATCTATATCAGTGGAGGAGGAAGAGGAGGAGGAGCTGAATCACAAGCAAGGCAAAGCAGGGTGAGGTAGGCAGCAAGAGAAGCGAAGCAGCGAGGCCAAGCAAGGTATCTCAGCTTCGTTCTCATCTCAACTCCAAGCTACTAGCACTAGCTAGCTAGCTTTAACTTGCTACGAGTAGTTTTCTTGCTTCTCCGCCACTACTGCTACTGCCGGTGCCAACCCTCTTCGATCTCTTCTCTACGAATAGTTTGCCCCCTACATATATGCGTGTGTTTTGTGTTGTTTGTGGATTGTGATTCTAGTTACTACTTACTAATAGCTGCAGGACCTATTGTTGCTGCTTACCAGCATGGGCTCGCGCCGGCTGCTAGCTCTAGCTCTAGCTCTCGCCTTCTTCTGCGCTGCTGCTCCACAGGTCAGTGTGCTCCTGCTCTGAGCTGCTGCTTCGATCTGCGATTCAGCTAATTACTGCTGCAACAGCAGCACAGTATCAGCAGTGCCTAACACTTGCTCGATGCTGGAATCGCAATCGGGAATGTTAGATCTGCTCTGTCCGTCAAGATGTCAACTGCTTGCTTTCTTGGTTTCTTATGTACATGCAGGTGCAGCTGGTCCGAGCAGCGAAGCCGATCCCAGGTCTCAATCTCCGTCACAGCGCTGCGCAGAGAGACAGCTCCGTCAGAATCATCCAGGTTAGTTATCATCGAGCCAACCGAGAGCTCGTCCTGCTGCTCAATCGCTTTCTGTCTATGAACATGATATATACAGCGCTATATCAGCTGCATAATTGTGCGCTGTGGTATCCTTCTTTCACAGAAAGACATAATAGAGACGGTGAACAAGCACCCCAATGCTGGGTGGACAGCTGCTGAGAATCCCTACTTTGCAAACTACACTGTAATTAAACAACAATGCCGAGCTCTTGGTGTTTACCTCAAGATTTCATCCTCTCTTTGTTTGGTTACCTCAGAATCATCCTCTTATGCATGTAGCCCTCACATATATATGTGCAGGTTGAGCAATTTAAGCACATCCTTGGAGTCAAGCCAACGCCTCGAGATGTGCTAGGTGATGTTCCTGCCAAAACTTACTCGAGATCACTAAAGCTCCCAAATGAGTTTGATGCCAGGTCTGCCTGGTCTCGTTGTAGCACAATTGGGAACATACTTGGTAAGTTTTCTCAGGTGCCATAATGCTAACCCCTTTTCAGCTGGAAACTGGCTCTATTTCTACTTCCTTGATGAATTTATTGACCAGCTTCTTTTCCTGATAACAATCCAACAAAACCATGGACAATGCTAACTTCGTGTCGTGACTCGTGAGCAGATCAAGTAAGCTCAAGCTCACCACCTAAAGTTTTTAGCCCCATACAAGCTTATGAGTCAACGCAAGATGCTCATTTCTTGACAATGGCAGGGTCATTGTGGTTCGTGTTGGGCATTTGGTGCTGTGGAGTGCCTCCAGGATCGTTTTTGTATCCATTTCAACATGGTTAGTGAAATATGAAGGACATGTCCGTTCTCATGAGTCATGGCTTCTTTTGAACAAGCATCTATCCTAATCTAATTACATAACCAAAGCTACTGTCTATTCCTTTCAGTCTATTTCGCTCTCTGTCAATGACCTACTAGCATGTTGCGGTTTTATGTGCGGTGACGGTTGTGATGGAGGCTATCCTATCATGGCATGGCGATACTTTGTTCAAAGTGGTGTTGTTACTGATGAGGTATAGGCTATCATCTACTAACAGCAATATCTGGTATAGTGGATATGTTAAACAATGTTGTGGATACGGCATGCTACATCAATTATTAGTTCATTTAGTGTGTGCATCATTTACTTTTGCACAAATGATGAAATGAGCCAGTACAAAATTTAATTCCATTGTTTGTGAACGCATGTTATTGATTTTGTTTGTTTCCATAGAGTAGCACATAACAAGAAATACCTTCACCATCATTAAAAATTTCATCTTGGCAGTACACAGACAATGTTATACTTTTGCTCTGTTTTGCAGTGCGATCCTTACTTTGATCAAGTGGGTTGCAAGCATCCAGGATGTGAACCTGCTTATCCTACACCAGTGTGTGAAAAGAAATGTAAGGTGCAGAACCAAATTTGGCAGGAAAAGAAACATTTCAGCGTCAATGCATACAGAGTACAATCTGATCCACATGACATCATGGCTGAGGTCTACCAAAATGGCCCTGTAGAAGTTGCTTTCACAGTTTATGAGGTAACATTGAGTTTCTTATCCAAAAGTGTCATGTGTTTTACCTAGGTTATAAAAGAAGTTGTTAGAAGAAGACATGGTTGATTATCGGTTGCACTTATTTCTACATTACGTTATGTTAGCAATCCGCACAAGCAAAACAAAGTAGATCGAAACACAAACAGATCAAGACACAGGATATAACATGGAAAAACCCCTCCAATGCAAAGAGGAAAAAACCACGGGCGGCAGCCGGCGAAACCTCACTATATCGAGAGAGTTACAAAAAAACATCGGGGAGAACAGCTTATCAAATCACCTCCCTCAGTGGCTTACAAGCCTCCCGGCGACGGGTCTCCTCACCGCTCCGTCAGAAGTTGGCCTTCTTTGATTGAATTTGAATCATAAATCAACATAATATAAGGCCCGGAAAAAGCTATAGCTCAGGAAGAACAGAACAGTAGGAGAAACGGAGAAAACAAACCAAAGATGAAACTACATGTTCTACGTTTTTTTTGTTGGTGGGTGGGGGGCAGAAATATCTGCCCGGGATTTTTTTAGGTACACTACATGGAAGTATATGCATACTGAAATATAAAATGCTGCTGTAAGCATTCAATTTGTTTCTGTTGACCAGTGATCTAATATACAGCTCATATCCTTTGCCACTATATATAATCTTCTATTTTCTATTATTTGGGCGTAGTTATATGTCTGCTGATTTAATACTGCAAAATTGTCAGGACTTTGCACACTACAAATCAGGAGTATACAAGCACATCACTGGTGGTATAATGGGCGGTCATGCTGTCAAGTTGATTGGATGGGGAACCAGTGATGCTGGCGAGGATTACTGGGTATTTGTTCATTCTCCATATTTTGGTATTTAGTAACTGATGGTCAAATCCTAATTTGTTTTGTTTCATCCTTCCTGCCATGCAGCTTCTTGCAAACCAATGGAACAGAGGCTGGGGTGATGTAAGTTTGTGATAATACCCTGTTTTCCATATAATTATATGAGTACCACAGTGAAAGTTGTAACATGTATGCAGCTCTTTATAACTTGGTTGATACTACTCTGTAGGACGGGTACTTCAAGATTATAAGGGGCAAAAATGAATGTGGAATTGAAGAAGACGTTACTGCTGGTTTGCCCTCGACCAAGAACACTGTCAGAGACCACGAAGCCTCCTTTGGAATGGCTATAGCTTGAATGCTTGATCCACAATTTTAGCCTCATATACAATTGAAATTAGCCACTTGTATACTCAAATAAATGGGTTAAGAAGCCATGATGGCTTCTGTATTCTGTATATTTGCACGTACCCAAGATTGATGCGTTGCGGCAGCCACAACACTAGTTGAGAAAAAAGTGGAATAATGGTTTAATAAGAACATATGACCGATATCGCTTCAGAAACAAAATATGTTTGTGCTATGTTGACGTTTGATAGTCAGACTATGGGGACGAGTGCATGGTGATCTGCACCGTAAAAACGACTTCTGAAATCTTTTGAAAGAGGGGTAGGAGAACCGCCGACCTATTTCATTAAAGCAGAAGAAAATAAAAGAAAAACCCACCCAAGCACGGGGTACAACCACAGTGCAACGCTGCAACCCTGAACAAAGCCAGGACAACACCGACCTCCATTGGACCAGAACACGCTTATAGAGAATGCAGCGCCGCCTCTGCTAGGCCTTACAGAAGATGGAGAGAGAGAGATACAGGGGGAGGAAGAACAGGAGACATCAGCCACAACCGGCCACACAAAACATCAACAAACAAAAGACTAACGGTGACAAAGAGGGACGAGCCAGCGACCACGCGTAGCGCCAGAGCGGACCATGACGCTTCCAACAAGATAAACGACGAAGAACCGCTGTCGTCGCTGACCGCACGGGGCTTTCGCCTGACAGAGGAGCAACACAGCGGTGCCTCCAGAAGGGAACGACACTGGAAGCGCCGCCACTAGCCCACTACCATCCCAGCAAGAGTTAGGTAGGGCTTTCGCACAAAACGCTCAACCCTCGCACCACTCTAGGGGTAGTCGCTGACACCCCCACACGAAGCACGAGCTAAGGGGTGCAAAACGCCAAAGGAAACTCAAGCCGAAGACCAATCTATCCCTTGAAGCCGAACAAGGAAGACAACATCACCGCCATCGTAGTCCTCACGGTTAAGAGGGGAGGTTATGATGTTGGCGAGCGGGACCTTGCTACGCGGAAAGGACACCGAGGCCCACGACCGAACGAGGAAGACGCTGCCACCGCCATCGAGCACCACGAAGAGAGGAAGGGTTGACTGGACGGCGATGAACAGGACCTCATCCGGACAAGGCCCCGGTGAAAGCGTTAGGGCTGAGGGGCAACCGAGCGTTGCACTAAGTCGAAGGTAGAGGTGTCTGTCGCGCCGCAACAGGCATCACTGTCTGAAGCCAACCGAACTCCGCACTGGCGTGGCAAACAGACCGTCGAGGCATCGCCGAAGCAAAACACCCTCGGAACGGAAGACAATGTGTTGGAACCACGTGGCCATCGTAGGACAGCCACCATGGCGCCAGTCGGCCACCGATGCACTGTCCAACCAAGTCAACGCCAAAACTGGTGACCGTGACGCCAAAGTTGAAGGCATAAAGCCGCGGCGGCTACCAAGACGCCGGGGCATGCCCATATAGCTCACCAGCTCCGACCACGCTAGCAGTAGGGACCATGCCAGAACTGGGCCTCCTACCAACGGATCTATCTACTACCACCGACGTGAACCCCCTCGAGCGGCCTACTGACAAGGCGGGCACGAGGGGAGGGGTAGGAAGGGAGAGGTAGAAGAACGGGAGGGGACGATCACTACCACCGCCGATCAGGCCGCACATGTGAGCCGTGGGCATGCTGCTGGCCAAGACGCGGCGTGGGGACGGGCTCACCGCCAGCTGAGGCGCAGCGGGCCACCGAGGCACAGTCATGGAGGATGGAGGGTAGGGGCGCCACCCGCCATGACCTCGCCGGCCAAAAGAGCCTGGCCAAGATCTGGAGAAAGGTCATGCTGGACCAAAGAAGGACGGGGGAGCGGGCCGGGAGCGTAGCAACCAGGAGGCCCACCGGCGGTGGCACGTCAACCGGCGCCGCCGCCGCCGCCGCCGCCGATAGGACGAGAGTTTGGCTGAGGTGGACTGGTGCCGCCGGCGTAGAGGGAGGCCGGGAGCACCCTCCACCGACCGAACCCGGGTCGTGCCGGGGGCCGGGTCGGCGCTGCTGGCGAAGGGAAGGCCGGGGAGATCCACCTACAACCAGATCTGGGGAGGTGGCCACCGAGGAAAGGGGGAGGGCGCGACGGATCTGGGGGAAGGTGGGCGCCGCCGGCGAAGTGGGAGGCTAGGGAGACTCTACGCCGGCCGGATCTGGGGAGGAGGTTGACCACCGGCGTCGTCGGCCGACCGTGCTCCGCGAAGAAAGCCACCGCTAGGCCGTGCTCTCGGTCCGCCGCCGGGCCGCGCACGGCCGGTTGCCACCACCGCTGGGCACCGCCTACCGCCATCGCCGGTCACCGCTGCAGGACCCGCAGGAGCAGCGCCGCCTCGACGCCGGCATTGCGGCCACCGAGGTTGGCGGCGCACCGACGCCTTCACGGCCGAAGCGAACGGAGGGGAGGAGGGAGGAGAAAGGGGGAAGGGAAAACGGAGGGAGGAGGGGGGCCGCCGCCGCCGCCGCCGGCCGCACGCTAGGGTTTGGGGGGAGGGGTTGGAGGAGGGGGGTCGCCCCGGTGCCGCCCCTAGAGAGCGACACGGGGGTCGTTTCTACAGTGGAGATATGTATAGGATGTATGGCTACTTGCAGCAGACACTACTTCTGAAATCTGTCTTGTATTTAAGTGTCATCCTGTAGGCTGTAGCACAAGAGAAAACAAACAATCCTGCCCAAGTAGCAATGACATATTGCAACAGCGAGATCAGCAAGTAGTTGAAAAATATTTGTGTTAACTGTCGTCAGCTGCTAAACAAAAACAGGAATACAATTGAAACTATACTGTTGCTATACGAAATGCTATTTTGGAATGAAATACAACTACAGCACCACATGTATTTGGGGTGTTATTTTTGCACAACTCTGCAGTAGGACCCACCATGTCATGTCACACTCAATGTTTAGTTTGTTAGAATTAATCTCAGACTAATATGTCCATTTGATCACCTAATGTAAGGTTTATTTCTAATTAAGTTTATCTCTAATTGTTTTGAAGTTCTGATCGAAGTCACCCCTTAACCTATCTGATTTTAGTCCCCTATGTCACGATGCTATATAAGGAAGATAGGAGTGCACGATAGAGATACCCAATTTCTCATGACTAGAGATACCCAATTTCTCATGACCAACCTAATCCTCCGCCCCCTTTAGCCCTAATTCTCTACCCAATCCGACCTCGTGGGTTCTGCACCAGAGCTACTAGGAAGGTCGTCATCGTCGATGTTGCCGTTATAGGTCGTTGACAGGAAGCCCACACTGCTACCATATGTATGTTTAACCTATCTGGTTTCGGCCCCCTAGGAGACGGTGCTATATGAGGGAGATAGGGACGCACGATAGAGATACATAATTACTCACGACCACCCTAATCTCCTATTAAGCCCTAATTCTCAACCCTAATCCGATCTCGTGGGTTCTACGACGGAGGTGCTGGGAAGATCTCTGCCGCCGACATTGTTGTTCTAGGTCATTGACGGGAAGTCCATGCTGCTATTGTATGTCTCCCTATGTTCTCTACGGCTAATCTTCATGACAATGACAAACTACAAGCAGCCCTGCTTGCACGGTTGCATCTCGTTAGAAATTGCCTGCAAGGTGGTGACTTGAGTAGGGAAAGAAATTTAACTACTCTCTTCGTTCTTTTTTATTTGTCGTTGCTGACTTTTAGACATGTCCGTTGACTATTCGTTCTATCCAGAAAAATATTTAAGTATAATTTATTTTGTTATGCTTTGTTTATCATTAAAGGTACTTTAAACATAACATATTTTTGCATATTTGTACTAAATTTTTAAATAGTTAAAGATATGTCCAAAAGTCAATGACGATAAATAAAAAGAATAGAGGGATTACAATGTAACAGCGGTGTCAATGAAAAGTAGCAGTCGGACATTTTGAATTTGTAATCGTGTCACTTAGTCTGGACGTCTCTCCCTGCCCTTGCCCTCCCTTGTTCTCTTACGAGTTGCGTAGGCACGCCCGTGGCGCGTGAGGCCGCCAAAAACGCGGCAGCGCGTGGGAGCAGGCCAAAACGCTGCAGCGCGCGGGAGGACAGCACGCCAGGAAATTTTTCACTGTTTGCCCAAAAAAAATTTGAAATTTCAAAAATGCCATTCAATATGTCGGAATACAAAAAATGCCCCTTGGCGCCACAGGGGAGAGCGCCAAGGCTCACTAGGCGCCACGGCCCACGGCGCCATGCCCCCTAGGCGCCGCCACCCACGGCGCCCGATTAAATGTATTTTTTGGGATTGAAAATTGAAGTTGGGACTGAAAATTGTATTTGAACGTGTAATTGAAAATTAAATTCCAGTCATACCTGTTTACAAAATGTGTATTGAACGTTAAATTACAATCCAATCATACTGGGGACGAAGGGATTCAGTGGATTTATCAATGCAGATATTATATACAACATGTATATCTACATTGACAAACCCACCGAGTCCCTTTGAAGGAACCTAAGGCCGAGAGGGGGGGTGAATCGGACTATTTAAATTTTTACTTTTGTTGCACTTAGTCACTCAATCAAGTTAAGGGCACACAGCTAGCGCGTGAATTCCTACACAAGTCTAGTGGGCGGAAGCAATCAGAACACAAATGTAGGAGACACGAAGGCACTCGCAGGCAGGTGGAGGCTAGAGCTGCCGGAGCAAATGAGCTCGGCCTGAGTGAGGCCGCCGCTTTATATATGGATGGGGATGGTGTAGGCGCCGTGGGCGGTGGCGCCTAGAGGGTAGGCGCCGTGGTCGGTGGCGCCTAGGTGCTTGGCACCGTGGCGGGTGGCCTACGAGGTTGGCGCCGTGGCCCGTGGCGCCTGGAGGGTGGTAGGCGCCGTCCGCTCTGGCGCCGGGGGGTATTTTTGAATAATTAAAAAAATCGATGGCATTTTTGGAATTTTGATTTTTTTTGGGGCAAACAGTGAAAATTTTCACGCTGTGCAGCCTACGAGGTTGGCGCCGTGGCCCGTGGCGCCTGGAGGGTGGTAGGCGCCGTCCGCTCTGGCGCCGGGGGGTATTTTTGGATAATTAAAAAAATCGATGGCATTTTTGGAATTTTGATTTTTTTGGGGCAAACAGTGAAAATTTTCGCGCGCCAACGCGGGAAAAAACGCATGCACAGCCGCGCATGTACTGCGCGAGCCAAAAAAATGCCCAGGCAAATGGCGGGGCGGGGGATCGAACTGTGGTCTCCTGAGCGAAACCGCGCCCATCTAGCCAGGACGGCAAACGACGCGCCGTGCTGCTCAAGTGGGCAGAGGAACGTTTTTAATGGTTAGATTAATATGGACGGCTGGGATTGATTCAAAGGAGCGATCGGACGGCTCGTAAAGCGTCGGGCGAGGAGGCGAGGCACGTGTCGAGCGGGACGACGCGAACTCGGCTTTGTACTATTAATAATACGGTGTATAATATTTTTTGTCTTCGGTAAAACGGCAATGCTCCTGTCTTCGGTTCCTAAAGAAAAAAGGAGCAATGAAATATTGAATGCCGTATTATTGGCTCGCCCATCAAGAGGGGTGGAAAGAAAACAGCATAACATCAATAGCCATGATGGCTTTAGTGCACGACCATGCAGACTCAATAACATAGCGACAGCATATCCCACCCACTCCAAGCAGAACGATAGGAAATTGTAAATAACCCAGTCATCATTTATAACTGACAAAATGAGAAGATGCCAAGATGCCACAACGAAGATTTACAGAGGTAAGGAATTGAAAAGTTGTTCCACAATGAAGATATCCAGCCTCCAGGAGCGAAATAAATTTTTATCAACACGTTAAAATGGAAAAGAAATATCTATATAGCAGGTGATGAATTAATGAGGAATGAAAGTGATATGTCAACTTAGATCTGACGTATCAAGTTAGAGTAGATAGACATATAGGGCACGAGTAATAGGAAAGACATGGATGGGTATACCTGCCAAAAAGGAGAGCAGTTCAATAAGATGGAAGAAATGTATCATACCCATCCATGTATAATGCAAAGCCCAGGGAATGTGAACAAGCTATAATAGTCACCCAAAGAAGTATGTTGCACATCATGTGTTGGACATGCGTCATCAGCTGAAGTGCATTGAGGGGAGGGGACAATTCGTTCCAAATGTTGGTGGACTGGCACCCAAATGCAAGCTCAAACTCGAGAAGCAAAAGGTGAAACAAATAAAGACCTTGCACTAATATCAAGCCATAATTTGTTATGCTCTGGCGAATCGATGAGAGAGGTTCATTTTAGGCAAACACCAAACACCCTAAATAAGTTGGTAATAACATGATGGTGTGAAGAGAATATTAGAATATATGATCAGGGCACACCCTAAATAATAAATAAGATGGTTGGCAAGAGCATGATTGACGACACGAGAATATATGATCAGGAAGAGAAGGGCAAGAGGACGGCGTCTACTGGATTGAAATGGATTTTCTACCTGCTGTCTTTGCTTGCTACTTGCTGTGTTTGCTTGTTAGGTAACACCTTATTATATGATCAATCAGCTCTTTGTTAACTTCAGAAACAGATTTTACTCCAATAGTTGAAGTTGATGATCATAGGAAGGAGTTAGCCTTTAGTTGACCTCATGTTTATGTAAGGACTACTGCAGTAGCAGTACTGCTGCCTTGGCCCCAGCAACAGACATGCAATCCTCTGGTCCTAAAGACTCATCACACCAATGCACCAACACACATAAATTAATAATGAAAGCCAATCGAGTATTACAATTTTCAGATTAGAACAATGGTACCAGGGTAAGGCCACATCTGCCTTCCTACCACATTTTGTACTTCTATCAGCAAGCAAGCAAGCTAGCTAGGAGCCGCCTGGCGTGTCTCCCTCTCCACAGCTGCCCCTTGGGGAGGAGGAGCATCAACAACATTCCACGCCCCGTGCTCCACAAGCCTTTCCACGGGGACTTTGATTACATCACGGCGAACACCAATATCAGACACATATCGCCCCACACAGTACATGCCGCTTGTCACAATCGCCAGACCACTCGCACTAGTTGTCAGGAAACGCAGCGGCGAAGAAGCCACCGCGCTGAATGCAGCCGTCAGGGATGCCAGCTGCCCGCTGCGTCCAACACTGAAAGCTGTCTCCACAAGCAATCCCGTCTTGCAGTATATCGCGAAGTCCTCGCAGTTGTTCTTGAAGAGGCAATACATGCCAAACCCGTTGTTTAGGAGGTATTGGGCACGGTGGATCACAGTATCAGCACCATCTGAGGTAGCCAGAGTGCATGTTCCTCCACGTGCTTTGGCGAGGAAAAAGGCAGGAGACACAGCATAGTCGAACAGGTATAGATTGCCCCCATTTAAGAAACAATCAAGGCAGGACATTACAACCCCTTCATTCTTAATCAGGTGACCACATTTCTTGCATGGAGGTCCATCCTCTGTTGCTGGAGAGGAGCTAAAAATAAACTTGTCCAAGAAGGTTCCTGTCCCAATTTCACGTCCAACTGCTCTCGTAAAATGGATAACCATGCCTTCTCCAACGTATATCCCTGAAAATGGAAGCTCAAGAAATTGGTGAGCTGTTCTAAGCAGACAAGACAAGAGGTTGAGCTGTTCTAAGAAGACAAGACAAGAGGGCAGCACCTGCGAGTTTTCAATAACATGCACTATAAATGGTTTTGAACAACTCATCATAATAGGTAAAAACTGTAAGAAACAATTGATTATTTGCCACTCCAAAGATTGACACACTTGAGTGGCAAATAATCGAAGGTCGATCTTTGTAGTGGCAAATAATCAAATCTCACATTTTGTATGCTTTGACAAAAAGGTTCCCAATAAAAAAAATAACTGAGCAGCAGTGCATTGCAAAAATATTTGAGCCTCAGGTGACCAAAAGGCCAGGATGCATTTCAAAACGCGTGTAGTTAGAAGCTGTTGTAACTTGTAACTAGTAATTACTCGATGGGTAGGCAGCAGCATCCCGCCCCATGTGGCCACAATGGACTTGAATAAGTAGCAAGGGATTGTGTGCTTCCCAATTATGGTTGATGGTTAATGGACTTGAATAAGTAGCAACAGAGCAGCAGAATTATGTGACAGAAGCAAAGGTAGTAAAGACATTATCTGAACCAAACGCTCTAGCTTGTCAAAGCCTGGCCATTCAGTTCCAAAAAGGGCCAATGCCCAATGATAAAGCATGCATAGATGGTTTTCTTGCCATTGGTGGCGCTGCTGTTGTGAATGGTAATTGGTAATGTCATGTGGCTAGTGAATAGAGAAAGATTGCAGAAGCCATCGACTCTTTTTCTGGTGTACACTTGTACGTCCATAGTCTGGTGTTTCACAAACGATGAGAACATGTGTGGAAAACAAACTAGTTGGTATAGGCCGTTGTCTTTTTCCTCTTCTCATAAAAAATACAACTGCACATGAAAGAGTCAAATTTCAGTAGGGCTCGCCTCTGGTGTTTCTGGTAAAGACAAAAATAAAATGCTATTTAGAACTTAGTATTCTAGCACAGGCGTGTGTAACGCAGAAATGCATAGTTGTAGAGTTTATTTTGAACATTAGATCGAAAGAGGCGAGTGAATCAATTAATTTTATGGCCACCCAGCCAAGCCATCCCGATTGATCCTCATATATCTATATGATGACAGTGCTGTAATCTCGCAGGAGGAAAAGTGGCAGTGCTACTAGGCATCCGCATGGCGGACATAATCAATCGTAAGATGGTTAATTAGTAGAGTCGAGATCCCAATTAGGAAAGAAGTTAGTAATTCTCGATGGTATGGATGATCCCCACCCAAATGGGCAATGCCTAATCACAATCAACCAATGGATGAGAGAAGGTGGATTGATTAGGGGGAGGGGAAGGAGGAAGGACCGTGGTGCGCGTAGAGGTAGGCGGTTCTCCAGGAGTAGACGTGATCCCCGGCGGCGACATGCTCCAGATCCACCCTGTTCGACAGGACCCCCACCATGGCCGCCCGCCGCCCGCCCACAGAACCCAGCCCCTGATTGCTTCCTCCTCCGATCCCAAGCTACCTCCTCCTCCTCCTCCTCCTCCTCCTCCTGCTGCCCTAATGAAGAAGCATCGGTTGCCTCGCCATTGCTTGCTTAGCGGCGAAGAATGCCTGCCCTGCCCCAGTGGCCTGTGGCCAGTGCCCCTTGCCCTTCACCGGTGGAGACGGAGACGGAGACGGCGACGGCGACGGAGTGGTTAGCACGGTGTCATGTGATGTGATGTGCGCCTCCGGCTCCGGGCCTGGGCCTTCAAGGTAGGACGCCAAGCCCATGTGCGTGGGCTTGAGTCCCTCAACTGCAATCCCTTCTCCGGTTTCCTTCTTCTCGTGCCTCTTCAAGCCCAAGATACCAAAATTTAAATATATGTTCGAAAACGTCCCTCCGAAAAAAGTATACTTTAATAAATTTTATATATTTTTAAATAAGATAAATCGACCGTCCCGAATCAATCCGTTGGCCAGGTCTGGGGAGAACCGAAGACGAAGAGAGGTTGAAGGAGAAAAAAGCAATGGGCCTCTTGCAGTCTTTCTTCCTGCGGTCCTGCCTGACTCATTTTGTCTTCACCGGAAGCTGATCCCAGCATAGCATTCAAGACAACGCAAGCAGAGGCGGAGCTGCTGCTGTGGCGTGCCAGGGCTTCAGCCCCACTGTCAATGCACACGCAACTTCACGTAACAATGCATCTATAGTTAATTAGCAACTGCATTCTCCAAGCTAGTTAGTTTACAATCAAAAAGATCTCGTTACATGAGGTAATTAGTGCAAGTTTATCACATGCATTTTAGTTTTTAATCTCAATTTGCTATTAAATGCAAATCAAATACAGCTGTCATATACTACTAGTTTTCTGTACTCTTACATAAACGTGTTCTATAACGTTGTATAGCTATAGGCTTATGCTTATAGATTTTGTTTCTTTTTGAAAAGCCAAACTTCTTGACCCTTTTATATTTTGACATGGCTTCTTAGACAAGTTAAATAAAATGGGTTGGCTTCTTAAAGATGAAAAAGTTGAACAAAATGGGTTGCCTTCTCGAAGATATTTCTTGATGTCCAGCTTTGAAATGCATTATCCCCCCCCTTATTACGCACACACACCTTTTGAAATTTTCTAGCTCCACCACTGAACGTGGACGTTTAGTATATGAATAATCTTTCTTCGTTATGTGTCTTACGCTCTTACTGAGGAGTGGGTTTTGCCGGCCAAACAGGAAGCTGACAGAGCTTTAGCGATTGAATTAGATCCATTCATCCTCATGCATAACATGGCCCTCTTTGATTCACAGTTTAATTTTGTTTGGTTGAACCAAAAACTGAGGACCTTTCTTTGGAAAAAAAATCGCAAAGTCCCCAAAAAAAAGTATAAAATATTACACCGAATTGTTTGTGCAAAAATAATAAATTTTAGCTCAGCCAAATCAAAGCACAAATCAAAGAGGGCCATATGCTTTTCATTTGACCTAGCACCTTCATGTTCGGACGATGAGTGCTTACATTTCTCCATGACAAAAATATTTTGGCTTAAAAGGACAATGTTGATCAGATATATGTACTTGGTTCAAAACTGCGGGTTATAATAGGGTCATTTTGGATGCCTTTTAGTATTTGAGTTATTGGATACATGCCACTACAAAGTAGTCGTTTCCGAGGGATATGCCATTATAAAACTAATTGTCTGCCACATGCCACTACAAAGTGGTAATTCTCCCATACATGCCATTATGAAAAAATTAGGACCAAAATGTCCCTAACTCTTCTTCTTCCTCTTCTCCCCCTCGTATTTCCTTTCTTCCTCCATGTTGGCAATGGTGGCTGCAATTCCGATGACCCCCTAGCTTGCGTCGCCGCCAACCTCCTCGTGGGATCTGTCACCACCGTCGCCATCATGAAGAGCTCGTTGCTGGAAACCTTGAGTTTAGGAGCGGTGTAGAGGAGCACGTTGTGGGAGACCTAGGAGGTCACTGTGGTCGGGGAGGAGCCCAATGCAGAAGCTCGTCGTTAGAGATGTCGATAATGGCACACACGCCGAGTGGGTCACCACCTAAATCCAACCACCATCGCCCCCTCCTCCACGCCCCAGTTGTATATTCGTGCTATGGAGAAGTGGGCTTGGGCGGGGGCTCGCTAGACCGGAGGTGGTGAGCTCGAGGGTGGACTGACGTGGCATGGAGACCGAAGACCGCGGCGACCTATTATGCAGTGGCGTGGTCCGGAGCTCGTCGGGAATGCCATGTGAGAAGGAAGGGGAGAGGAGGATATGGCGGCGGATGAGTTCGCTATGGAGGAGTTTCTGTGGAGGCCCTGTACTGAAGGAGAAGGGCAAGATAGAGAAAGGTTGGGCCGCCATGGATTTGGAGCTCGCCATAGAATGGATGGTGGGATAATGAGTGCACCGAAGATGGGGAAGAAGAGAAAGAGAAGGGGAGCTGGAGGTTGAAAAAGAGAAGGGTATTAAGATCTAAAACTCTTTATAATGGTATATATATAAAAAGTTAAGACTTTATAATGGCATACGCTGATTAACCTGTTTTATACCGGTAAATTTTAGAGGTCATCACTTTGTAATGGCAGCCTATTTTCCCTTTATTTTTGCGAGCCATGTTTTGGGTGACAGAGTAAATAAAACCCCGATTTTGCTTCCTCATAGGCGCCTGCGTTTTGGGGAAAACGCAGGCGCCGCTGCTCGTCCAAGCTCCAGCCATCTCCCCCAACTCCGGCTGCCGCCGTCACCGCAGTTTCGGGTTAGGGTTAGGGAACATTTGGGTTCAGCAATCTTTGCAGCAGGGCGTATAAGCACCACGGCTACAATCGGGAGATGGTCCGGCGCATTGAAGCCGGCATGCAATTCGAAGAGACGCGCATCCTATTCGAGACACATCAAGCACAGGAACGTTATACATTGATCAATTTTGGATTTTTGCAATTTGCTTATGCGCTGATCAAACATGGATGGAGGGAGTATCTGCGAGCCATGTTTTGGGTGACAGAGGCTGTGTTTCTTTCCGCGGTTGAACCGCGTTTAAGCCTTCCCGCGCGATACGCTGCTGGGCTGCGCTGCAGTTCATTTAAACGCACGGGGTACTGTAGCAACGCGCGGGAACGGAAACGCCGAACGCAGATGCACCGCGGAAAGAAACACAGCCAGAGTAAATTAAACCCACTGGAGAGTGGAGACACTGGGTGATAGACAAAAATTGACTTTTCCTTGTTTAAATACGGCGGCGATCAATCGATTAGCTATAGATTGATTTTTTTTCCCCATACATAAAATAGTCTGCAGTTTGCACTTGTTGTTTCTATCCTCCCTCGCTAATCGTGCCGGTCACTGGCTACGACCTTGGTTTGTTTGAGCTGTGCTTGGGCATGGGCGAGCGCTCCGGCGATGTCCTCGTCGCTGGGCGTCTCGCGCAGCAGCGCCTCGTAGTCTCGCACCGACGCCTCCCAGCGGCGGAGGCTGTCGTTGCAGGCGGCCCTGCGCCGGCGAGCCTTGCCGTACGACGGCCGCAGCCTGAGCGCGGCGTCGCAATCGCGGAGGGCGGCCTCCCACTCCCCCAGCCTGCACCGACACGCCGCGAGGTTGCACAGCAGCGTCGCGTTCTCGCCACCGCCGCCGTCCACGTCCGCCATGCCCTGCTCGTACGCGGCGCAGGCCTCACGGAACCTGTTGGCGTTGAAAAGCGCGTTGCCCAGGTAGCGCGCCGCCGCCACAGCCCGCACTCGGCGCGCCGCACCGGCCGCCGCCCTGCTGCCCGGGCAAACCCGCAGCGCGTCCTCCACCGCCGCCTCAGCCGCCTCCATCCTCCCCATGGCCATGTCGACCAGCGCACGCGTGGCCGCGAAGTATGCGAGGTCTTCTCGCCGGACGCCGTCATCGTCGTCCGCCGTCGTCATCTCCGTCTCCGTCTCCGGCGTCTTGGTGAGGAGGACTGCATCTGCTTCCTCCGGCCGCTGCAGAGCCAGGAGGGCCTCCGCTTGGTAGCTCCGCACCTTGGGGGACGCGTCGGCGCCGGCGGAGACGGCGGCCTGCGCCGCCCTGAGCAGGTTCTGCCAGCACCGGCGCCGGCGGGATTCGTCGCACTCGGCAACGAGCGCCCGCACGGCGAGCGCTCGCGGCACGTCCTCGGGGCTCGCCTCATGCGCTGCCAGCCGGTACTGCCGCGCCGCCCGCTCGCCGTCGCCGAGCCGGAGGTAGAGGGTGCCGAGCCGGTGATGCGCGCGGCGGAAGGAGGGGTCCACCCTGACGGCCTCCTTGCAGTCGGCGACGGCTCCGGCGAGGCGGCCCATGGCCATGAGCGCCGCCGCCTTGTTGCTCCAGTACGCCGGTTTGCCGGGGTCGATGGCGATAGCCCTCTCGTAGTAGTCCACGGCGTCCACGTAGTTGCCGGCCATGTACTCGGCGTTGCCCTTCTTCTTGAGCTCCTCGGGGTCCTCGCGCACCGACAGAGCGCGGCAGAGCACCGCCTCCTTCTTCCCCGTCGCCGGCGACGACTTGTGCCTCCTGCCGTCGCCGGAGACGCCGCCCTTGGTGGCGCCGGCGAGCGCGTTCCTTTCGTCGGCGGTCATGGGCAGGTAGTCAAGCACGTCGTGGCGGTTGGGGGTGACGGCGCCCGGTGCGCGCAGGTTGCCGAGGCTGCCGTAGAGCATGACGTTGCCGGACGACGCGCGCACCAGCGTGCCGCCGCGCTCCGCCGCCGCCGCCGCCGCATTGTGACCGTCGGCGTTGCGCCGTGAGCTCGACTGATTGCTCTGGCGGTGCAGGTGCTGGTGATGACTGCTATGAGGAGCCGCGGCCGCCGCCTTGGCGGTTGCGGCGGAGGCGTCGTCATCGTCGTTGGCAGGCGGGCGTATAGGGCGGTGGCGCAGGGTGGCGGGGGCGGAGGAGTGGCCGGCGTTGCTGCTGCGGCGGAAGACGTTGCCGTAGAGGAGGCCGAGGCCGCAGCCGGAGCTCTTGCCGTCGTCCAGCCCCATGCGGTCGTCGGTCACGCCATTTCTTGATTTCCCACGGCCGTCGGAACGGAGGAGAGGGACGTGGAGGAGCGTCCCATTCCCACTGGCATGGATGGTTCATGGCTGTGGCCTCCCTCTTCTCACCTAATTTTAGCCCTCCCTCTTTCAAAATTATTTTGGAAAAGAATTTCCATTTTCCGTGTCCAACGCAGAACGGTGTATTGTACCAATTGTCTATGAATAAATAATTAACGATTTTGCTTCCTCATAGGCGCCTGCGTTTTGGGGAAAACGCAGGCGCCGCTGCTCGTCCAAGCTCTAGCCATCTCCTCCAACTCCGGCCGCCGCCGTCACCGCCGATTTGGGTTAGGGTTTCGGGTGGAGTGGGGCTTTTGTGCCGCTCAAGACTGACACCTAGCACTCTCGGAACCCCTATGACCTGAACCCGCATGACCTGTGCTCAGTGGGACCCTGCAGCCAGAGAGATGAAATCGAGCCAAAGACGCGCACACAAGGAAAATAGAAGAACTATAAACAAAGGTCCTTATCCTTGGCGTTTCAGCTGTACGGCCTAATTGCCATCAATTACCAAAATCAATTAGCCTATGGGAGGCTTGATCTTACACCTCGGCCTAGGTTCGGTTCGGTTAACCGAACCGTGCCAGCCCGGTTCGGTGAACAGTGCGGGCCGGCCCGGTTTGTCCCATTTGGCCCGGCCCGTTTGGCCAGCTCTAGTGTATTGTAGCAATTGTTTATGAATAAATAATTAAATATAGGACGTGATCTAGAAAAAAAAGACATATATCTCGAGACACAGGAAGCTAGAAACACACAAATTTTTTTTCAGTTTGAATGAACAAATTTTTCACACATCGGTTCACTGGAAAAAAAATACAAAAAACTGAAGAAAAAAACTGTGACGGTTATAGAAATGATTTACGACGTTGAAACCAGTGGCAGAATATAATACAAAAAAATGTGAAGCGAAGAATAGATGGTTTGAAGAGTCCAAGAACATGATAAATTAGTTTTTAAATCTTGGAGAACCCTCCAAAAGCCTGAGAAAAATGTTACAAACTGTTTTTTGTGTTTTGTTGGTACAAAAATAACAAATATTCCAGTGATATCTTTCAATTTAAATTTAATCTAAAATGGAACAAGGCCTAAGAGTGTCGTCCAATGCTCTACACAACCACTCTCACCCATATTTTCATGTTTCCTAGGTGATTAGGCTTAACCTGCTCCCGGTGCATTGTTTCTTATTGTTGTTTCTGGATTGTCATACGAGTAAAAGAGTAATAAGATACTATACAGTAATATCCTCTCCAATGTGAAGTATGTTATAGTTTAGAGCACCAATGAGAGTTAGGTCAATCTATTACTGCAACAAATAAAATATAAAATATGAAAATATAGATAAATAGTGGTTGGGTTGAATAGTGTTGGACCGATCTAAATTAGACTTGGATAGGCAAGAGAGAAAGAACATAGTATCCAATGTTTTGGACGTTACACCATGACGCTAAAAGAATACTTCAAACATTTTTCAAAATCTTTTCTGGCTCAGCCCAACACCTCACATGCAATGGAATTTTAGTATTGGTTTATTTTTATATATTTTAAATTTGAATTGGGTTTTTAAATTTGGATCGGCTCAAGATGTGGTTTATTCCATTTCAAATGCATCAGTATTTTAAATTTTTTATGGATCTTGAATTTAAATTAAAATTTTAGCTTTGGTCGGTTTAAACCATTATAAAGCATCCCCATCACACCCCCCAAATGCACCTCTATTTCAAAAATTTTCAAATGCAGCAGGAGGGAATTTGATGCATGTGAGAGGGAATCTGCACTGTAGCGATTACTGTAGCAGTTACTGTAGCGATAGAGGAAAATTTAAAGGCCCTGCTGGGAATGCTCTAAATGCATCAGTACTGTTCTATCTTTTTATGGATTTTGAATTTAAAAGTCTAGCTTGGGTTGGTTTAAACGAAGGTAAAAAAAATCATGGCAGTTTCGGGGGAAATCGGTGAAAAAGATTTTCTAAACCCTGACTAGGAGCAGACAAGTAGACCACCAGACGACCGCACAACGCGAATGAGGCAAGACCGTCAAGATCTGATCCAAGGATCACAGTTGTTGCACAAAATCAAACATTTTTTTTGCATTTGCCCTGAATAATTTCTCACCAAGAGATCCACGTACATGCTAACAAGGACATGTTTCACATAGCTTTACAAGCTCAGAATTTCAATTTGCAAATGACAGCAAAAGCAACAAACCTTTTTTTAGTTTTTACAGCAACACGCAGAAAGCTACAACTCCTAGAGGGGAATGCGTCACTGGAAGGCATTACTTACTAGGAGAGTACACTGTCATCCTCCCTACGACACCATCTACAACAGAAACCATCACCTGGGCTAGCTATCTTCGGCTTCAACTTCACCGAGACAATAGGTGCTAAAGTGCTTCACCCTGAATTTCCACTCACCCTTCACAGGATCGAATGATACAAAATCGGCGCCCTGCTCCTCTGCTTTCTTCACCAGCATCTCCTTGTACCTGTCCACCCTCTGCCCCTCCGTGTACTGCTCCCCTGTCTTCTTGTTCACGCATTTGATGTTAAGAAGAGTCACCACAGCAGCTTTATTCAGGCCCTCACCGACAGGAGGTTTCTTGCTATCGTCCTTGTAGACTATCACTTCACGGTTATTGAACTCCACAATCGATTCCAGATCAAGGCCTCTCACATCTGTTTCTCCAACAAACTTGATGCTCCCATAGCCACGGCGTCCAACAACAAAGTCTCTGACTCGACAGCAATAGCCTGGTTCAGCACGTTCTTTGGCGGCAAGCTCCTCTAGGCTAGGTTCCGTGAAGTAATCTGCATGCAAGAGCTTAGGCACAAGCATCGCAACAGAAGTACCATTCCCAATCCGAGGCACAGCCTCAGGCTCATTTGATGCATGGTCATCACGATGGAAGCCATTTCCCACTCTAGTAGACAGAGTTGGTGACATGTCAACCTTGTTGAACTCCCTCTCAGCCAGAGCATCTGCACAAGTTCCCCGAATCAGCACACTGATAACTGTAAGTAGTCAAGGAAAAAGAATAAAGAATAACTGCATAGAAATAGCTACATGACCTATCTTGCCTTCGCAACTCATGGTGTACTGTGTCAATGTGAGAGATTATAAATCTTCACGTCAAAATTAGTATAAATACCGCAATAACAAAATTTACCTTTCTGTTTATCAAAATCAGCTGAATCCTTTGGAAGAGATTGTCTGCCAATGGAACTACGCGAAGGCCACTGATCGATCGGACGGATTATCAGATTTCTTGGGTTCTCTCTTGGGATGAAAAAGGCATCTGCTTTTGGTGTTGCAGATGATTCTTCGTCATCAAAAAATGGAACCTTTAGGAAAAAAAGAATGGGCGCCAAATTTAATACTTCCCCAATCCCCGTTGATTGTCAGACTCCAAGAAGGAAACATGAAACAGAACTTGCCATGCAAATTTAAAAAATATTAACATTATCAGTCATTACCTTGCCATCAGAGATTGGATTATATTTTCTGGGATGCAATTTTATTCTTCTCTGCAACAAATGTCTAGGAACCACCGTGGATAATGTTCTGCTTGGAAGAGGCTTCTCAGCAACCTGCAGGGGCAGCACAATGTTTCATAACTCATTCTAGATGTCTTTCCATCTCTACTGGCCACACACACACTGCAGAAAGAACTAGAAACTAACCGGCAAACTGGATATTCCATATTGAACAGAAGGTGAGGATCCGCCATTCCCAATAGACATCTGAGGCATTGCTGGAAGTGTGCCAAATGGATTTGAAACAATAGTAGGCTGCATTACCATAGTGGACTGGCTAGGGTTTCTGCATCAAATATGCAACAAGGTATCACAAATTTATAGGTTAGAAAGAACTATGTAGTTAACTAATCATCAATGAGTTTTAAAAAAGTGGGTTCACATGGTGATAAAAGTGGTGATAGGTGATCCCAAAACTTATTTGTGGGCGTATTCAAATGATATATTTTACGACCCAAGTCAAAAACCAATTATTTTACTATAGAGATAAATCAAAATACAGCAGTTAGAAGCTACCAGATATAAACTAGTGGCAGAAGGAACCATTAAGTAGTTTCTTCTTTCTCTACACCATCCATTTCCACATTAGATATCACTGATGACATTATAGTTTACTTTGACCTTATAGCAAATCAACAGCTTAACATGGAAAACCCAGATAAGAATCACATGCTTTTGAGAAGTAAATGGAAGAGATCATACGGCTGTCCAATGAGGGCCTGATTCATGGTGTTGGAAATAGCAGTGAATCCACTTGTAGAAACTGCAGCATCCATGCATGCATGCATGAGCATTAAAGTTAAGATGACCCAAAATATGCTGCTAAGTAAAAGAAAAATTATGAAGAGGGAAAAAAATTTACCTGGTGGAGCCTGATTTTGGAAGGAGAACATGCTTGCATTTTGGGCAGGGGAAGTTTGAAACATCGTCTTAATCACAAGGAGCAAAAAAACTTGTTAATAGTGAATTTTGCAAAGCCAAAGATATAAGAAAATGTCGATATTACTAATATGAGAATGCATCAATGTTATAAAAAATAATTGTCTAGCCTAAAAATGACAAGTGCGAGGAGTGCTTACTGTCGAAAAAGGTGAAGATGTGGTGCTAAACAGCCCAGGGGTAGGTGTGCTGAATATGTTTCCACCTGTAAAAGCTGGAGTGCTTGAGGGAAACCCTGATGATGCCTGGCTAAATGGCTGTTGCACAAATGCTGGCGAAGATGAAAATGGCCCAGCTGATTGGGTGTTATTAGTGAAGGACAAGCCAGTATTGAACGGAGTTGTGGTTGCCAATGATGTGTTAAATAGGGAAGATGAAAATAAAGAGGGTGAAGAGCTAGGTTGAAAAGCAGAACTGCTTGTTTGCTGTCCAAATGGTGAGGTAGATGAAAAAAATGAGCTCGAACTTGCTGCTGTATTATTATTAAATGGTGGCGCATTGAATGTTGTTGTAGTAGGGCTAAAAGTTGAGGTCTTAGGAGCAAACGGATTCGATGGTGCTGACGGAAATGGGCTTTGAGCAGTTTGGGTAAATGGGCCAGGAAAGCTAGGGGTTGCCACTGGAGTTCCAGAAGGGTTTGGTCCACCTGAAAATTATGGATGTTAAAGAAACAAGTTATATGGAGCCAACACATCTAATAGTACAAAATGAATAATGAAAATATGAAAAAACATGTTTTTATCAGTTGATTCTAATTGACAAAAAATACTAAAGCTATGCTGTAGCTCCATTACTCTTCCAACACACAACAGTTATTCCAGTTCATACAAAAAAATGCTAAAAAGAAGGCGCACATGTAAAGCAGGGGCCACAAACGAAGCAACCTACTTGATCCCAAACATTTTCTCACCTTTGTCTCCACGCTGGTAATCTTCCCACCTCAGTTCTTCATGACTCTTGCCTTTGTATGCATCCATGGCTGATATCGAATCCAATTTCGCAACAGGCTGAGTACCACTTGCAGCACTGTCAGCATCTGGTGTTTGAGCATAAGGTTGTATTCTGGTTCCTCCAGTTTGATTCCCAAATGATGCTTGCCCAAATGTTGGTGCTGTTGTCTGTGAGCCTGAAACTCAGAGAACAGGCAAATGATGAAATATATCAGATATGGCATGACCAGGATAAAAATAGGAAGCTTAGGGTGAAAGACAATAAAAAGGGATTGCAGAAGACAGAACAAAGGACTCTCCAATTACCCAACTACTACAGGACATGGAATAGAAGAAAACATAACACCATGCCTAAATTATGTAGACATAACTGGTTACAGATAAGGAAAATATGCAATGGGATAACCTACCAAATGGAGAAGTCTGTGCACCAAAAGGTGATGGCGTTGTTCCAAAAGGACTGCTACCAATTGCAGCTGTCGTTTGTCCAAAAGACGGTGAAGAACCAAAACTAAATGTACTTGCTGATGTCCCAAATGAAGGTGTGCTTGAAGCTCCAAAAGCTGGAGTACTATTCACACCAAATGCTGTAGTACCTGTTGATCCAAAACCAGGAGTGGTGGATGAACCAAAGGCTGTAGAACCAAATGCTGGGGTACTGGAAGCACCAAATAAAGATGGTGCTGAACCAAATGATGGGGTGGTTGTGTTGCCAAAAGATGGTGTAGTTGTGGTGGCAAACGCTGGCGTAGTTGTGGTGCCGAAAGTACTGCTGCCAAATGTTGGTTGTGTTTGCTGAAATGTGCTCCCAAAAGGACTAGACTGGCTAGGAGAAGTTCCAAAGCCCCCAAAGCTTGGCTTTTGTCCAAACAAAGATCCTGCAAAAAATATCAAAGTAGAGCACCAAATCACATAAACTAGGAAATTGTAGGTCTGAAGAGAAATGGTAAAAACAATAATAAAGTGAATCTCTATATGTAAATAGCAATAGCAAATTCAGTACCTATGTAGAGTAAATGTAATGTGCATTATCAGACACTGCATGAAATGAGAAGATGAGAAAATGTTGCCAAACACAAAGATAGCTGCCAAATATATTAGTGTCTGTGATACATGTATGCGTGTTCAATAGAAATGATCCAAAAGGAACTTACTGCCATAAGAAAATTTATATGATAAACATCTCTGTCTGGGTTATCTGCATACATCTAAGTAAGTTCACTGTTTTTAACTATAATGAACCAACTACATATTCATATGTGCCAGTTTAGATTTATTGACTTTGACAAAAGGAAGCAGAGAGTTATGTTGTCATTTAAGGTGAATTAAGCACCCTTCGCCTTTTCCTTCCCTTCGCAGAATGCTCTCACCTGTACGTAACCTAGTCTCTAGACAGTAGCAAAGGGGTAGACTGTAATTATGGCCCTGTTCTTTTCAGCGTATCGTTGCGTTGGTGTATTACTGTACCACATTTGAGTGTCCTTGAAATGAGGTCTAAAGATTATAAAAATAATTAAAAATAGTTTTAGAATCTTTGGAAGGAGTACTAAAAGTCACGAAAAAATAGTTACAAATTATCAAAAAATATAGGCTACATAAAAATAACAAAAATTGCTACAGTAATACGTAATGGTACGATACGCTGAAAAGAACAAGGCCTATGAGTAAGATACAATCCAAATCCTACTTTTTGAATAAATACTTCCTTATCCATTTACAAACGTCAACTATGTTTTGGTGTAGTTATACAGAAAAATTCCAAAAGTCAGCGTCAAACAGTAGTATTGGATAGCATGATCCAGTAAGTAGCATTAATAGACAACAGCTATGATAGGCTTTCTGCAAACTTAGACAATCGGCTTAGCAAGCACAAGGGCAGCACTGTTGACCCAATAAGAAAAGATACAAAAACAAAGTATAACATCACAAGTTTGTGCACAGACAAAACTAGGAACATCGATTCATAGGAAGATTCAACACAAGAAATTGATCAGTAAGCTCAGAGTTCTTCTAATCCTTTAAGAAACTGGACATAACTTATTGTAGGCTTTGCTTCAGGACAGTAAGCAAGCGACGAAAGTACGAAACACAGAGCATGTGTGTGGTAAGTAGAGGCCCTGCTATAACAAAACTTGCTGCAAGTTAAAAGGCAATGAACACTTACCGCTGCCGAAACTGGAGGATGTGGTGCCAAACGCAGGGGTTGGCGATGCACCGAAAGCCGGCGAGGAGGCCCCGAACGGAGAGGGCGAGGGGGTGCCGAACGCTGCCGGAGTGGACGTAGCGCCGAAAGGGGAGGCCCCAGCGGTATGCGCCCCGAATGCGCCGCCGGTCTGTGCCCCGAATGCGCCGGCGGTCTGCGCCCCGAATCCGGTGGTCGGGCTGCCAAACGGCTTCGGCGCAAAGGGGTTGTTGGTGGCGGTGCTGGTCTGGCCAAACGCCGGCTGGGTGTTGGCCCCGAACGGGCTGCTCGAGGTCTGCCCGAAAGGGCTAGACGACGACTGCCCGAACGCTGCAAGAGCAAATCAAGGGACGGTGAGCAACATGGCAAAGCGATCGCAGCAAAAGCAACACGGTAGCCTGCATTGCGATACATCGTGCAGTGAAAAGGGAGAGCACTGGAAACCCTAGCCATAGCTAGATCGCCGATCGAAATTTGGGAACCCTAGTACGCAGCGATGGAATGGCGTGCGGATGGTGCGGGGAGGAAGGGGAGGCGGGAGCTCAAGAGCCCGCGCAGTCGCGCTCGCCCTCGCCGTCTCGGCCTCCGGCGGGGAGTGTTAGGATGGCGTCCGCCGCCGCCGCCGGGTAGTGCTACGACGGCATGCGGATGGTGGGGGAGGAGAGAGGAGGAGGAGGAGGGTGCTTACGGTTGTTAGAGCCGAACATGGCTGCTGCTCGGCGGCGGCGGCGGCGCTCTGGTGTGGCCTGAACCGAGGAGGATGGGATGGGGAAGGGGATCCCTCGCTGCGTCGACGAGGAGGAGGGCAACGGGCTGGGCTCCGGGGCCCCGACGCCAACGCTTACTTGTACTCGCGGCTGCAGGGGGAGTCGCTTACGATCAACGCCACGCCACTGTTCCTCCGCGTAGCGTTGCCCTTCCGCGCGTTGCCTACTTGCCTGTGCCTCCCCTTACGGGCCGGGCCGGGCCGGGCCGGGCCGAACAAGCCTTCCTGCTTCGCTTCGCTCACTCTGCGAATGGGCCTCCTCTTCGTCTTCTGCCTTCTTCCCCGCGCCCGCTCTTCTAGTTTTTTTTTCCCTTTTTAAAAAAATACTCGCTGCTATCTTTCCGCTCCTCTTTTTTTTCTGGTCTAATATCCGACACTCAAAAATAAAACAGAAAATGTTTATGCGACACTGCCTGGGGTTCAAAATGGTTTGGCTTACAATTGTTTCGGAAAGCCAAACTTTTCAGTCTTTTTATCATTAGTCCATCGTCCTCCCATTCAACCTTAAATCACCCCAATTCGTGGTAGGCAAAACTTGACTGTCAACAACTTAACGACTTATCTACATTTTAAAAGATAAAGTGGTTTGTTGATATGGAAATGAATTGTGAAGAAAAATAGAAATGTATAGGCTCAAGTCATTAGCAAGGTTACCATAATGACTTGGAGGGCGGGGCATTGCCTTAGTATTTTCGCAATGCTTGCATGGTTTTCCGCAAATGCATAAGCGAGTGAGTCACCAGCAAGGTTATCGTGGTGATTGTGCGGAGCTCGGTATTGTTGGGGGTTATTTTCTCAATATCTGCACTGTATGTGGTATATTGCATAACCTTGGGTTTTGTTGAATAAAAATGACACATTGAACATCCAACCATATAAGAAACTGCTATATGGGTAAGTTGGATAGGTTCTGCAGAGCTGATAACAAAAACATCGATGGACCCTATCGCAGGTATATGAGGTTGTGTCAACTGAGTTATGCCTATTTTATTCATAATACTCATGAGTTTTCAAAAGGTGATTGTGATAAGTTGCGGTGAAAGGAGATAAGAGTTGTTTAAAATCCATTTTTATGTTTTAAAATATGCTTTAATCAAGTGATAAGTGTTTATTTAAATATCGCATTATTACTGCATGAAATATATCCATAACCCTTCCTTGATATTGATTGCATATAGTTAATATCAATATTCCTATAAAAAACTACAAGTACGGTTGGTACTTACCCATTATTCGGGAACTGATCATTTTAAATGAACAGAACCCCTTTTTCTCTGCTGCGGATTTGGAATTTATGATGGAATTTATTCTCTCCCTTGGAAGATATGGATCCATCAGCTCAAAAATCTAGTTTATCCTATATCACAAACTTAGAGGTAGGAGTATTTTGTATTTTGCCACAAGTTGGTACTGTAATTTTGCACTCTGATATTAAAGCACAGATTTACACTAATTCTGGAGTGGTATAATTTTCATCCCAGGAGATTAGTTTTAGGTAAATCTTTTACGAAGAATTGGTCCCCACACTCATCCAAATGATGGAATATAATTTTGGTAGGATAACACCATTACTCATTTTGAACTAGTTGCTAGATAAGGTAATGATGGATTCATTCCATTTCTCAAGCTAAACACGTTCATCATCTCATTCCTCAAACCAAATAGCACCTACAAAAACCACACCAGCCACGCCAATGGACCACAAACTTGTCCAAGTTCGATTTAACTAGGTTGGCATGAGTTTAAATGGGATGATTTATTTTTGTTACAAAATATTTATATAATGAAGGCAAACATCATATTTCATGAATATACATTATAAATTGATCAAATATATTATTTATTAATAAAATATGTAGAAAATTAAATATATTTAATTAAATAAAATATGCTACAGTAGTGAACCGACCAGGCCGAACCGAACCAACCGGATGATTTGGTGGTACCAACCCATTTGGCCAGCTCTAGAGATGGCTGATGGATCAAACCCAATTGTGATTGTCATCATCCATCTCCACCATTAACCATCAAACCCAATTGTGATTGTCATCATCCATCTCCACCATTAACTCCTCAATGTGGAAGGATCCTGGAGCCCAAGAAAGGGGTTGAATTGGGCTAGCTCTCCCCCCCCTCTTTCTCTCTAGCTCTCCCCTTTCTCCCAAACCATAACTCTAGGTGACTCTTCATGAAATATGCTAAGGGGTAGCCCAAAATGAAGCAACAACTCATCCAAAGGGGTACTCTTGAGTCTTAAATAATCCAAAAAACTAGTTGTTGAGTAGAAGCACCGTTGTCCATAGACAGTCTGACGATAGCACATGCCCCAAGATGATCTAGTGATCCCTGGACCATCTGGCACCACATAGTGCTCAGAGAACCCCTTGTAGACCAAACGTTTCATGGCCAACAGTTATTTTTTAGAACTTGGCCCTATTTAAACCATAGATCTATGTGGTTTGAGTGGAGGGATTTATTTGGAATCATTCCTATGTGTTAGATGTATCAATAAAAGGATTAGAGAGTTAGAGCACCAACTTTTGAGAGATTAGATGATTCCCTAGAGTGATTAGTGAGTGATAAGGAGGGTTTTCACTTGAAATATGTCCTATGCAATAGGAGCATCCAAGGGAAGAGGAAAATAAGGTAGATAGATGGAGACCGCCATGTTTGTGTGAGATTAGGTGTTGCCCCCAAGAGAGAAGAACGAGGGACAAAGTGTGTCGTGTTTGCATTGCTCTTGAACTTTTATCCAGTGGGATCAAGCCGCTTCATGCTTGTTACTTTTGGTGCTTGCCGACACCTAGAAAGCATGGAAGGCATCTTGCTTTGGTGACATTTTAAGGAAGCTTGTGAAAAGGCCCGGACTATTTATGTGAATGGTGTTGATGCTTGTCCTCTCCGAAGTGGAGAAACTAGCAATCGCTAATGGATTGGAGACGTTTGGCTCAATCGGGAGCTGGTTTTTTGTGAGGCTTAGCCTCAATGTGGATTATGGGAGACTGATAATTAATATCTTATAACCATGGTAATAAGGGATCTTGCGTCTTTTGTGGTTTGTTTTCTTTACTCATTTATTACATATCTTCTCTTATATGTTGATTGTGCTGTTTTCCTTCCTTGTCATATATGTTGCTTGTTTGATTGTGCTTGCTTATTCTCATCGTAGGATTGCAATCATTTAAATAAGTTAGCCGTGTGTAAAGCTTTAACCTTTATCTTTCACGTTTATTTAGGATTTGCACACAATTGTAAAATTGGATTAAAATTAAATTTTGAGAAGTTCAATTCACCCCCTGGGAATCCAATTCCTTGCACATGTGGTTGCCACGCGCCCCTACCATGCAGAGAGAGGGAGGGCCCCACCATAGGTCTGAAAAACGGAGGGGGTGTTGGGTTGCCATGGCCAATGGGGGTTGTGATCCAAGGAGGGAAGGGGGCTTGATGATAACTGTGAGGACTAATGGAGCGATGATAGTGGTATGGAAAAGAATAAATAACATTGCAACGAAATTGAAGAGATAAGCCTCTACATGATGTCATATAAAGCATTAGGGGATTCTGCGATGGTATGTTAGATATTTTCCTGTTAGAGTTTCCGAAAAAAAAAATGTAACACAAGGGCATTCGTCTAGTTACATGCGTAGAACAACTGAAACAACAAGACTATATATATATATATATACAGACAGAAACAAAATTTGTTTTCCCTCTTCATTTCTGACATGCACGCTACCTATCGTTTCATCTGATGAACAATTGGCATTTAGACTTAGAGCAGGCAGGCAGAAACCGCGACGAGCTAAAGATTTGGGGGGCAGGCCGAGCGAGCCCGCTGTCTGAGCTCTTCGAAGGCGCGCATCGCTTCGCAGTCCAGTCCTCCTGCAAACTACACAAGCATTGCAAGGCAAAGCAAAGGAAGCATATCACTCTCTGATTTCGCTTCTGCTACAACTGATTGGAATTGGATCCAGGCCATCTGCAGTCATGCAGTGCAGTCACTCTCTGACATGTGGCCCCGTGCATCCAGGGACCACATGCCAGAGACAGATAGTGACGTCTGCACGGCAGCATGGCTGCAGGGGATGCTGGGTTTAGGGAGGTACCTGGTGAACCCTGTAGGTGAAGCGCACACTCTGAGCAACCAGAGCAGCCTCGTTCCCTGCTCCCGCCGTGCCATCCCTCCCCAGCTCCTTGAGGGCTCTCTTCATGTATACCTTCGCCAGCTTCACCGATGCCAGCCTCATCTGCAATGCAAACCAAAATCCCCATCTCTATGCAGTTAAAACGTTGATGCATCCTGCCAAGCGCTGCGTTAGCATTAGCTTCAGCATCACGGACAGATTTGATTGGTTGGGTACCTTTGAGGCAATCCCTGAATCAAGCATCCATTCAGTTGGGATTTTGAACTCCTTGTAGGACGGCATCGCTGAGCTCCTCAGGTTCACCAGCCTGTTCATGCTCTTCTCCAATCTGACAGCCATGAAACGAAGAACAATTTCAGCCAAGCAAGCAAACTTTTTTGTGCTTGGATTTGGTTGCACTGTTGTACTTGTCATACTTATCAAGCAAGCTGGATGCCTTCCTGAGAGTAGCCTCACACGAAGTAGGGCTGCCATCATCATTCCAGGATGAGATCTCTGTTAGAACATGATTGAGATCCCGGTACTCGAACGCTGCTTCCCTGAGCGCATCAGCTTTTCTCTCCGGCCAGCTGAAGTGCTTCAACACAGCTGTCTCATCAGACTACAGAAACATAAGTTAAATTAGTAGGGGTTTTTTTTTAAAAAAAGGCTTTATCTTATATCCCCAATTGAGTCATTTTGTATGATAAGGCCCAAAAAATTAAAGTTAATGACAAATAACCCCCTAACCCCGTTTTAATGCATAATTTATTGACATGTCATGCTAGTCCAATGTCCAGCCGACCTAGGTTATAACCATTACGTCTATAGTGTGTGCCATGTGAAACTTCAATTCCATGATCTAGCATGACATGTCAACAAATAAGGTTATTAGAGCATTGCCAATAGATTCCTTAAAACACTATTACGGACAACCTCAATCTCTATAACGTTACAGCAGAGTCTCTGTCTCAGTCTTTAAATTTAAAGACTCTTTCCAAAATCTCCATATTTAGAGACCCTCTAAAAAATCTCTATATCTTTTCGAGGATAGAATGCTGGAGATAATGGAAATATAGAAAACAAATAGTGATTTAGAGAAGGAATATATTGATCGAAATATAGAGATCCTGCAATGCTCTTAGTCTCAAAATAAGCAATGCTCTTAGTCACAAAAGAATCACTTTTGAGGCATGTCAGATAAAAGGTTGCCTTAAAAGAGGTCACTAAAAATGGGCGGGTATAAGGTGAAATCCCCAAAAGAATTACTGTCTGCGGGTTGTTTGGACGTGTGCACAAAAAAGGGCTGGGTTACTTACTAACCTCTCCATAACCTTCCCTTGCTATACTTACAAAAAAAGAAGAAAATGAAACGAGAAATGAAAATTTGTTTTTTTTGCTTTATTACCAAAGTTGAGAGCTGTTGATCCAGCCAATCCACAAATGCCAGCAGCTGCTCCACACCGGTGTAGGTAGTTGTGTGGACTTTCTTGATGAGATCATGGATGAACTCTCCTTTGGTTTCGACATCCGCTTTGATCTGAGAGAGAGACACCAAAGATTAATTTTTTCTCGTGGTCCCGGGGAATTCCGGGGAGCAGAGTACGTGGTGCGCGGGAATGGGGATGCTGACCGCTAGTAAGTGCGTGGAGCGATTCTGCAGCTCGCCGACGATGCCGCTATGGTGCGGCGCCGTGCTGGCGGCGGCGCCCCTCCTGGCGTCACGCTTGGTCAGCGAGTTGTACATCTCGAACAACGCGGTCGCCTGGTTCACCGTGTTTGTCCTAGACGACCCCCGCTGCTGCGGCGGCGGCGGCGGCGGCGCAGGTACAGCTACTGGCGCTCC
Organism: Raddia distichophylla; assembly: GCA_005191435.1. Classification (NCBI taxonomy): domain Eukaryota; kingdom Viridiplantae; phylum Streptophyta; class Magnoliopsida; order Poales; family Poaceae; genus Raddia; species Raddia distichophylla. The sequence goes on along the minus strand of SPJY01034214.1, from coordinate 882,672 downwards.
ACCTCTGCTGGCCGACGGCAGCGGCGGTGGCTTTGGAGGCTGTGGCTTGGCGCTTGCAACGCCGTTCTCTTGGCTGACGGCGGCCTTCGCCTGTTCGATTCAGTTGAGAAGAAGGGAAATTAATCAGTAACCATGGGTGTTCCGCCAACGTTCTCGCCGTCGACGATGAAGAAGCTTACTTGGACGGCGTGCTGCCGGTGCTGGTGCTGGAGGTGGGAGATGGTGCATTGCGCGAGAGCGAGCTGCTGCGCGAGGCCGCTCTTGTCGCGCTCCAGCTCCGCGTTGAGGTGCAGAAGCCTCTCCACCTCCCTCCTCAGGGCCTCCACCTCCGCGCGCAGCCGCCGCGCGTCCTCCTCTTGCTGCTGCTGCTGCTGCTCCGGCCAAGGGCGCCTCTTCACCGCCATCTCCTCCTTGCTGCTCACCTTCGCCGCCCTCCTCGGCCTGGGGGCCGGAGGCGTGGTGGGGCTGGGAGGAGCGGCGGCCATGGCTGGCCTGCTCTTCAACCCTCTAGCCGGAGCTGGAGGAGAAGAGGCCTCCTTTGTGGCTGCTCTTGAAATCCGCGCCGCCGCCGACGGCGAGGAGGCCACGCCGCCGCGGTCGCCGTTGCTCGGCACCTGCTGCTTCATCGTCTCCACTCTGAACTCAGGGGAGAGGGGGGAGGGAGGAGGTCAGAAAGGCCAGCGCTTGCACTCTAGCGGTCGACGAGAGTGACAACTGACAACTGGTGCAGGGCACTGCTCCGCCTGGGTGGTTGGAATGTGCATGTGATCTGCAATCAGCGGCACCGCAGAGCAGAGCCAAGCTGCTGCTCGTTGACTGCACGCAGATTATCAAAATGTGTCAATTGCACCTCCGATAGAGCGATACCCTCTCTCTCCCCCCAACACCCCATGTTCAATCACGTCACTGTTCACCAACAATTTAATCATTACATGAGTAGATTTAATAAATGGACAACCTGTTTACCATTGATTATGTCCTTGTATGACCCTAAATTCTAGAAGCAAATCAGACTTGTCAAAGCGGAGGGCGGGAGGCCTCTGCAGAACGGGGACAAGCTAGCCCGTTCTTTGTAAAGCAAACAAATCCTCGGACTTACCGTCCGCAGTTGTGTCACTGACATGTAGATCCCATATACATAGCGTCCACGTGTCAGTAATCCACTGCCCTATGCAGTAAGTCAGAGGAACCAAATCCCTGCGAAACGAGGCCAGAGTAGCCCATTGGGATCGCCTTGCCCTTCCTCATCCATGGCAGATTTGCTTCCATGTTTGTTTTGACCACCCTGTACGTAGGCCTGCATAGTGTATACGCATATCTATATATTTCTTGTAAGCCGTACCTCTCCCGGTGTTCGGTAACTCGCCAGAATAACCTAAAATCTGCGTACGATATTCTTGCTCTTGATCTACTTCCATTATTATCTGCCCGTCGTTTTCTGACACTTCACTGCGTGCAATGTCGATGCCCTGGACGTCTGGACCGGAGAGAAGTAGAACTAAGCATGCGTATTGCGAGCCACCCGCTTGCCACTCCATGAGATAAAGAGCGAGGACCATGAGAAAGCAACGGCCCGCTGCCAATGGCTACTAATTATGAGCAGTGGGCAGCTCAAGAAGCTCTTCATTTCCCTGCTCGTACTAGTGGCACCGCTGCTGGTGGTGCTGGAGAGAGGACAGGACCGCATGGCGGATCAGAGGGGACTGTTTAATTAACTGCAGGGCAGTCTGTGGTGACGCATCACATTCTGTGCCCAACGCTCATCAGCCATCACACTCCCAGTCCAACAAAACTAGATCATCCGCGGTTACTGTACTCTACAGTTGGATCACTAACATGTAAAAATAGAGGATCTCAATACGTTCAACAATACCTATGCAATTGCCATGAGGTAACTTCAACAAATGAAGCACACCCCCCAATTGAAGGAAGCGATGTCTCCTAGGGCATGTGCATGTACCGTTGTAATTCCCATCATACAATTTTTTGACCTTGGTCTTATTTTTTTCAGATAAAAGTTGCTGAAAATTCTAGTCTATCGTGACTCTCCCAAAAACGTCGTGGAGAGTTCAGAAAATAATATATAAAAAAATTTATAAACTTTAAGAAAACTATTTAAAATTTTATAAAAATAACTACAGAGTACTAACTCATTTCATTCGTACAAAATAATAAATTTTTATTTGATTTAATTTAACAAGGCCTTTGTGTGTATTTACTTGCATCCGGTTTATGCATCGCTTTGTCTGGTATAATCCTATCATATGGGGGAAAGAGGGGAAAATTGATAATTTGCCAATATAAAGAAGCGTTTTGGTGATTCGTCGCTCCCGATAAAACTTTTCTAACGAAGAGGGAAGGGAGGAGAAAACATAGAAAGACAGGCACCGAATGTAGCATTGGATGCTTCAAACCAAATAATTACTCCACTGACTAATCTTATTTAGTTAGGGCAGAAAGTTGACAGTAGACCGGAGTACGTAGCTGTAGACGGAAGACTGTATACTTCTAGACCATGTGAGGGCCACCTAATTCACTAGGTTTATATGCTATAATAAGTGAACATAGTACTGAAGTACGTAGTAGTTTTTTTTTAAAACAAAGTACGTAGTAGTTAAACTTTAAAGAGATCATCTAATTTAGATGCCGATATATTTGTTTAAAATAACTAAAGAGCTGAAGCTCAAAGAGAACAAACGCCATAATAACCACTCTAGGAGGTAGCCAACTTGACCTAATACTACCAAGCTACTCTCTAAGAGGAGAGACTACTTCCTAAGAGAGATTACGACGACAACACAACGACTAGAAATAGTAAGCGTTTTAAGAAGAAGCAACAACACTGTAAAAACAAATGAGAAAGAACTAGAAAGTAGCCAAATTTTAGCTTGAACATCAGTTCAAAAAGAAAATTAAACAAAAGAAAGTGCTTTGTGAGCATTGAACAAAATTATCTACTCCCTGGAATTTGCAATTTTTGTAGTGCTGCAAATGATAACATGATATTGTCGTATTTAATCAAAAATATGATGGCAAAGATAGGTTCTTACCACAACAGCTGTTCTTTAGTTTTCCTCCTTCAGAGCACGTCTTTGTAAATCTTTTACCACCCGATGACTGCAGTCTCACTTACCGTCCTAGCAAGAATAGGCTAGAACAGTAGAAGCTGCAGAAACAAATTATCAGTGCACGCGCAGTCCTACGAAGATACGCGCAGTTCTCGTTGAAATATTGGTGAAAACATATACAAATTGAGATGCATGAATACACGAATATGCAAAGTAGCGATGTAGCATTACTCAAAACGTACCTTGGCTCTATTCTTTCTGGAGAATTCTTGATCGATGATACGTTTGCATGAGCTCACCTCAACCTCCCTGCCAAAAGACACTAGTTAGCTGCTGATTGATTAATCACTTCACTTCGTTATATGTAAGGATGGATGTCACAGCTGTGGCTGCCATTTGCCAACATAATAACGTGTGCTTTGCATTGCAGCTATCCTAACCACAAGCAAACATTAAGGTAGTTATTAATTAGGTTGGTGGTAACAGATTGTTGGCTTTGATTGCCATCTTTGAGTTCTTCCTTGATAGTTGACAACTAACCCAATCATTCTAGTTAGTTTTGTACTTAAAGCGATGGCATAATCAGGAGGGATGACAGATAGACCAACTACATACACCAAACTAAATCCGAGATAACTATGCAAAGTGGCAGTGGAGGAAGAAACAGAAATTCATTCTCCAAACAAAAAGTTAGTGCGTGGTGGCAACCTCATGTTAGACCTAACTGAAGAGATGAAGAGAGCGTCAATGCCTATAAATTTTACACCAGTGTGTAGTGGACACATTCAGTAAGAAATAAAACATCCAAAGAGGATCACCACATAAAGTAAAATCATCCTCCAAACAAAAGGCAGAACCAATGAAGCAAGGGGGAAAAACTCACATGCGACCATTCATAATATTCCTTGCAAAAATGTATGACAGTCAAGAGTGTGCACCTGGATTTGCAGTTTATGCAAGAGACAAGCGACACCAAAGGAAATTAATCTGAGACGAGAACAGTGGAGAACAGCTACTACTTATAGCTGCCAAGAACAAGCGCTGGACAGTGGGAGAGTAGGTGTGACATTTGGATCAAACTCAGGCCCATCAATTCAACGCCACAATCTTATATCTTATGTATGTGCAAATGTAAATTGTGCAGCTAGCTAGCTCTTGGTGGAATGTCTCAACAGTCCTCCCTTCACATCGCTGAACTACCAGCCCAACCAAAGCTACAAAAAGTGCGGAGCAGTCCTATCCTATGTGTCACTACACAGATTCTTCAAGACTTCAAGTCTTCAACTAGTTAACCCGCTACTTTTCTTGACCAAAACGTACAATGTTTCGTGTTCTAAGGTTTAATTTTTTAAAAAAAATGTTTGGTCTTTTATCTGTTCTAGATCCAGTACAACTAACCTGAATTTGTTTTTTTGTTAGGCATGACATGAGCTTCAAGATTGATCACCTAAACTTTAAAGTGGTTTAACAGAACTCACTGCAGCTTCCCAGAATTTCCTATCCAATTTATAAGAAATCAAATATTAATTTGTTTGATATAAACTTATTATACTAGTCTCCTTCCTCCATGGAATAACCTAATATGCAGTTGGTTTTATGCAACATATATCAACTTAATTACTTCTATTATTTATTGTGATATTAAGGCCCTGTTCTTTTGAGCATAAATTTGAGATTGGTTTATACCGTGGGATACCAATTGCTAGGCAGTACCATTGTGGTTACATTGACTCCGTTGGCAATGCTCTTAATGGATGAAAAAGACGGGCAAGCGGGGAGTGCTGTAGAAAAGAAGAATCTTGGAGAGCCGGAGCGCTAGGTGCTAGCTAGGTAGGTGCGACGAGTGGAGCAACCAAGCAAAACGAGGGGAGTGGTATTAGGTGGCGAGGGCTTTTCAATCACAATCACTTGGAACATGCTCCACTCAACTCCACGGCTAGCCTAGCACTTGCTGGGTTCGTGAAAGTGCATGCTTCTCAATTTCTCATCAATCATGCATCTTTGCCTCCTACCCGTGCAGTTGCAGGTGCAGGTTTACAATGTGGAGAGGGGAGATTTGCCTCCGCGCTGGCTGCGAATGCAATGCACTACAGTTATGGGGAATTATGGCAAGGAATGCTGCAGAAACGAGTTGATCCTGGCAGATCTGATTTGGTTAGAGAAACGAACGAGATGAAATGGTACAGGTAGAAGAATGCATCTTCTTCCTTCTCTTCTTGGAGCAGAGCAGAGTAGAAGAATGGAACCTGCCTGGCTGAGCCGTCGTGCTCCCTCCGCCGCCGGCCGGGGAGGCGGCGGCGTGTTCGCTCGATGGGTTTGACCCGCTGGTGATGAATATACGGAGCAAATCCGACGGCTGGGGCTGGGGACGCGTCGCCGCCTCGCATCGCATCGGCCGGAGCGGAGGCGTTGGCCATGGCGGCGACGGCGAGCCGGAGTCGGCAACAAGACCTAACTGGCTGATTCCCCGCGCATGTATCATGTATGCTTGCTGATTCCTCCCGTTCTTTCCTCAAAAAAGAAAAGAAAAATCATCCCTTTTATTCCACTTGCTTGCGCTACAACTACAACCAAATCCAGTGACTTGCTTTCTCGTTATCCCGGTTTACTTGATCCAACGAAAACATGACAACACTGCTTAATCCAGTCGAAAAGGTTAATCACTTAGATTCGATGCTCGGGGACGACGAGAACAAAGAAGGTGACAATTAAATTAAAGAGCACATTTCAGAAAACCCTATTTTTAAAGGACGTTGTATCACTTTACCACATGTTTAATCTATTAGTGTCACATAACCACATGTCTTCGTTCTAATTAACAAAAAACCTCACGTTGTAGAGATTTACCTGACACATGGGCATGTGGCATGGCATGGACACACCCGTCAAGTCCAGCTAAGCAACGATTAAGGGCAACAGTTGCGTCTCCTTGTTCATGTTGCTGTGCGAGGACGCGTCTCCTTGTCATCGTCGTCACCCCGTGCAGCTCTCGCGCGCCTGCTCGCCGTCGCCCTGTGTGGCTCTCGCGCGCCTGCTCATTGTCGTCCTCTCACGCTCCTCGTCGCCCTCATTCTGCCTAGCACGTCGTCATCCTCCATCCCGCCCGGATCGTCGTCCTCCTAATCCAGCCCGCCTTGCCATCCTCCTCCTCTTGGCTAAGTGTACCTGTACCATCCATCTTCTCGATCTTCGTGCTGAGAGAAGGACGGCGACGCGGCGAAGGCCAAGGCCAACAACGAGAAATCAAGCGTGTTACAGGACTGCGAGCCAGACGAGTTGGAGGACGACGATGAGTCGGGCGAGTTGGAGGACGACGACGAGCTGGCCGGGAGGAGGACAGCAATTCGAGCAACCTGCAGAATGACGACGAGCTGGCCAAGAGGAGGACGACAAGGCACGCGGGAGGACGACGGCCATCCGAGCGAGAGGCGCACGAGCCGACGCACGAGCAGGCGCATGGGTGGAGAACTGAGGAGCCGAGCCCTCATGGCAGCAACATGAATTGAGGGCAGCGAGGAGTTGCGCCTCCCTGCCCTTAATTGCTGCTTATCTGGATCTAACGGGTGGGCCCGTACCATGTCATGTGTCGTGTGTTACAACCATCTTTAAAATCCGTGGTTTTGTGTTAATTGGATGGAAGACATGTGGTCATGTGAAACTAATAGCCTAAACCTGTGGCAGAGTGATACAGTGTTATCCACTTTACCACATGTTTAATCTATTATTGTCACATAACCATAAGTCTTCGTTTTAATTAACAAAAAACCACGCATTGTAGAGATTTACCTGACACATGGGCATGTGGCATGGCATAGACACACATGTCAAGTCCAGCTAAGCAACGATTAAGGGCAACAATTGCGTCTCCTCGTTCCTGTTGCTGTGCGAGGACGCGTCTCCTCGTTCTCCCCCGTGAGGTTGCTCGTTGTCATCCCGTGCAACTCTCGAGCGCCTGCTACCCATCGCCCCATGTGGCTCTCGCGCGCCTGCTCACTGCCGTCCTCTCACGAGCCTCGTCGCCCTCGTTCCGCCTGGCACGTTGTCATCCTCCATCCCGCCCGGATCATCGTCCTCCTCATTTAGCCAGCCCGCCTTGCCGTTCTCCTCCCGGCTACGTGTACCCATACCATCCATCTTCTCGATCTTCATGCTGAGAGGAGGACGGCGATGCGGCCAAGGCCAAGGCCAACAACGAGAAATCTGGCGTATTACAGGACTGTGAGCCAGACGAGCCGGAGGACGCGACGAGTCGGGCGGGTTGGAGGACGATGACGAGTCGGGCGATTTGGAGGACAACGACGAGCTGGCCGGGAGGAGGACAGTGATCCAAGAAACCTGCAGAACGACGACGAGCTGGCCAAGAGGAGGACAACAAGGCACGTGGAAGGACGACGGCCATCCGAGCGAGAGGCGCACGAGCAGACGCATGGGCGGAGAACTGGGGAGTCGAGCCCTCATGGCAGCAACATGAATTGAGGGCAGTGAGGAGTTGCACCTCCCTGCCCTTAATTGCTGCTTATCTGGATCTAACGGGTGGGCTAGTACCATATCATGTGTCGTGTGTTACAACCATCTTTAAAATCCATGGTTTTGTGTTAATTGGATGGAAGATACGTGGTCATGTGAAACTAATAGCCTAAACCTGTGGCAGAGTGATACAGTGTTCTCTAAACACAAGGTATTTTGAAATTTGCTGTAAATTAAAATATCCAACTGATTAATTTCTTACGACGGTACTCTATTTTTCTTTCGAAAAGTATATTCAACAGTAAACTTAAAATTTTATTTTTTCGGTCGATTTGCTGCGCCGTCGGGGTCATGTCTTGCGATTTGCGCTCCGAGGTGCAACGAAGTGAGTTGTCTTGAACAAGGTTTTCGTTGCAGCTCGCGGGGTGGTGAGTTGCAGCGAAGTGCATTGAGTTTGCAGCGGGGGTGTAGCCATCTTCTTATTTATCTGGGGGTAGGGAGTGGAGGAGTTGGGTAATGCAAGATGATTGTCATGTGTGGATGCGATTTATTTTTGTGGTTGTTCGAGGGTAGCTGGTTGGATTTAGTTTTGTCAAAAAAAACTTTGATAGATATTTCGTGCAATGTGGAGTGCAGATTAGTAGGATTCATATGCAGTTCGAAATAGATTTTTCATAGATTATACATATCTGGTTATTTCTTTGCCTTTTATAGAGCTCCTTTTTTGTGGTTTTTTTTTTTTGTTATGGATCCAGGGGATGAGTCACAGTTTGTGCTTACGCATACAGGTTGTAAATTCGTGTTCATCGGCTCTACGGAAGTTTTCGAGGTAGTATATTGGCCGTGTAAGTTCAGATCTGTATAGATCTGTTTTTTTTCTATTCATACTGCGGATGCAGGGGATAAGTTACATTTGTGCTCGTATATACACCGCGTAAATTTCTTACTTCTGTATTCCGTTAATATTTTTATTTTTTCCTTACTTCTGTATTCTTTTCGGTTTCTGCTTTTTTGAGTTTCTGTTAATTTTTTATTTTTTTTACTTCTGTATTTCTTTTTAGTTTCTGTATTTCTTCTGTTATACTTTCTTCTTTTTCGATCCACCTCTTTTTTTTTCTCAATCGGTAGCGATATCTTTTTTTTCTTGTTGGAAGGGTTGGTCGTTTTTATCTTGGGCCTTTTTAAATTTTTTGTTTGTTCCATACGGCCTGTTAGGCCCATTTTAATGCATGCACAGTTCTAATTTGTTTAATGGGTCATTAAATGCGTCATTTAAATGTTCGGTCCATTAACTACAAGGCCCTTTCCAGTGCAGTTACAGCAATGACAGTAAACGAAATTGTGTAAAAACAAAAACGACTGACAAGAACGAAAAAACAAATAAACACAGTCGGCTGAAAGTTTTTATGATTTTCAGTCGACAGACAGTCTTTTTTCTTTAACTGATTATTTTTTATGACGCTCTCTATTTTTCTTTGCCAACTAAACTAGCAAAGTTAAATGTTTCTCTAAAATCTTTTCCCGCGTGATTCCAAATGTGAATCCGTGTCTTATAGATGAAACTGAATACTTGAAAGTCAAGACAACTATTTTCTTCTCTGGCTTCTTTAACCACAAATCAAAAAACTTGTCTAACTTCCTTTTTTTTAATGTAACACTTCGGCTCACGATGATCGATAGGCTAGGTACAGTTAGAACGCTCCTGTCATCTGGGTGCAAATGTAAACCATTGTCGTGAACCACTGAACTGGGAGAAGTTTCTTGCATCTGCAAGATTTTGCATGTCCGGCTTCAGGGCTTCAGGCTGACCCATACTATTAAATTTAAGCAAAATATTTCTTCTAAACAATGGAAGTCTATAACTCCCAGCCTTTGCACGACAAGGATGCACATGGCCATTACACAACCAAAAGAAATTCGAGCAAAATATAGAAGTTGCAAGGGCAGAAATGAACATGATCAAAGCTCATTATGTACACCTAGAAACTACATACATGTTTTCAGTAATCCAAGAGAGAGGCGGACACATAAGAACATCTACTGAGCATTGAACCAATACATCAGAAAACCCTGCCCTACTTCCTACTTCCTACTTCCTACTACCATACTGCTTGGCCTAATCATCAACTCCAAAGATGCATAGCCTAGAGCATCGTACATGCAAAGATGACACAACTCTCTCTAGCTCTTCACATAACTCGCGATCTCTCCAGTTCCCCAAAAAAAAAAACCTTGAGCACCTCCTTCAAAGCATTCCATTCATGTATGCCATCGCAAGCATAAAGAAGAAAGTTGTACAGGACCAGTAGGAGGGGGAGACTGAGCGCCAGCCAATGCCAGTATTGGCTGCTCCTGGGATGTCCGATCCAAAGTCGGGTGATCCAGTAATGCCCGAGCCACTAGCGTTCAACACTGATGATCCCGGGTCAGAACCAGATGCAGTAGTAGCAGGGTTAGTGGTAGGCGTGGTAGGATTGTACCCAGCAGTAGAGCTGCAAGGATGAAAAAAATCCGCATATGCATTATTGCCTTAAAACATGAGAGTTTCACGTTGTTGTAAGAATGCAAATATTTTTCACCTTGATGGTGAAGACATGGATGATGCCAAAACACAGCTTCCAGAGCCTGCGAAGGTGAGATATGCGCACGCTATCAGCACACCACAATGAAAAATCCTTGAATGGGTGGGTCTCAAAAGAGAAAAGAAAAGGTCATATTCTTACTCGGATTAGAATTGACAAGCATTGCTGTACCCCCGAAGTCACAGCTAGAGGGTGCAGGGTTCCTCTGGTAATAGCTGTTGAATGCGTAGGATGCATGATCTTCCAGGGTATTTGGATAATAGCAGCTTCCCGACGGCTGTATTGGTGAGCAATCTGCTCTCCCACTGCCACACGCGTAGTCCAGTGCGTTCTGGAGTGCAGCCTCCGTCGAGCCAGACTTGGACACACACCAAGTTTGCTGCCCTGACACAACTGGAGCTGTGACTGGAGTGGTGACTGGAGTAAGAGGTGGTGTGCTGACAGCAGGTGTAACTGGGTTTGTTGCTGGGTTGGTCAATGGTGCTGATGGAGGGAACGTTGAAGGGGTAGTGGTAGGATTGGTGATTGGTGCGGAGGTTGAAGGTGTTGGCAGTGGGTATGTCACAGGCACTGGCGTGGTGGAAGGGTCGATTGAGGGGGCTGTGATGGGTGTGGGCAGAGGGTTCAAAGAAGGAGTTGTGATGGTAGGGTTTGTGGAAGGCACTGTGATGATTGTTGGTGCTGGATTTGTGGAGGGAACTGTGATTGGGTTGCTCGTCTGACCTGGATTTGAGTCATCATGGATAGTTGGTTTGCCTAAGACAGCAACAACAGTTCATAAAAATGATCAGAAAGCCGCTGAAAACCGTTATGATCAGTACAGCACAGATATAATATTAACTAGCAAATGAAGTAAGCCATGCATAGAGCCATAGAGCAAGAGAACCAATGAAAACCACACAATGGTGAATTTGAACATAGATAAAATTCCTCTCTGCGCACTAATTGCATCATAGTAAGAAAGCAACAAAGTTTTAGGTATGGCTTTGTTCTATTCTGATGATAGAGGAAAGATGTGTATTCCATGCCTCCATGAAGAGTTGCACGCATGGCACCGCACAATTGGTACATAGGTAACTCCTTTTCTAGCTATTCCGAATTCCATAACTTCGAAACTGAAAATAGATTGTTGAAATTTGCATCGGTTTGTACCATTGTGACCACTGCGATGAGTGCAATGATCCAAGACCAATATCACATTTGTTTTATCGAACATGCATATGTATGATTTGTAGAGCCAAATTGTAAATAGGCCATGTCAATACTTGCATACCATGCATCAGTATAATAAAAAACGGCTTATGTTCCTTGCCTCAAAATCTCATAGTAGAATATTTGTAAGCAATTAATCATTGAATTGAGTTTATGATTACATTGTTATATATATTTAGAATAATTTATTTATGGATGTTACGTTCTGTTATCACTCCATAAATATGTTACAAATATATATGTTTCGTTTATACATGGTAAGTAAACCATTGCACCAAGATTAAAAACAGACAATTGTCACTAATGATTAAAAATAACCTTTTGTAACTGCTTACCCACCATTTACAGTTAACTACCTGATTAATTAGCTTTAAAATGATTTTTTCACACAATTTGTAAGCATCAGCGGTCACCCAAACCTAAATCATCTGGATCCGCCCATGGGAACTCACAGATGTCAGTGCCGTTCCCGTCCCTGTTTCAATCAAGAAGCATGCAGGGAGCAAGACTGCTCCATCAAAACCTTTCCAATCGTGCATGGTATGTAAGCTAAGCCCTAGCCAAACCAAATAGGAATCAAGTGAGTCACTAATATGCCACTATAACTAGCTAGTGCAAGCTCCAGACCTTGAGTAAGATTTGCACAGAAATTAAAGGCACGTTGATGAGCTAAAAGAAAAGGGTCAAAAACCTTACTAGCATCTGTCTCAAGTGGACAAGAAGAATAGCGAAGCAGGAAGACTGGGAGACTACAATCTAATCAAAGACAAAGAAAAGAAAATGCACATCTTCCTTGTGCTGAGGGCCAAAGATCTGGCCTTGAGGAGGGCAGCAGCCCAAGGTGTGGCAATGAGCAGGAAGTTGAGGTGGCAGGGCACGAACGGACCTGAGCAGCAAGGAGGCCGAAGGGAGAGGAGGCAGGAACACAGCAGCAGCAGCAGGAGGAGAACCCTCCTCCTGGCCATTGCTGCTGCTAGCTGGGTGACCAACTCCAAGCAAGATCGAGATGGATTCGTCGAGTGGAATGGAGGCGGTGGCCGCCGGCCGGTGCCGGTGGAGGAGTGTGTGTGTTGTGGCCGGGCAGGGGGGCAGAAAAGAGTGGAGTGGAGGCAGCCGAAAAAGGCGGAGAAAGCAAGCGGAGAGGAGGGAGACAAGGTAAAGCTGCCCCGTGATGGGACCGCTCTGATTGCCCAAACCCCAAAGGCAGCAGCCAGTCTGGTGGTGGCCCATGGCCCGGCATGTTGGCCCGTGAAGGGCTCGTTTTTTTATTAACTGTAATTATAAAGATCGAGGGAAATGCTTGAAATTTTAAAATACATTTTATAAATTAAAGAAGATTAACGAGTTGTGTATCATTAAAACAGTCGTACGTTTATATATATTTAATTTAAAATGTGTTTTAGAGTAGCAGGCCGAACCGGAACGGTTTAAGCCACTGCCACGTAAACCGTGCTAGGTTAGCTTCCGTTGGATGAAAGCTTTAACGCAAACCAAGTTTGGACGCTCAGTCCGATCAGAGCTTGACAAGCCCAACATTTATGTTTATTCTCATCGTTCTAGCTTGATTACCTTACGCGACTACGATCCTCTTTGATCCATGGTTTGGTTCGCTGCAACTCCACAAGGTTCTAGCCCGAGAGGTATGCCACTCCGCGATAGGACGCCGCCGCCTACGAGTCGTCGCTGTCCGCCGTAGCCTACTATTCCGCCTTGAATGCTTCTCGCTATTTTTCTCAGCTACTGCGTTGCTACTGTACGTTGCTGTTGTAGTTGCTGCCTAGGCGCTGCATTGCTTGCTGCTCGCTGCGCCGTAGATTGAGGAAGAAAATTTTATGGCACCCCCTGCCATACAAGCTATATGGCACCCATTATTGTGTCTATCTCTGTCCCCTTCTCTCTCTATCTCCTCAAACTCACTCTCTCTATATCTCTCCGAGTGCCACCGTAGCACCCGGTGCCATATAATTTCTATCCGTAGATTGATGCTCAACTGCTGCTCATCTGTTGTGCATCTAGGAGCTAGGCACAGTGCTGCTTGCACGCTGCCACACAGCCGCCGCTCGCTGCTCGCTTCAATCGATGCGCGCTACCGTTTGCTGCGCCGCCGCCACCAGGGGCGCAACGCCTTGCGGAGAAGTCGAGTAGCTGCTTTGTATCTCTCTCCTCTATTCGATACATGTGTGTGGATGAGGTTTGAGATGGTTTCTTTTATTTATTTCCCCGCAGCCGATCGGTCTAAGCCCATTTAATCTGAGCTCAACATTGTTCTCCATCTCCGATTAGTAATTTCCAAACCTTGTACCTTAAACGCGTCAAATTAATTTTAGTGGTCATATTTTATTCTAATCTGTTCTTAATTTTGTGTGTGTGTATTACTTGTTTGTGTATGCCGATGTTTATTTATTTTGTTGTGTTGTTTACGCGTAGACGCCGCCGAGGATACCGGAGGAGGGGTTGTCACGGTGTACCCGGAAGATCAAGGTGCAAGCTAGTTACATATTGATCCGAATTTTCATTACTATATTTTGTTGATTACAATTGATAGATTTTGAAAATTGCATGCTAGATTTATTATTAATTTACATGTTTTAATTTTAGTTAATTTCCATGACTTGTTAATCATTTGTTATCGTGTCTTGCCTTTCTTTGCCGCCTAGTATAAATTATTGTTGATTTTTAGCCCTCCTTGTTTATGCTCATGGTAGAGGCTTAGTTGCTTCGAGGGGAAATTATATACTTTATGATGGAAAATCATTTAAATTCTTGGTAGAGAGAATCTACTCTTTATCTTGTGATTTTGGTTAACTTAATTAACTCAACTAAAATCAACGTGGCGTGAGTAGACTCGAGGTGGTGGCTTGTTGAAGTGGTTGTGTGGTTCGTGGAATGCCACCTCGGTCGACGTAAGGACCGAGCATAGTGTACGATCTAGCCAAGAATAACCGTACAACCATGGGTGTTAATAATGGAAATACCTTAGTCATTACCCTGGGAAGTCTAAGTTTGGTTTGTCATGGCGGTGTGGGCATGCTTGATCAGCACCGAAAGTCCATCTGGCACACGAGGGACCCCTGGCTTGGTGAAGAAGCTGCCGAGGTGAATCCTTATTGAGGCATCCTCGAATTTAGACGTACTAGAGATAGTTGCTTTGTCTCACTCATGGGTGAGTCCCATGGGTAAAGTGTACCCACTCTGCAGAGTTAAAACTATCATGATAGCCGTGCTCACGGCCAAGAGCAGCTTAGGCAGCTCTACGATGTTACCTTACCATTTTAATATTTAACTGGTTGTAAAAGATAGGGGTAGGATTGCCAGACAATGAATGTCGGGCAGCGAATGCCAAGCATTGCAATATAGGGATTATATTGCAAAGGTGTCGTGTAGTTTGGCAGGATTTATTTTTGTTGAGAAAACTGGAGTACTAAAAAGAGATTTGTTTATTCTTTGAACTGATGCTTTCTACTAATAGGTTGTTAAAAGAACCTTAAATGCAAATGAACCATCATATGATCTTTGTACCTTGCATTCATAGTTAAGGATGACATGCTTACTAAAATTTGTTCTTTCAGAATTACCACCAGGTGAAAACACCGCTAAATATCTAGATTATGAGGAGGAGTATGATGAAGGTGGTGTAAGATCAAGCCTCCCATGGGCTAATTAATTTTGGTAATTGATGGCAACTAGGCCGTACAGCTGTAACGCCAAGGATAAGGAGTGCCCATTATATTGAGCTCCACATGTCAAAGACAGTAATTTTCTATGCCTTACGGCAAAGCGTAATAACTTCGTATAGCATACATTATACGAAGTTGTATGTGCTGATTTTTTTGAGTTAGATCCTCCACACACTAGACCTGTGATAGCTCAAGCTGTGTATAAATGTGTTGCTGTATGGAAAATAGAGGATAAGATCATCTCAATCACTTTAGATAATGCTTCAAACAATGATGTTGTTGTTCGTGGTTTGAAGTCAAAGTTTGTTGCTAGATAAGGCACTGCTTTCCTTGCAAAATATTTTCATGTTCGGTGTTGTGCTCACATTATAAATTTGGTCGTAAATGATGGGACAACTGTCTTAGCACCTTTCATAAGTAATATCAGAGAATCTGTGAAATGCATCAAAAAGTCTCCATCTCCTTGCATAAGTTTGTAGAAATTTGTAGATCTCTTGCATTGACAATTGGGGAAGGGTTGAAACTTGATGCATCAACAAGATGGGGTTCAACATATAAGATGTTAAGTACTTGTATTGCCTACAGGGAAGCTATACATTGTTATGCCGATATAGATGCAAACTATAGGTGGTTGCCTACATCGACAAAATAGGATTTGCTTATAGCCATTGAGCCAATTCTTGCATCTTTAGCTAAAGTTAGTACTGCATTCTCAGATTCTACTTATCCAACTACAAATACATTTTATCCTCACATTGTGGATGTCAAGATTGCTTTGAGGGCTGCAATGGCTTCCAATGATTTGCTTTAAAAGGATATGGGCAATGCAATGATGAGTAAGTTCAACAAGTATTGGAAAGATAAGAACAATGTGATAATCATTGCTACTATTTTAGACCCAATTAATATAAGATGAAATATATGTAGTGGTGTTTTGGAAAGATTTATGAAGCCCCTAAAAATGAAATTAAGATAGCTGATGTTCGTGATGAGTTAGAGAAGCTATATGAAAAGTATGAGAGGGAACATCGTCAGAGAAAGATAGCTGCTCATAGATCTTGTGCATCCTCATCTTCGACTGTTCATACAACTAGCTCTTTGCCATCCGCCTCAAGTGAGTTTTAGTCCTTCCTATCGTATACTTCTTCAAATCCATTAAAGAGTGAGTTGATCATCTATTTGGATGAGCAAAATGAGGACTTAGGGAATAAGGAGTTCGATTTGCTTAAATGGTGAAAGTTGAATTCACATAGATTTTCAGTGGTGTTAAAGATGGCAAGACATTTTTTGACTATACCAGCAACCTCCGTGTCTTCGGAATCAACTTTTAGCACAGGGGTAGAGTTTTAGATGATTTTCGTAGTTCTCTAAGCCCATCAATGGTGGAGGCATTAATATGTGCTTCAAGCTGGATTAGAGGAGCACATGATGATAATAAAGCTCCTATGTTTGTGTTACCAATTATATTTTGTTTTATTGATAACTATTCACTGACTAGAATTTATGTGATATGACTCTTGTAATCTTGTTGTTTCAGGAGGTAGATGATGAGAATGATGTTCAGACCATTCCATTTCCTAAGAGTGTGGTAGACAACAACTAGTAAGTTATCATTATCTATCAAGAATTAAATCAATTAATGATGTTTTATAATGCTTCTATATAACGTAGAGCATTGCTGCATTGGAGTCTAGAGGCTGGAGGTTGGAGCAATGGAGCATTAGAGTCATAGCTGCATATGATGGTTGATGGATTAATGAGTGACTGGATGATGGATCAGTAAGCTTTTGGGGTCTAGGCCTCGAACTAGGGAGGCTATTTCTATTGATTGATATTTGTTTGAGTCTTTGAGAGACTTTTACTTGCATCATTGCATATTTGTTTGATTGTATCTATATTGTTATTCTGTATTTGTGTTATTAGTTCAAGCCTGCGGTGTTATATATTTATATATTCCACCCAGCTGACAAAGATTGCAATTGATAATGATATTGTACTGGTATACAATGGATAATGGTACTGTGTCTGTACTGCTACTGCACTACTGCGTTGCTACCGACCGTACTAGTAGTCTGGTTACTCTGGTACAGTAGTAAACTGAAACTGCCGTGTAAAAGCCCGCCGAGTAGCTCGCGAGCTCGCCACAAGCTCAGCCGGCTCTTCAGCTCGCCTGTGTGACCGAGCCGAGCCGAGCTTGGCTCGGATCGTTTCCACCCCTAACTATTCCTATAGAAAATGGACCTAAATCATCTGAAATTACTGCAAAATTCTTCCAAGGCTGTGCACTAAAAACATTGCATTACACATTACATATAAAAATTACTACTCACCTAAAAACGTAAAAATGATTTAAAGAATAATTGAAATGGCTGAGTTAATGAATAAGCTGGCTGAGCTGAAATTCTAGGTTGTAGTTTGATTGGGTTTTGAATATGATTTTTAAAACAGATTCACTTTGTTTATATTTTTAAAGAACTTTTAGATTTGACTGCGTAGTAAATAAAAGTTGGACTCCAAGATGCAAAGCGTTTAGCTTGTAAAAGCCGGACTCTCTTGCAAGAATTTGTCCAATGAGCGTTGTAGACATCTGAAAAATATTTTTTGTTACATCCCTCTTAATAGTACGATCGTCCTTAGGCTCAAATAAAAACAATGAGGGGTACACGATTCTTTTCATATGTCGCAATTGTGTTTAAACTTGCTCATAAGCTCATTTAAGATGTTAGTTCACTAATCGTTTTGTCATTAATCACCAAAACTTACTAAGAGCATCCCCAGCAGGGCCTCTAAATTTCCCTCTATCGCTACAGTAACTGCTACAGTAATCGCTACAGTGCAAATTCCCTCTCGCATGCATCGAATTCCCTCCTGCTGCATTTGAAAATTTTTGAAATAGAGGGGCATTTGGGGGGTGAGATGGGGATGCTCTAAGGGGCCTAGATGCACTTTCAATATCCCATTTTTATGATTGATGACAACCCGATTAAAGCTTAAAAGAATTTGACATTCCACATATAAGGTGAGTTTCCCCTAAATGTGTGCATTAGATGAATTTGAGTAAATCGAATGCACATAGTTTTTAAAAAAATTCAAGAGCTCCCCTTATATCTATGCACTTGTGGGGTATAAACAATGTGTCTGATGTGCACAATATTGAGCAAAAACAAAATAAGATGCATATGGGGCACACAAATACATAGCTACACATACAACCAAGTTCACATCACATAAACATAACTAAGGCCTTGTTCTTTTCAGCTTAACAAGTTAACGACTTATCTACGTTTTGAAACGATATATGATTTGAATTTTTTGAATCCGTTTTTTCATTGTTTTGAAGGTGGGTCCTAACGATTTAAAAAGCAAGTCAAACAAAATGGATCCAAATCTCGAGAATACCTCGAAGAGGTCTCGAAGTTCAGTCATTTTAGTTGTTCAGCTATTCAGCCGTTCAGATCAGCTCAAAAGAATAGGACCTAAGAGTTATTACAGACCTAAAGTAAATTTAAACAAGTTCAACATGACTTAACCAACAATAGAGAGGTTATCAACAAGCACATCATATTCAAGTTTCAAGCTCCAACAACAACCATATTAGCGGAGAGGCTTGGGCGTAGTGGTAGAGGCTGCAGTAGCAGCGCTACCCATCAGAATTCAAACCCCAGGTTTGACTTTGTGTGTCGCATTTTTCTAGAATTTTTCTAAAGTCATAGAGGTACGCGCATGTGTGTGCCTTGATGCCTAAATGTTGTCCCTTGGGGCAGTCCTTGTTTTCAGCGTGTGTTAGGGCTCACGCGTGTGCGTGCGTGTTAGTTTAGGTGTTATTGAGTTAGGGAGTAAGTTGTGTGTGCCTTCTTTGTACCCTCTAAAAAAACATATTAGAGATAATAATAAGCTTTCCTTTCTCCCGCCTTGGCATGAAGACACCAAAAGAGGAGAAATAAAAAAACAATCACTAGTCTTCATAATCTTCATCTTCGTCGTCGTCCATCGGCAGTACTCCAAGGATCTCTTCATTTTATCATCTTCACTTGATTCATCTTGTAAAGCATCTAAAGAGCACGTTGGTTGAATATTGAGGCGACGACAGATCTCCTTGAGCTAATGAATGTTCTTCTTCCTTGCTGCCCTTCCTTGCTTTCCCAAGCAGAAGATGACCCTTTAATGCTTTCATGATGGCCGAGGAGGTGGTTGCATCAACTGCTGGTGGAGAAGGAGGCATAGAGGAAGTGGATATTGCAATAGTCCTTTTAGTTACGGCCATAATTGCCCTGACCTGATAGCAAGTGTGCTCCACGTCCTTGTGGAACTTATGTCCGCTCACTTTTTCAATCATACACATGAAATATGGAGCATAGTCGCAGCTCCACTTGGGCTCTATTGATGCCAGGCGAACTGTGGGGACCAATTCCAGTAAATTAATAAAAAAAAATTACTCTCCAAATGATTAAATCATCATCATTAGAATCGATACAAAACCATACTTTATTACATACCCATTTATTAGTTTGCTGTTACAAAATATGGTAATTTTACAAACTACTTCTATCACTAAGCTCGTGGTATAGGAACAAACTAAAACTTTGTGCCAAATGATCCATGTCTTCTTATGTAAAATCAATATTCATATCTGCATTGAAAGAAGGATCTGTCCATTTAAAATGACCGGGGAGGATTAGAAATGTCTGGCGTCATGTGGTTAATGCACGGTAGGTTGGCTGGCTGGGTGACGTCAGTGGCGCATTCCCCAAAGGGAAGGCACACTTTTGGGATTTCCAAAAATGGAAAGGGGGTTTCTAAATTAAGGTTAAATTTGAGGAAATTGTAGGATTCTTGAATGATATTCGATATTTTATGGGATCTATTACCTTGAGAATTAGAGGGAGGTATTTCCCTTATGTGGTAAATTAGAAAATGTGTTTAGAAAACTCTAAGAAAATATAGGATAGATTTAGGGACTTATATTACGATTTTTTGCAAAACAAATGCATAAAATAGGGAAAATTTGAGGTATATTACATGAATCTTTGTCATATATCAGAATTGTGTTTAAATCTTCTCATAAGATTGTTGAAGACATTAGTTCACTAATCGGTTTGTTGTCAATCACCAAAACTCACTAAGGGGATAGATGCACTTTCACCCTGCCACAGGCTTTGTAGGTCTTTAATTATAATTAGAATGTGGTTATATTGTGTATTATTGTCGTTGTTTGGTTACTTGGCATAGATATGGGGACATATGGACCGAAACGGTGGTTGTAATACCCTGACACATAATGTTGCGGAATGTGTGATCAAATGTGGATTAGTTGTGATGGAATGATACCAACTTGCTAGTCTAGGCTCTAGAGAGAGTTGCGCTAGTATGTAATGCTAGATAGACTCAAATAGCCCCCTGAGTTTACCCTTTTAGACAAAAAGCGAGGTTGAAAGTCCAAGGTAGTGTTATGCATGTGTACATAGGCTAGTTCCTAAGTCGATCAGGTTCCAAGCGAAGTTGGGCCAGCGTTATAGTTGGTGCGAAAGCATCATCCGTTATTGTGCGGGTGTGTTGGCTTAGTGGTGAGAACATATGACACATGATGTCTGTGGACCTGACGTGATTACATGACGTTTCATATGAGTTGGTATTGAACATATGGATGTGTAAGCATATCATATGTCGTAAGGTAGATGTATATTGCTGCTGACATGTGTGCCCATTATATTGAGCTCCACATGTCAAAGACAGTAATTTTCTATGCCTTACGGCAAAGGATCTATGTCCCATAGGCGTATACGAAAAAAAGATTATGGGCATTTACCACATATGTAGTGTACTAACACAGACGTTAACCTATGGAAGGAGTGAGTGCAATACCCCAATTTATAATGTCAACGCCCCTTGTGACTCATGTCGATTGGATGAGTTAAAAGTCCAAGAGTGATAGGTAGGTTAGCCTTCTAGAAAATTTAGGTTAGGGCATTGCTAACGTTACAATTTTTTATTAATTCAAAAGGGAACTTTATTCATTTAGGCCTGGTTCTTTTTAGCTTAACGACTTATCATCTACGTTTTGAAAATACATATGTTTTAAGTTTTTTTAGTTTGTTTTTTCGCTGTTTCGAAGATGGGTCCCAACGCTTTAAAAAGCAAGTCAAACGAAGTGGATCCGAATCTCGAGACTACCTCGAGAAGCTCTCGAAGTTCAGTCATTTCAATCGTTCAGATCAGCTCAATAAAACAGGACCTTAGAAAAAATTACACGTCCGTTTAAAGCATCCACACCAGGACCTTTATCCCCACCCTCTATTTTACTATTAGCTATCCCATCTGTCATTTCCTCTAAATTTTATTGATATTTTACGCTATATTCCTTTCCTCTATCAGACACTTTATTCAAAACTATAGTGTTTTGAAGTCACTCCTCTGGATACTCTTGCACAAAAAAAAACCCTCATAAACAAAAAAAAAACATAACGAAGGACCAAAAGAGAAACTGCCAAAACCCTGATAGCTTCACATCTGCGCCACCTATTGCTGGCGAGGATGTAAATAGCCGAATTGTTAATGAAGCACCTATCTCCTCCTGCCCTAACCATGGAGGGCGACCAATGAGGGAAGTCGTCAGGGAGCTCGATCGGGCAATGCCGCCGCTCGGAATCGGACGACGACCGTGTCGATCGGGGGAGGAGCCGTTGCCGAGGAGGATGCTGCCTCCTATTATTCTCTCTCTTATTTGATGGATGAGCTATGCGGCTGTGCCTGAATATTAGTCCAACAATTCTGTCAGGAATGCCCAGCCATGCTTGATGCAATCCCAGCCGAGCGAAGTGCCCGGCGCCATTGGATTAACCAAGCTTGCTAGCTTGCTAATTAAGTACTCCTAGTAATTAAGCGGAGGGATCCTGGACGAGCTGGTTCATGCAACCGAATGCGCGCACTGTTCATCTTGATGATCATCTGCCCCAAAGAAAGATGAGACCAATGCATCTGTTCAGCTGCTCAGCAGCTTCAGAAACCCCCGGCCCAACCGGGAGGAAAAATATCGCTTAATTGACCCTAAATTTTCGATATAAATTAATAGTGGCCAGTTCTATTTACTGACTGGGTCAACGGCTCTAGTTCTTTGCATAAAATTTGTGATCTCAGAAATCTCTTCGTATCTTATGGCCTTTTATTATTGGATTTTTTTCATGTGTGCCATTATAAAGTTTCGATTCTTCAGTTTTGCCATTATAAAGTCGATATTGTTTTTGATGCCATTCTTTCTGCAATAATTTATCACGAATGCCATTATCAACGTATTTTGGGATGTTTCGTCTTATACTTGGTACAACTACGAGTGAAATACGCATCTGACGGTGGGACCCGCATGTCATAGGCTCAGCATCTTCTTCCTCCTCTCCCCATCTCGACCAACTCCGACGTGCCGCCGCCGCCGTGCAGCACGCCGCGAGCTCTGCCTCCGCGAGCTCGCTGCTGCCTCGCCGCCGCCGCTGCCGCGTGCGCGAGCTCCGCCTCCGCGAGCTCGCTGCTGCCCCGCCGCCGCCGCGAAGCTCGCCGCCGCCGCCGCGAAGCTCGCCGCCGCCGCCGGGGAGCTCGCCATCGCGCCGCCGCTACGAGCTCCGCCTCCGCGA
Source organism: Raddia distichophylla (assembly GCA_005191435.1). Classification (NCBI taxonomy): domain Eukaryota; kingdom Viridiplantae; phylum Streptophyta; class Magnoliopsida; order Poales; family Poaceae; genus Raddia; species Raddia distichophylla. The sequence goes on along the minus strand of SPJY01034214.1, from coordinate 860,044 downwards.
GCTCGCTGCTGCCTCGCCGCCGCCGCCGCCTCCGCGAGATCGTGCCGCCGCCGCCGCGTGCGCGAGCTCCGCCTCCGCGAGCTCGCTGCTGCCCCGCCGCCGCCGCCGGGGAGCTCGCCGTCGCGCCGCCGCCGAGGAGCTCGCCGGCTGCTGTTCGAGCTAGATGGGAGAGATAGAGAGGGGAGGAGGAGGAGGGAGGAGGAAGAAGAAGAACTGATTTGAGAATGACAGGTGGGGCCTACTTGTCAGGGGGCGTATTTCTGTATTTCGTCGTGTATTCAAACCTCGTATATACTAAAAAGCTTGAAAAATCCTGACAATGGCATCCCTGATAGATAGTTGCAAAAAGAATGGCATGAATAAGAATACGCGTTTTGTAATGACATTTCTGAAGTATTGAAACTTTATAATGGCACTCATGTAAAAAATCCATTATTAATTGGGATCGACTAGAACGCAGGCGCCTGCGTTTTGCTTTCGTGCAGGCGACCTTTTTTCAGTATGATTGTACATAAATTTCACCGTACAGAAGTACTAAAAAACAGTATAAAAAAACTCTGTAAGCTAAAAATCGAGCAAATTAGAGAGGTAGAGAAGAGTAGATCGACGGGCCGTCAGAGCAGGCAACAACGGCGGCCTCGAGCAGGACGGTCCGGCGTTCGTGAGCACTTAGCCGTGCACGGCGTCGCGTTTGTCGAGGAATAGAAGGGAGGCTAGCAGCGACGTCGGCGGCGTAGAAGTTAGCAACGTCGGCGGCAAGCAGCGGCGGCGAGCAAGCGCGCAGCGGCGCCGGCGCACGGCAGCGCCTGTGGCCGCGAGTGCAGGCGCCCGTGTATCAGCAACAGCGTTATTAATTTTCTGCAAACTTCTCACATTTTTTAGTAGTACGATGATTAAAAGAAATTGCTGGTTGGTTCTATAAAATTCAAAACGGGATTTTTTTTTTCGTGAGCATAGCTAACGTACTGTGAGGAACTCAAATAAATAATTTAGCTGGAATTTCTTAAACCATTTTATGTAAAAATATCCAAAATGTTACACGACATTCCGAAGAACAGCGTGTGAATAGTTTTCATAAATGGGAACCTCTTTTACGGTTTTACCCCACCTTGTAGCATAACAAAAGCAATCAAAACTCAGTGCATATAGTTCAAAGACGACAGAAAATCTTAAAACTTTATACTTTAATTGCGTATTTTTGAAAAGACTTGACTGCCAATTTCATTCGTAAGAGTAAAATGTTGCCAAAATACAAAAGGTGGAAGAGTATGTACGAAGAAAAAGGAAATTAAGAAAAGGAGTCAAGACTCCACTCCATGCATGAGGGAAGCAAGGGTGGACCTAGTACCGGTCTGGAGGGGCTCCAGCCTCTCCTACCCTTGTTGTGGCAGTGGAGCCCCCCTTAGACCCCTACCATTTTTAGGGTATAAAAGAGAAGAAGATGCGTTTGAAGGTAGAAGATAACCCTGTTAGACTCCCCTACTATTTTATTCTGCGTCTGCCCCTGGAGGGAAGTGAACGCCATTTCTCTCTTTCCATAAATACCAAAGTGTTTAGATGATCATGCCATTGGTCTCCCTTCCGAGTTTCGGCATGAACACCCTCCTAATCAAGTGCCATCATCCGTAGATTTAATCTTCACCTGCCAACGACTGCGGTGGACGAGCGATATACGACCATCATCATACAACCATCAACATATACAGGACTAGTTTTCCTCCCATTACCTATGCTTACACTGATGATTGCATGCCCTAAATAGGTCTTGATCAACATCATCACAAGGCTTAATTTGCCATGAACCATATCCATCTTAGCCAGAGTGCTCTTCCCAGTTTATCTAAATATTTCACCTCTAGCTTGATACTTCATTACTGCTTTAAGGCGACAATCAAATGTCGGGTAGCCTCACAGTCTAAGGTCCTGTTATTTTGAGCTAATCTGAACGGCCGAACAGCTTAACAGCTGAAATAACTAAATTTGAAGAGCTTCTCGAGTTAGTCTCGAGATTCGGATCTATTTCGTTTGACTTGCTTTTTAAAGCGTTAGGACCCACATTCAGAACAGCGAAAAAATGAACTCAAAAAACTTAGAACATATGTATTTTCAAAATGTAGATAAGTCGTTAATCTGTTAAGCTGTTACACTATTAAACTGAAAATAACGGAGCCTAAGGCCCCTTTTGGTACGCGGTTTTGTTCGGTTTGATTTGGTTGGGCTAAAAATTGATAACCATAAAATAACAATGTAAAAATAATAAAAATATTTTTGAAATCTTTAAGTAAAATCCTACAAAGCTCTGAAAAATTATTTTAAAATATTACACCGAATAGTCTGTAAAAAAAATTACTCCCTTCGTTCCATAATATAAGACGTATAAAACTTTTCACGAATACCAAGTCAGGCTATCGAGCACAATTACTTTCCACCATTACCCTTAGTTAACCATCCACCTGATTACCCCGAATTCTCAGCGCAACGGCCGCGGAAGGATGCAGATATTTCAGGCCGGTCTACGCGCGCAGGCTCCTGCATGCAAATATGCGTGCGGCCGGCCAATCCATGCATGCAAATATACCCGCGCCCGCGCCATGTAGTAATCTCGCTTGCCTACACGCACGAATGACGAGCAGGACAACAAAACAAAATGGAGTAGCGCCCAAAAATGAAAAATCGAGTGCTCCAAAATGCATGGCGCCCAGAGTAAAAACAACGCGCACAAAAATTCAATACTGCAAAAAAAAAGAGAAGAAACTCCTAGCTACTAACAGGATAAAATAGGGGAAGAGAACAACATCTTGGCATCACACTTTCTTTCTTTTACAGAGTACCATAAATACGTATGGAGCAGAGGGAGATTACGAGGGAGATGATGCTGAGCATGGTGATGAGCAAGGAGATGAACAAGGGGATAGTCACGTCACGAGTAAGTCCAGACTTGGCGGATTTTTTTTTGAGAAAGAGTCAACTATTTCATTCCTGGAGCAACTGTGAGCTTACACCCAAAACCAAAACTAAAAAGAAAACAACAATGAAGTCCCTTAAGGGCGCACACAGAACACAGCACAACTCCACCCTCTCACCACGCCAGATCCAGAGACGACAGCCGCAGCGGATAACAGCAGAGTCCTGATCAGCTCCTCCAGCCGATTCAAAAGACGGAAAAACAAGCCCATAGCAGCAATAAACCTTGACAGCACAGAAACCCGTCTTGGTCTGGACCAAGGAGCTTGAAGCCAAGAACCCACAGCCAACAGCCACCATTGTCATCTCCCTCACCGGCGCCGGAGTCTCCACCATTTCGGGTTAGGGTTAGGGAAAATTTGGTTTCCTCGGGGTTTAGAGGGAGATCGGGGAGGTGGCGGAGCGGTGGTGGGTGAGGCTCGTCGGGGGTGGCGGCGGTGGCACCGCCGGAGCCGGGGGAGGGGGCGAAGGCGGCTGGGTCGGCGTCGGCGGGGGGACCACGCCGTCCCCGTCAGTTAGGGTGGGCGGGGTGGCACGACGGCGGGGGTAGGAGGGCGGAGAGGCCGGCGGCGAGGGCACCGCCGGCCGGGGTGGCGGTGGAGGCGGCGGGGGAGGTGGTGGAGGCGCGAGGAGCGGGTGAGGGGAGCGAGCGAGTGGGTTGGGGAGTGGGGGAGGCGCGAGGGAGGCCGATGCGTGGCGGGCCATTCCTTAAAATAGAGGATTGCTCCCCATTCCCTTATATGTAAGGGTTCTCTCTCCTCCCCTATATAATTCTCCATATAGGGAACACTGTTGGAGATGAGAAAAATATAGGGAGTGGATTTTGTTTAAGAAAACTTATATATGAGGCTATAGGGAATGTAGTTTAGGGATCACTGTTGGAGACAGCCTAATTAACCATCTGCCTGATTACCCTAAATTCTCCACGCAACAGCCGCGGAAGGATGTAGATATTTCAGGCGGGTCTACGCGTGCAGGCTCCTGCATGCAAATACGCACGCGGCCGGCCAATCCATGCATGCAAATATACCCGCGCCCGCGCCATGCACGCAGTAATCTCGCTTGCCTACATGCACGAATGACGAGCAGGACAACAAAACAAAACGGAGTAGCGCCCAAACAACGCGCACAAAAAATCAAAGTTGCTAAAAAAAATGAAACTCCTACTGATAGGATAAATAGGGGAAGAGCACAACATCTTGGCATCATTCTTTCTTTCTTAATTTTACAGTACCACAAATACGTATGAAGACAGGGCGATTACGAGGGAGATGATGCCGAGCATGGTGATGAGCAAGAAGATGAACAAGGCGATAGTCACGTCACAAGTAAGTCCAGACTTGGCGGACTTGGAATCGCCGGTTTCCATCGACAAGGAGAGTAAACGTGATTGGTTTCGTAAGTTCGTAACGACGCCGCGCAAAAACTTCATTACCATCCTAATAACGCGCACGCCCGTATTAAATTTAGCATGCAGTAACCGATCGATGGAAAGCAATCTTCATTATCATCCTAATATAATAGCTGTGTTGCTGCACTCCCGTATTAGACACAGGGGTAATTTTGGAAAGCAAACCATGCAAAGGAATAGGCGCCTTGTATTTTGGAATTGCATGAAAAAAATCTATACGCCATGTATTATGGAACAAAGGGAGTATGATCTAATCAAACCGAAGCAAACAAAACCGTGAATCAAAGAGTGGCTAATAGGCTGCTTGGTTGCCTTCTCAGTTGAACCAGACTGTATGAACTGAGACAGGCTGGTTGGAGCCAGGCTGAGATGATGCAAATGATTATTGTTTGGTTTGTTGTATGAGATTGTACAGGCCACGTAGATATGTTGTTTGGTTGACGGCACTAAGGAGAGAATGGCATGAAAAATTCAAAAGAGGGATGAAACGTATTAAAAAATAAATTCTAGAAAATCAAAATAACAAAAATTCAAATACGAAAACAAAAAATTCAAAAGAAAATCTCATAAATAAATAAATTCAAAAATAAAAAAATTTAAACTTTTAAAATTTATATGACAATTGCGGTCTAGTTTTGTTCAAAATAATGTCAGAAACCCATTTTTGAAATCGGTTCAGTAATCGGAGATACTAATTAAAAGATATAGCAAAAAAATCAATCAAATATATTGCCTGCATGCGGTCAGTACTGGTTCCAACTGTGCGTTGCTGCATCCGCGGAGCCTGACTCTAGGAAAACGCCTGATTTGACCGTATCTCCATAGGCTGGCCCAGAGGGGGTAATTGCATTTAGAGAGCCAGGCGTGAGGACGCAACCAAACACTCTACTTTTGTATGTGTAGGTGTAAAACTTCTGGGATGCAGGCAACCAAACAATATATAAGATTTTTTTTACAGCCCTGCAGCGAAGTAGCATGTTGTTTAACGTTTTTACGGTAAAATAGTAGTAGTCGGTATTATTCTATCCTTTAACGAACCGGATGACATTTCCGCGTTTAACAATTTCCCTTCCGATGCTCGCGCAAAGCCAAAACGTGGGACAGAATGCACCTTAATTCCTTTTCATTTATTCGCACTCCCTTGGAGAGATTGCATTCGCATTAAATTGGCTCCTCAGTCTCGGTTCGGCCAACACGAATGAGGTGCGCCGTGTACACCATCGTCGTCACCATTGAACCCAAAGATCAAAAGAGACGTTGCTGTCGCGGAAGATCCATCGGCGCCCAATCCGGGAGAGGCGTGTGCAGAATGGAATGGAGAGACAACCACTCCCCCTCCCGTTCGTTGGCACTTTGCCGTCATCGCTGGAAATGCAGGAACCCCTCCTCCTCCCTCTCTCCCTGCCACGGCGTGCTCCGATCGGCGATGGATAATTGGATGGATGGATGGTGGATCGCCATTGCGCCAGGAGCGTGTGCTTTACTTCACATTTACTGCGCGCCATCTACTTCCTTCCACCTTGCAAGCTTGCCGGTTGCTTCTTCACTGCGCCTTGCGGTTGCGGCTGCGGCTGCGGCTGCGCGGAGGCCGGCTCGTTCGCTTGCTCGTCCCCGTCACTCCCGACCGACTCGCCCCGCCCCCGCGAGGGCAGGGACGGGACGGCCTACACTACCAACCGCGCTGATAACTCCTCCTGTCCTGCCATTGACGCCACCTCCTCCTCCTCCGCCCAATCCCATCGGCCACCCTCCCCGACTGCAATCGTAATTTCAAGTTTGCGCTGCTGCTGCTGCTTCTTCTTCTGCTGCTGCTGCTTCTTCTTTGTTCCTCTTTTGCCACGGTTCTTGGATCTCGCCCCAGGTATCCTCCTGCTCGTGCAGTCGGTCCCGCATTTCGCTTTGCTTCTGAGGTTTCTTTCTTGCTTGCTTGCTTTCTTTCTCGTTTCGATTTGCTTTGCGGCCTTGTGCCGCCGGCTGCAAATCTGAGATCTCGTAGTCTTTCGTCGCCCCCCGCCCCCTTCACTACCTGCCATTCCCTTCCCTATGGTTGCATTTCCGCAGCCAGATTTACGGCGCTTTGCAGCAGGCACCTGCAGGCTGTAAAGATCGATTTTTTTCCCCTTCTTCTCGTCAGATTTCTGTAGAAGTACACCCGAGTTCGATTGCCTGTGCAATCTCGGATGCTCTTCAGACGCTAGCTTAGTGTATGAACTACCATGGTTGAATTTAATCTCGCTTCTCCGAGGTGTTTCGGCCAATAAAGATTCTTCTTTGCCTGTTCCTTGAGCAACGGATGTTGGGAGGGTACCGTGTGTTCATCGTGCGCTTATGTAATCCTCTATCTTAAGAGTTCATACCTGTATATTAATTATCTGGACCTGTAGCTGTTTGATTTTGACATACTTAATTGCGAACAATAAGTAAGCTCTAGGTGCGTGTGGCCGTGTGGGGATGGTAGTTGTCAGGTCAGGATGTTTCAGTTGAAGCTGTCCAAATGCCATCGTGTTGTTTAGCAGAAGCAACAATAAGTTGCACAGAATTTAAGTGGTGCTTTGCGCTTGTGACTGACATGCTCTTATCCTCTGCATGTAGGTACTTGATGATCAGAAGATGTCATCCAACTCCACTCTAACAGAATCTCTTCATGAGAAAACAATTGTCTTTGGCCTCAAACTTTGGGTTGTCATTGGCATAGCTGTTGGAGCATCCCTATTGGGTATTCTTCTCCTCCTTGTCATTTTCCTCACCATCCAGAGTTGGATCAAACGGTCACGCAGGGCATTCAAGGAGCTCCCTATTACCCAGATACCTTCTGCGTGCAAAGATATCAAGGAAGTAAGGGTGGCAGGCCAATTTTCACCCAATGATTTTGTTGTGCATGATGGCCTTCTACTCACCATGCATAACGAGCCTGTTGAATCAGTGGATAAAGATACAATTCAGTTGTCTCAGGAGGACAAGTCGATACAAAGAGAAGAGAAAAATCTTTCTGGTTCTTTTCATTATGCGGATGTCTGCGACGGGATTCAATCCGTTTCCATTTGTGAACAGACGTCGGTGCGTGCTACTGCCGACTCTGCGCCGTTAGTGGGCTTACCTGAGTTCTCTTACCTTGGTTGGGGCCATTGGTTCACTCTCAGAGATCTTGAGCTAGCAACTGACCGTTTTTCAAAGGAAAACGTAATTGGTGAGGGTGGATATGGTGTTGTGTATCGTGGCAGATTATCAAATGGCACCCCAGTTGCTGTCAAGAAGATCCTTAACAATCTGTGAGCTTTTGATACATAACATTTTAGCTGGTGCAGTGGCACTACGTGGGTTTATCATTTTGACTCCTTTTTGCTTATACTAGGATTGCTTGTCTTGTGCAGAGGTCAGGCTGAGAGAGAATTCAGAGTGGAAGTTGAGGCAATTGGTCATGTCCGCCACAAGAATTTGGTCCGCCTTTTGGGGTATTGTGTTGAGGGCACTCAGAGGTTAGAATATGATGGCTTTGTCCTTTCATTTTCATTTTTGCTCTGTAATATGGCCTGCATGCTCTAATCCTTTTAGCAATGAATAAACAAGGAAACCATAACAGGAATTTCTTGATGTGCATAACCAGGATGCTTGTATATGAGTATGTTAACAATGGGAATCTCGAAAGTTGGCTCCATGGAGAATTGTCCCAGTACAGTTCTCTCACTTGGTTGGCTCGCATGAAAATTATTTTGGGGACTGCAAAAGCGTGAGTGACCCCTTTACTGTGTCTTGCTTGTTCTTTTTTTGGATATAAATATCATCCATACAACATTTTTTCAACTCTCAAAGGTTGTATTCATGGTGCACAAATTGTGAACTTGATCCGTATCATTTAATGACAATTCTGATTGATTCAAATGTTTCAATCTTTGCAGCTTCACGATTAGTTTATTATTACTGCAAACAAACCATAAATTTTAATTTGGATCTGCCTTGATTTGATAAAAGGACATAGGCTGTGCAATTTTTATTTATTGGTGTCATTATCTTTTTATTGGTTTCACTAGTTCTTTTTTTTAAAAGTAATATGGTAGTGTTCTGTTTGGCCATTACATGGTTCTTATTTTCTAATCTATTCTCTTGCTGCTACAAAACCATTAATTTGATAGAATGTTGTATTTGCAGCCTTGCTTACTTACATGAGGCCATTGAACCAAAAGTTGTGCATCGTGACATAAAGTCTAGCAATATCTTGATTGATGATGAGTTTAATGCCAAAATATCTGATTTTGGTTTGGCCAAGATGCTTGGTGCTGGTAAAAGTCATATTGCTACTCGAGTTATGGGTACTTTTGGGTAAGTTTTTTTTTGCCATTGTATACTTGAGGCACTTTCTCTTTGTATTTCCTTTATATCTCGTCCTAATCATCAGTTGTAATGGGCATTTGTTTTTGTTCTTTACAGATACGTTGCACCTGAGTATGCTAACAGTGGACTTTTGAATGAAAAGAGTGATGTCTACAGCTTTGGGGTCGTTTTATTGGAAGCTATTACTGGAAGAGATCCAATAGACTATGATCGCCCACCAAATGAGGTAAAACATGTTAAAAAACTTTACCTAGTCAGTATCGTAGTTTCTGCCTTTATCTTTCCTGGCCTTCTTATCATTCATGTTACATTAACTAACTAGTAGTTGTCCTTTTAAGGATCTATCCAAGTTAGTCTCTCTCTCTTTTTTTTATCTGTAGCTGCAACCATACATAGTGAAGTTGTTGTGATTGATTTTACTTAGCCATATCCATTTCTCCAATTTTAAGAGCTCTCTAGCTTCATATATCATAATTCTTGTGTGCTTCCATAAGTCTAGATAGCTGCTGTTCTCAGGGTATCAGGGGTAAATTCTCGGTATAATAAAGTTCATTTTGTCTATCACAGGTGCATTTTTTCAAACAAAGCTTGTCTGCCTGAAAGTGCACTTGAAATTTTGTACAAAATCCACACTTTTAAATTCATAAGTTACGGTACAGCCAGAATCAGCTGCAAAACACTAAAAAATAATACGGTATGCTGGTTAGTCGATAACCCCCTTCATTTTGTAACACATCGCTTCTCAACTGTAGGTAAACCTAGTTGACTGGCTTAAAATGATGGTCGCCAACAGAAGGTCCGAAGAAATTGTGGATCCAAATCTGGAGAGAAGGCCGTCGACTAAGGAGCTCAAACGCGCCCTTTTGACAGCTCTAAGGTGCATCGATTTGAACTCTGAGAAGAGGCCAAGGATGGACCAGGTGGTCCGAATGTTGGATTCTAACGAACCCGTACCTCAAGAGGTTAGATACCTTGATTCAGATTTCACAAAAATACAATGTATACATATGATTACTGATGTAGATAGAAAATCTGTCTTCCTGCTATATTTTATTAATCAGTGTTCCAGCCTCTATGTCATAGTAAAATTAGTTGCATATATAGATTGATACATGCTTGCTGAAGAGGTATTTTGCAGCTTGGGATTAATGTCTATCATATAAGTAATGAAAATGGCTGCTTTGTTTATCAATTATCACCTGGGTTGACAACAAGCCATTGGATTTGCAGGAAAGGAAGCAGCGACAAAACCGGAATTCCGATAATTCAGAAACTGAGCCATTGAGGGGCAAGAAGAACAGTGGCAAGAGTGACGCCCCTGAGCATGAGGTGAGGCCAACTCGGTCGAAGAGTCGAGCTTTTTCATCCAAGTGAGGGAGAAACAAGAAAGAGAACAGCATGCTATTGCTATACTACACCAGGAGATACAGGATAAGAGAGACAACTGGAGTATTAAAAAAATTTGTGGGAAGCAACAGATTTCGTTGCAATACATAATGAATTAGTCAATCTTTTTGTTCCCTCGGAGGTGATTGGCGATTGATCGACATATTCATTTTTTTTTCGTTTTGTATTTTGTTGACATGTAGATTGGTGTGTGATAGCTCAAGGATGTACAGTACTAGTTTATAAAGAAGGCATGGAAAGCTCACCTGGTGGCTTGTGTGGTGTGGTACTGGTCGAGTTGTTGAGATCGATAAACTTGATATTCGTATTCTATACTCGAAGAGTATAAAAAAAAGAGAAAAAATTGGTTTCATTTGCCCCATTCCAATCTGGATGATTGTCAGCTCTTTTTGTGCACAAATTAACATGTTCTGTGATCTGTGTAGCTTTTTTATCTCATTAGATTATTTGAATGCTCTGACTTTTCATGCTAGCTGATCGCTAAACGACTGAAATGACTGAATTTCGAGAGCCTCTCGAGATAGTCTTGAGATTCGGATACATTTCGTTTGACTTACTTTTTAAAGCGTTAAAACCCACCTTCAAAACAGTGAAAAAAGGACTCAAAAAATTTAAATCATATGTGTTTTCAAAACGTAGATAAGCCGTTAAGTTGTTAGCCGTTAAGCTGAAAAGAACTGGGTCTTATTTATCTGGCACAAACAGCCGGGCCGGCGAATCGCAACACACCTCACGGCCCATCTCGTGAAGCCATCTCTCCATACCGGGCCAATTCACGGCCCGTTAGTCCAGGCGTGCTCTTCTTAAATTTACTAGTCCCATGATGATCCCATCTTGTTATCTGCACTGCATCACTCTCCCAGAGAGCAGAGGTCACCGTGCTGCCATGGCGCTAGCCGCCGTCACCTTCCGCCCTCGCCTCGTCACCACCGCCTCCTCCTCCGACGCCTCCGACACCGGCACTCGCTGCCGCCACTGGAAGGCCGGCGAGTTCCCCTTCCCCACCTCCACCACCATCTCCTCCCCCGACACATACCGCCGGCGCGCCCGCACCGCCGAGCGCCCGCGCCCTCCCCCACCCCCGAAGCCACCTTCTAGGAATGCCGCGGAGGGGACTAGCGGCGGCGGCGGTGGCGGAGGCGGAGGCCGGCAGAGGCACTGGAAGGCCGGGGAGTTCCCGGCGGCGGCGGAGCCCCAATCCGGGAGGGCTCGCGCGCGCAGCCCCATCAAGAACAAGAAGCGGCTGGAAGCGCGCGCGGAAGCCAAGGCGTGGGCGTGCACCGTCACCGAGGCCCTCGCCGACCGCATCAGCGCCAAGAACTGGAAGGAGGCACTCCAGGTAGATCGCAAAATTTCAATCCTCCACACCATGATCGTTAGAGGAGAATAGAATTGGGATCTTTTAAAGAAGAGTGGAATCATCATCGTCGTCGTCATCGCTAGGTTTTCAAGATGCTCAAGGAGCAGCCTTTCTACCATCCCAAGGAAGGCACCTACATGAAGCTCCTCCTCCTGCTTGGCAGGTCAGGCCAGCCTTCCCTAGCGCAACACCTCTTCGATGAGATGCTGCAGCAAGGATGCCAGCCCACGCCGGAGCTCTACACTGCCCTGATTGCGGCCTACTGCGGAAATTCCCTCCTGGATGAGGCGCTCCAGCTCCTCAGCAAAATGAAAGCCTCACCGCTCTGCCAGCCTGACGTCTATACCTACAGCACTATCATCAAGGCCTGCGTCGACACCTCAAGATTTGACCTCGTCAATGCGATGTACAAAGAGATGGCTGATCGCTCCATAACACCCAACACAGTCACACAGAACATTGTTCTCAGTGGCTATGGCAGGGCTGGAAGGTTGGATGACATGGAGGGGCTTCTCTCTGCAATGCTTGATAGCACGAGCAGTAAACCGGATGTCTGGACCATGAACATTATCTTAAGCCTCTTTGGGAACAGGGGTCAGGTTGAACTGATGGAGAAATGGTATGAGAAATTTCGAACCTATGGGATCGAACCTGAGACTCGCACACTCAACATTCTCATTGGCGCTTACGGGAAGAAGCGGATGTACAACAAGATGTCTGCGGTGATGGAGTATATGCGCAAATTAGCTTTTCCATGGACCACCGCCACATATAACAACGTGATTGAGGCATTTGCTGATGTGGGTGATGCAAAGAACATGGAGCACACATTTAACCAGATGCGTTCTGAGGGCATGAAGCCAGACACTAAGACCTTCTGTTGTCTCATAAATGGCTTCAGTAATGCGGGCCTTTTCCATAAGGTGGTGGGCATGGTCAAGCTGGCTGAGAGGCTTGGTGTGCCAGTGAATACATCTTTTCACAACGCTGTTCTTGCAGCGTGTGCAAAAGCAGAGGATCTGATGGAGATGGAGAGGGTCTTCAGGCACATGAAACATATGCAGTTTGCCCCAGATGCCACAACATACTCCATCTTGGTAGAAGCTTATCGGAAGGAAGGAATGACTGACAAGATCTACGATCTGCAACAGGAGAACCCAAATTTAGTTCTGACTGAACCTGTCATGGTGTAACCAAATCTGCTGTGAATATTGCTTAGAAAATAGTAAAGCACAGCTGCGTCGATCTGTGCATGATGATGAGTTGATCTAACAAGGATGAAAAACTTGGTGCTGTTTCACATTTGAAATTTACAATGATTAACTCCATGATTTTGTTTCATATCTACCAACCTACACACTAGTACACTACCATTTGTATATATCATGCCAGTTCTACTGCAGTGAAAAGGAAGAAGCTTCATTTTATCAACTGAAATGTGCTGGAAATGTATAACAGTATAACTCAATTAGATAGGTCTGCATTGTATTTAAGTCATAGGCATTTTTGTTTTTGCATGTGTGAGTATGCTGGTTTATGCAAAATCTAGCATGAGCTAAATCATCAAGTAGCTTTTATCAGATGAGCTGATATTTGTGAGTTTTTTTTTTTCACTTGGTTCTTGTTTTGACAACGATAGCCACTAAGAACAAACATCGGGAAACAACTGAGCATCTAAGTATTCTCCGAAGTCTCCCTGAGCTTTGGCTTGTGCTTCTCACCAGCGCCAGATATTTCTAATATTCAGCAGCTTCTGGAGCACTATGGTAAAGCTTTGCCAACATTTCCACTGTAAGCTCTCGATGCACGCTCTATAATATTCCCTCCGATCAAAAAAAAAAGTCGCTGTTGACTTTTTGAAACGTTTTTGACTATTCGTCTTATTCAAAAAAGTTATATACATATTATTTATTTTGTTATGATTTGGTTTATTATTAAGAAAACACTGTGAGCCGGTTTATTATTATATACAAAAAGACGTCCGGACGCTGGCGCTCGTCATATTATTAACTGTATTTTAAGTACGACTTATATTTTTATATATTTGAACTAAATTTTTAAATAAGACGAATGGTTAAAGGCGTGTCCAAAAGTCAACGAGGACTTCTTTTTGTGACCGGAGATAGTAATATTCATCGCACACTCTATCATCTCTTATTTTTTTTCACACTTTACATTACACTCAAAGTTTTTTTTCTTCACCAAACACTATCACTACACTTTATTTTACGACTTCCCCTGCGTAGGTTTTTAAACAAGTGACAGTACTTCATTAGCCATTCTTTGTTGTGGACAATTTGGTGCGGAAGAAACAAATCTTTGAAGATGTTGCGTCCGTCGCCTCGATCGATCTAGCCCGAGGCATCGAGGAGGCGTTCGAAAACTGGCCTAATTGTGATCAGCCGAGGTTGCAGGAACTGCTCTCGTAGTCTTCTAGTTATTTAGAGATTTTGTCGTGTGTTTTTTTTTTTCGCCTTCCGGCGTTTCTGTACCTGGACTGTATGCCTTGCAGCTTCATTCTTCTTCTTAACACAGGAGCTGCGGTCACTCATCTCCTACGCCTACTCACAAATAATCTGATAAGTGATTTGTGTCAGCCTGATAAGTGATAACCACGGGCAGCACGCCTTTTCTTCGGCATACCACGGCAAGTCGGCAACATACCATTCCTCAGTTTTATTTACTAGTCGAACGTAAAAGGCAACATATTCAATGCAAATGGTTATTCCGTGCTAATATACTAACAGTAGATCTGAACTATCAGATCCAGAAGTAGTGGCCTAGATCTGAAAAGGTGAAAGCCCCTTTCCATTTAAAAAGTCAGAGGGTTTTTCAGGAAAGTGTTTAAGTGAGAAAAATGGCTTACACCTCTCCAGATTTGTGCCGCTCCTGATGGATCCGATAGTCCAAATCTGTTGTTAGCATGCTAACACTCAATGGCTATTTGCACTGGATACGTCCTCAACGTAAAAAGGGTGATCAGTTGGTGAGGGTGAAGAGATGATAACAAAATTAAAGATCACAGGATATGAAACCATAACCATACAACCACACGACAAGCATGGCTTTCACTTTCGAACAAGCTGCATGCGTATTGATATATACACACGGAGAGACTGTACAAGTATTATAGTTATCTATGTACACCATGAAATGAAATCAAAAGCGAATTGACGGCGTTTGGGACCCAAATGTCTTCTCACTGCTGTAGCACATGTAGAGGAATCCATCCTCGTCTTTGTAGGAGTCATACACGCTCCCCATCAGATTAGCTGCATCACGGTACAATCACGTATTATGCTCAAGAACTAAAATCCAAGAAAACCAAACGGTGCAGAAGAGACGATCTCTGAAGCTTCAGCAGGGAACTTAGGAACAACATAGAGACATGTTCTAGAATGAATAGATCAATCAAGATTTGAAGCTCACCAGTCTGGGGCAAGGTGTTGTTGACAAACACAAACAGCGCTGTTCCGGGAGACAGATGCAGTCTACAACGTAGTATGAAAATGAACTGCCCGACCGGCATGTCACGGGGAACCAGGTACCTGCAACAATAATGGAGTTCCATAAAATTGCACAATCGATCAGCTTGTACAAACATCTGGCACAGAATCAGAAGGACAACTCCATCTCACATAATAGGCAGCGGCTCCATGGAGTCATTCCTAGCTAGATACAGATAAAACTAGCTACTTACTTCCTCTTCTCCATTTCTGGAAGATTACTCCTCAGAAACCTTTCAACAATGACCTGCAAATATGGAGTGTAACATATTACCATGATTATTAAGGGCAGACAATAAAGACCAGACCATAGTTTAACCGCAGGTCTTCACCTTCAGTGAATTTGCGCAGAGCTACAAGACACAATGGTTTAGTTTACAAGTTGTGATTTTGTTTTAGTTTTCAAGATTCGTGTCAGTAGGGTCTATTCATTATTCACAAAATTGACTCACGAAGTCGCAAGAACAGAGATGGTCAAGGCGATCACACAGCAATAAAGCATTAGACATTATCACTTACTTAGCACTTGAGACCGACACATTCACCCTACCATTTGAGACTGACTCTGAATCCTGATACAATCTGCACCCAGACACTGTCTATGCTTGCACAAACAATCTGCCTGCTAGATAAATCGAAATGGGAACAGCAAAGTTGAACTCCATTCCCTCATAAATAGCTTCGAAATACAGACCCAAACCCCTGACAGTATTGACAAGAAACCACCATATGCCTATGCACTCCAGCAAGAACTGACGCAATCGTCTAGCGGCGGAGCTTGAACGAAATTTGAAAAGAGCCAAACTGCCAAAGGACAGAAGCTAAACAGTAAACAGTGGTTGCGAAATTTCAGTGCGTCTAGTCTTTTGGGTTACCTGGCATGGAGTGTGTAGGGGTGGCCAACTGGCCATGCAGTACAATTGGTAGTTTATAAGCCGAATTGTTCTTATACTATATACTCCTCTAGGGGGCCACGGCTCATGTTGACACTAACGAACTTCTGCCACTGTAATCGACAAAACGAAGTAGAATCCATGTGTCGCGCTTTTTTCAGCTATGACTACAATTGGTAAGAGTTTATTCTACAGCTCATGATGAACCACAACAACTTAAGGCAATTATATTGCTTGTTCTTTTCTGTAGCATTGAAAGACCTTGACTTTATAGGAGTGAATCGGCAAACAAATAAAGCACAGATCAACTGGAAGTAAACTAACATGCTCCCTTCACTTCTATGAAAATCATTGAGACCCAACCACAGGCACACGCTATGCACAAGAATAGATATGAAGATGTTGCCTTGAAGGCAAGGCAAAAGGGAGCAAGAGGTGGAGGAAGCGCGGCGGCGATAGGCACGACATACTGGAATCCTGCCGGGGTAGCTGGCGGTCATGGCGGCCGACTCCTTGACCCTCTCATCTGCACATCACCGAAAAGGCGAACAAAAAGGAAGACGGTGAGAATCCCCAACAAGCATCAGGAGATCGATCTACATCTCATCCGGCACTGGATGGAAGGACGCAGCTAGCACGGCAGTAGCAAGTAGCAACCCTAACCCAAGCAAAATTCATCCTTGAAGGGTTTCATCGTCGCCCTCCTTGTCTCTGGACGACCTCCTCCACAGAGCCGGTGCGTGCGCCTTCGCGGGTGGAGACGAAGAGGTTGGTTGCTTCTCGGCAATGGCGAAGGCGAACCCTCCCTCGCTCGCTTGGACTTCGACGGAGGAAGGAGGAAGAAGAAGACACGAAAAGGCAAAGGAGAAGCAAGGGCTTGAACGTACTGGCACAGTAGTGACACACTGCCAGCCCGTGAAAAATAGAGCCCATAAAGGCCCAACGATGCGGGTCCAGCCCAAACCCAAAATAGAAGGAAGGGGAGAGAGACGCACACTTCGCCATCACATTCTTCACTGTGCCCTCGTCTCCTCTCTCTCTCGCTCCCTCGCCTCCAGTCTCCACCCAACCCAACCTCCTCCTCGCCGCCGCCGCCGCCGCGGGGATTCAGGATGGCGGAGTCGCTGGACATGTCCCTCGACGACCTCATCACCAAGAACAAGTCGCAGCCGGTGCACCGCGGCGCCCGCCGCGGCCGAGGCTCTGCATCCGGATCCGGAGGCCCCGCGGCGGCGGACCGCCGCTTCCACAATCGCGCCGCCACCCGGGCCTCCGCCGCCCCCTACCACCAGCTCAGCTTCCAGCTCCAGGTATCCTCGTCCTCATCCTCACCATCTCTCAGTTTTCCCTTTAAACCCCCCGCGCCGCGGGTGAATCTGCGCCTAGGCTAGGGCTAGGGCTTCATCTTCTCCCTCTGATCTTTGCGCAGGCGCCGCCGGCGTATGGGCAGATGGCGGCCATGGCCGGCTCCGGCTCCGGTTCTGGCGGAGGGGGCATTGAGACGGGCACCAAGCTCTACATCTCCAACCTCGACTACGCCGTCTCCAACGAGGACATCAAGGTCTACTTCTATGCTATGCCTAAAAATCGCACTTATTTTCTAGCTTACTCTTCCCTAACCAAATATCATGCCATACCTTCAGTTCTAGTGCATAACATAGTAATTCATCCGTATTTTCTTTGTAATCAACTCAAAAAATCCTTTTTAATACATGTATAAATGTATTTTCCTCCACCACTGCTACAATCATCGACCAGTGCGATAGCTTTTCCTTTTGGAAAGAAATTCTCTCTTTTATCTTGTATTACTGTACTTATCTTGTTTTACTCCGGACCACTGGACCAGTAAACAATGCTTAGAAAGACAGAAGTTGCTTATTTCCTTCCAGCCAAGGTTATCCGAGGTGCATAGAAATGAATTTACATGCCATATATAATATGTTAGATGATAAATGCCATATTTATATGCCACCTAGAACCGCCTATGTGGGCTGGCCGCCTAGGTGGATCTAGGAGCTGCATAGGGTAACCATGTTTCCAGCCCTGCCAAGCAATTAGTAGCTTAATTTTATTTATGGTTTCCTACTCCTAAAGCTACTCTATAATGTGCTGCTTGCTTTCCTCAGGAACTTTTTTCTGAGGTTGGTGATGTCAAGCGTTATTCCATTAACTATGACAGGAGCGGAAGATCAAAGGTGTCCATCTCCACTTCTCTTTTTTTGCTTTCAATAAATGCCTTCCCCACACTTTTCTGTTGTGTTTAAATGCTCGGAATGCTGCTCATTACTTGGGCTCCATTTTGATATTTGTCAGGGAACTGCTGAGGTGGTATTTTCAAGAAGATCTGATGCTCTAGCTGCTGTTAAGAAGTACAGCAATGTGCAGCTGGATGGCAAACCTATGAAAATTGAGATCATTGGAACAAATATTGAAGCACCAGCACCTCCTACTTTTGCCTTCAATATACCAGCTGGAGCCTTCGGTTTTCCCTCTAGAAGGTTAGTATTATTAACCATTTTCTCTTGAAATAGCACCTGTGAAACTTTGCTTTCCCAAAATGGCTGCTAAGCTAAACTAGATTTCTTGGCACAGTCCTCACGCATTAGGTTGATTACTATTTGCACAAATAACTAGCGTCTGGTAAACTGCCTGTTAAGAGGTTCTTCAGCAAGATTTATACAGGCAACTGGTACTGCTTGCTAAGAGGTTTTACAGTAAGATTTATACAGCATGCGTCAATTTGGACTGACTATAAAGTCCAAAGGAGGGCAGGAATCTCCTAATTTTGGACCCTGATTTTTTTTTTAAAAAAAAGATCTGGAAACTTGCTTCTTGTAATAGTAGTATTGAATTCAATGCCTTACCTATTGTGTCCATCAAATTAAACACATGGTGAAATAAAAAGTATTGGCAGCCCACTGGCACTGCTTGCATTTTTACCTTAATAATACTAACCTTGGAGTAACTGACATGCAGTGTTGATATTCACAGTGTATTTGGAAGAGGTGGTGGAGGATGGCCTCGAGGCAGAGGAGGATTCGGTGGGCGTGGGCGAGGGCATGGTGCCCGTGGGCGGGCCAGGGGAGGTCGTGACAATCGGAATGTTTCTGCTGAAGATCTCGATGCGGACTTGGACAAGTACCATGCATCTGCAATGCAAACGAACTAGATGGTTCTCACACTGCCTTGCCTGCCTTGAACACAATTAGCTAGCAGGTCCTTGATCTCCTTTAGTAGTAAAGATGCAAACATATGTTATATTAGGTTCGTGTCTTTGGAGCTTGTTATTTTTTTGGGGAATGCTTAACCAGGTGGTAGGACGAAGCTCGCTTCATCAGCTTTCGGACAGTAACTTCTTGGATGAAGAAATGAAGAGGGGTTTGCGCGATGAGATGTACGTTGTGGTGAGACTCGAGATCTTGAGGTTGAGGGGTCGTCTGCCATTGTAGCCTGCTATGAAGTGTAGCCAGGAGTAGAGAGGACCTAGTGTGCGATTTTTGTTGGATTTTAAAGCGAAGAGCTCTAATCACTGCACATTGAACGGCATTACATCGAGTGTCCATGCTATCTGATTTGTACTATTTGGATCAATGAACTGCATCATGTAAATTTGGCAAACAGACGAGTGTACAAGTAGAGAGCCCTGAGCTTGAGCAGCTAGCTTTTCTTTGTCGCAAGGATCGAGTTGAGAGCTTCTGGAAAATGAAGCAGCAGCTGCTGAAGAGATGGTTCAGGTTTGGAGTAGTTTGAGCTCAAGCACGTGAGCCTCCAGTTGCAGGGCCTCCTTGATCATCTCCCCCATGCACAACCCCATCGAACCCAAGCAAGCTACCACAACCCCATCATCATCATCATCATCTTGAAGCTGCTGCTGCTCTCTCTCATCGTCTTCCTCCTCTGCTGTGCGCCACCGCAACGCCTCCCTAGCGTCGGCAAGGAACGACCGCACCACCGTCTCCGGTGATGTCGCTGCCTCTCTCCCGACGCAGCTGCAAGCTTTGCCGGCCTCGAGGTCGACCTCGCCGCCCTGCTCCGCTGATGACTCGGGATCCAGGAGGCTGAGGTGGTCTAGGGACGTCGAGACGATGGCGCGGAAGCGATGAATGTCTAAGAGCGGGAAGAGTGGCGGCGCGTCGTGGCATTGGCGGTGGCGCGCCGTGAGAGAGAGCGCGCAGGCTCGCCGTGCCTGCAGGTACAGCCAGAGCAGCTGCGCCGTCCTGCTCATGCTCGCCTCCACCTTGTCGTAGCACGCCGCCGGGAATGGCGGCAGCCACAGGAAGGTGGGCTCGCTCCTGGCCTCGGCCACGCACTTCCTGAGCAGAGCCAGCTGCTCCTGCACGGCCGCTGGTGACGCGTCGTCCTCCGCGCAGGCGAGGCAGCCCCTGAGCGCGGCGAGGCAGCGGCCGAGCTGCGCCCTGGCCCTGTTCGACGGCCGCGCCGCCGGCTGGAAGGCGAGGTCGGCGGCGACGGCGCAGGCGAGGCCTATAAACGTCTCCACCAGCCGCGCGACGGTGAAGGCCATGGGCGGCTCGTCGTAGCGGCGGCCGACGATGATGACGACGGAGAGCGCCGCCGCGGCGCCGCCGGCGGGGCCGTAGGCCCGGCTGCGCTTGAGGAAGGCGGCGAGGACGACCCAGGGGAGCAATGCCAGGAAACGCAGCTCCATGAGGTGCTGCGGGACGAGCAGGCCTGCCACGGCGCCGTAGACGGAGCCGAGGGCGGTGCCGTGGGCGCGCGAGGCGGCGAGCCCCCACGTCGACTCGCGCCCCACCGACATGGTCGTCGCCACGATGAGGCCCGACCAGAACCCGTGGTCGCTGCTGAAGAGCAGGCCCAGCAGCACGGCGACGCCCAGCGACACGCCGCACTTCACCGCCGCCAGCAAGCTGCTCATCGCCGTGCCCTTCGTCTTCTTCTCCTTCATCGCTGCACCACCCAGCTCCTGCTTCGCCGCCGCCGCCGATGGCTCCTTCTCGTCGCCATCCTCGACGGCTCCGGCGGCTTCGTCTAATTCTTGGAATTCTGCATCACCTTCTTCTTCCTCGTCGTCTTCATGGGATGCCGCCGGCATCACCTTGGTGGTGTGGAAGACCATCTTGTTCTGGCAGGATGAATCGGAGGCCTCGGCCGTGCCGCGGCGGAGAAGATAGAGGCAGAAGGCGAACAGCAACGGAGGCAGCACCTCGCAGCTCTCCGGCAGCGCCGCCATGTCGCCGGAGTCGACGGAACGTTTGATCATGACGCCGCCGCCGCCGGCACGGGGATGATGGTTGTGCGTGAGCAGGGCGAGGCGCGTCTGGTCTCTCATCTGCTGCAACCAGCTCAGGTCGACACTGCCGCTGTTCCTAGTGCTCGCGAGTGCGATCTCCATCCCTCTGAGTGGCATCTCCACGCGCTCTGGCTGCAGCTGCTCCGCCGCCGCAGGCGTCGCCCAGCAATGCTTCAGCACCGGCAGCTGCTCCCACTGCAAGTCCCCCTGCAAGCACAAGGCACAACGTCAAAATCAATTAGATTCTCTCTTAAAAATTATTTTCATATTGCTATAACTTTTTACAGAAATTCTGCAATACTCACTTTTTATAACATTAAACACACCTTTTCCAACATTAAACCATATATAGCCCAGTATTGAGGTTTAAGAACCAAAGTGGTCTAGCATATATATATAGTCGAGAGACCAAATCGGCACATTTTTCTATAAATGAATACTAGTGTAAATACGTTGTCTTGTCTGTGATTTTATCAATTTCAAGTTACTAATAAGGAGCAATTTCGTAATTTCTTTCAATACTACCTTATTTGTATTCACTTTTACTCAAACG
Organism: Raddia distichophylla; assembly: GCA_005191435.1. NCBI lineage: Eukaryota > Viridiplantae > Streptophyta > Magnoliopsida > Poales > Poaceae > Raddia > Raddia distichophylla. The sequence continues at coordinate 838,352 of SPJY01034214.1, read as the reverse complement.
CAGGTGCTTGCATTTGGCTATTTCGTATGAACACCTCTTTTAGCTAATCACCTAGGTTTTTTCTGTTAGTACAATAGTGAAAATCCTACATACTAATTGTAAAAAACTTTTGTATTTGTTTTTAATGTTTAAAACTTAGTTGCATGAAAAGTAAACTTGTTGATGTGTTCATCCTTATATGTAGAAGCATTTGTAACTTGTTTGATGCGGGCTCAGCGAGGGACGTGTATACGGGGACTGGAGTGTACCAACGAGTATGTATGCATGATAAAATTGACTACACCAAACTTAAAAGTGTAGTCACTTACGGCAGAGACAATCCCATTTGTAATTATGCTATATAGAGAGCATTTAGGGACAACCTCAAAACGAATAGTAAGATCTAAGTTATACCACTATTCTAATCCTGTATATCACAAAAACTTGATGTTTTGTCCTATCCTAAGTCAAAGTATTAAACTTCATCTATGAAAATATTTTAAACTATTTGGATTGAAAATAATATACTATAGATTCATCTCGAAAAGTACTTCCATAATATTGTTATATATGCTGTGGATTTTATAAATAAATTAAATTGGTAATGAGTGGTGAAAGTCATTTTACAAACCGTGTAGATGTTCAAAACATCAAGTCTGTGATATGGAGGGAGCATTATATTTGCCTCTAATCTCTATATATGGTAAAGGAGTTGGTTCTATCTATATCTATATCTATATCTATATCTACCTATATAAATATAAATAAAAGAAGTACATGTAAGGTACTTCGCGCTGTTGCATGCTCTCCGACGAGGACTCAGTGGGTAGCTGGTTATATTAGGGCTAGTGCTTGTACTTTAATCACTTTGGCATCTGTTCGATCCTTGGCTCATTGGTGCACACACAGATACGCCATATATCCACTTTTTCCCGTTGATCCATGACTAAACATGCACTAATGCGGCTAGTACTCTATGGATCACATATATATGGCCCATTTAATTTATTCTTGGATTACGCAAGCGAGAGAACCTAGCACTAGATACGCACTCACTTTGATGGAGCTGACGCGGTGCAGGAGGCTGGCGCTTGCGGACGCGAGGCGCTTTGCCTCCGACGCCATGCACGCCGCCGCCGCCCCGTCGCCGGCGACGACGACGACGACGAAGGCGTCCACGAGCAGCCTGACCCTCTCCACCGCCACCTCCGCGTAGGCCCTGCTCTTTTCCGCCGCCTCGCGGGTGGCCAGCCTCGGGCAGGGCAGCAGCACGGCGAGCAGCGCCGCCGCCGTCGCCAGCGCCGTGCACGCCACCACGTCGGCGGGGTGCAGCAGCGCGAACCGCCGGCCGGGGTGCTCCCCCGGCCGGAACCTCGCGACGTAGATGATGATGACCTGCCCCAGCGCCACCCGCCTGGCCAGCGGGCTCGCCGACGACGGCAGCGCCACCGCGAACGCGCTCAGAGCCACCACCGCGGCCGTCGCCGGCGCCGACTCGGCGGCGCCGGTGCGGTGCGCGAGCCAGAGAGCCAGCACTGACGGCGCGGCGCCCATCACGGTGGCCTGAAGCACGCCCACGACGGCGCGCAGCGCCGCCCCGAGCGTCGCGGCGTCGGTGACAACGATCACGGTCACCACGTAGGAGAAGGCCGGGAAGGTGATGTGGCGGCGGACGGCGGCCGGCGCGTACACGGAGACGACGCCGACGATGGCGCAGGCCAGGGCGGCGCGGAGCCCGGACGCGAGGGACGAGCGCCAGCGCAGACGGCGGCGGTCATCGGCGTGCCGGGTGCTCGCCGCCGTCATCTCGTCGACGGCGATGATGCTGCGGCGATCATGTACCGGAGCTGCCAATGGAGCCATGAAATATGAAGGCGAGCTAGCTAGCTAGAGTGAGAGCAGAGGCGCATGCATGCGCGCGTATATATAGGCAGCTACCTGCCAAGGTCAGGTGACTAGCTAAGCTAGCTTCAGCTTGTCCAAAGAGGCAAAGAGGGAGGAGGTAGCCGTGGCCGTGGTTGCAGTGACGTCACTTGGTTTGGTTGGTTGCTTACTTAAACGTGTATATGCTGTATGCATGCATCGATATCGATCGGCCGTGAGCGTGAGCGTGAGCGTATGTACGGCCGGCGTTGCTGGTGGCCATTCTTGTCACTCCACTCAGTCCACTGGCTTTGGATCCACGACCACACGGGCGACCCATGCCTTCACTTTGTGGACATATATAAGCCACCACGCCTCCATCCATATCAATTAATCTTGCCTTTCCCCGTATGTAAAACTGAAACATATATAGGTTTGAGAATATACAGGCTGAGTGCCCGGCCGTGCATTACAATAAAATGCAGATATGAAGAGAATCGTGTGTGTGTGCGCGCGTCAGTTCCGTCGAGGCATTACGTGCACTACAGGAAACACATGAAATATCGACGGCCATAAAACTATCGACAGACCTTTCTTGAAGGCCGGTTGTAGAGAAACATCTGCCGTGGCTAATGGATCGAGAGAAATTATCTCTCTCAACATCAATATATTATTTAAATTGGCTAGCCCACAGGAAACTAGCCTTGGCCTGGCAGGTGGGCTCATTCTCTCGACGATCGGCGAGTGGCCATGCATTGAGAGAGAGCATGGGCTGTCTGATCGTACTGGCTTAGCCTGGCAGGTGGGTCCATGGCTCATTTCTTTTGTCGGCCAGCACATGGCTGTCGAGAGAGGTTCATGGGAGCCAGCTTCCTGGCGCAGTCTACCCGATGGACCAGGGCTATCTCTCTCGAAGGCAACATCCTTGACCGTCGAGCGTAACTAAATTCTAGAAAAATAGCTTTATAAAAACAAAAACAAAAAAAGCAAATTTGCATACACTTACGTGAAGTACGACACGGTAGAACTGTGCAATATCTCACGCAGCTCTAGCTAGCTAGCTCTTATACGAAAACGATGGCTTCATTCTTCCACAATTACAAGGTAGCTAGAATCTTCTCATTAACTCCATCTACAATTAATCATCAACGTACCCCACCGATTTGATTTACTTTGTTGTGGAATCTCAAGGTTATAATTTTAAGTGGCATTTGCATGGTGCATACATATGCATATATATGACCGATAGATCGCGACATTCCATCGCTGTGATATGATTCCTTTTGATATAATATTAACTCCATGGTATATGGATACACAAACGTACCTCCATTCATGTGCATGGGGAAGCATACAACCACATAAAACATAAATTAATATTTTCATAAATTAAGGTCATATATCTCCTACACACCTTGCTGTGTATTAACTTGTCAATAAACTAAAGCAACTTACAAAGATAAAAAAACCCCATAACAAATATCCCATTGCCTACACAATATATAGCTGCCGGAACAAGTCGACTCGGAGGAGAACATATATATACTCTTTAGAAAGTTGAAGAAACGACGTGCATGTAGACCGTTTACCTGATGAGTACTGATCATTAATTGGACCTATTAAATGTATATGTATGTACATACGTACCACCACTCAAAGTAAGTAATGGATGTATGCAATGTGTACGTTGTTGTTTTAACAATGTAATGTAATATATAACATGTGTTCCTCAAGCATCATGGATAGCTATATATATAGCTAGCTTCGTAAATATGGCATGAAGAAAAAGAAAGCTTACATATATAGCTAGAAATTAATAAAATGACCTGTTTTTTTCAAAAAAAAACACACACACACAATGATCCATATATGTGGGCATGGACGAAATTAATGCGTTCCTTCTCGACGGCCATGCGTGCCTGCAGGGTGAGTGGGTGCATGCAATTAATGCAATGTGTACGGGTTTGACATATTCGATCAGCAGGGTAGGCCAAACTATATATTGCAGGATTGCATGGGCGTGCATTACATCTGCGACGTGGCGAATAGATCGATATATATATCTCCACGGATGAATATATCATGGAATTAAGCTATAGCTATTAGGTAGCACCAAGTAGTAGTCAAAAAGACTCGAAGGATATATGCAGGCCAGGGAGGGGAGGACGGCCGCAGGAGGGCGTGAAAGGTTGCATTGCATGCATGGATGGAGCATACGCATATATATGGCGGGATATATATATAGGTAGATGAGATCAAAGTGGTGGGGCTGGCTGAGCGAAGCATGCACACACACATATGTGCATGCGATAACACGTACTGGCTAGCTTGGAATCCCACTAATATGGAGATCCAGAGAGAGAGGAGTATACACGGGTAGTCACGGACGGCCCTAGCTGCCTCCGTAACACCAGCTAGGGCATCGGCAATTTGGCATTGGCCCCTGGGGTGCACGGAAGGGGCGCCCTACCTAATTTCCTCCCCCCAATCGATCGATCCCTCTCGCATGCACGTTGCCCAGCATACCTAAGAACAAAGTTGGTTAAAGAGAGGGAGCTGATGCTGCCTAGTGGCTAGCTAGTGCACCTGGCATTACGCTTCCCAGTTGCCCAGTTAATTAAGTTGCCGATCGATAGAGCTCTCGTTTATATATTGCTGTACCTGCTAATGTACGTCATGCGCGCAGGACGGCAGGAGTACTCCACGTACGTACGTACGTGCATCCGTTGATGATCAGTTGCTAGCTATAGCTGCATCGGTTCCAGGGCTGATCGATCCCTGCAATTCTGAGGCCCCGTGCGAAAAGTATAATATTGTTTGTAAATACGAATTTTGAGTCCCTGGTGTAAAAGTATACGTAACATGATTTTAAATAGAACCTATCGCAAGTAGGGAATGGAAATGTAAAAGATTTAAAAAAAGTTTGGATCACATATGGTCCTAAAGTTGTGGATCAAACTAATGGATCGAGACACGTACCTAATTAACCGACTTGAAGTCCTGTTTTTTTTTTTCAGCAACACAATGCACACAACATTGAGGTGTCGCATGCCTCTTCCATTAACTCTCGGAGCCATTGAATTGTCCCTCGACAAGCTATTTTTGATTGCTAGGCTTTGTGTCGAATATGTGTACAAGTAGGTTTTATGGAGTTACCTCAAAAAAAAAAGTAGGTTATATGGACTCTATGTTGTAATAGAAATGATTGGTTTAAAGTTGGAGTCAAACTCTAGCTAGCCAGACCTCCACTATATATAGAGGAGGCAACCCTAATGTAATCAAAGATAACGACTATAGAGGAGGTTAGGGTGTCGTTAGTGATATTGCATTGGTGCAAATTCTAACAAGTGTTATCAGATATCTTGATTGGCGAGGTTGTCCATGCGGAAGATCTAGGGCTTGTTAGAGCCCGGGTCCCCACATCTATATTGGCCCAACTGTGCAGGCCGGTCCCCACGTCTATTGGCGTTGGCCATGCGGAAGATCTAGGGCTTGTTAGAGCCCGCTGTCATTTCGACCAACACTTGGTCTCGGCCTCAGGTCCCCACATCTATTGGCCCAACTGGAAGAATAACCCAAAGAGTAGGTTAGTGTGTCGTTCGTGATCTTGCATTAGTGCAAATCCTAACAAGTGGTATCAGAGCTTGGTTGGCGATGTTCAATCTATTGGCCCAACTGTCCAGGTCCCCACATCTATTGGCCCAACTGGAAGCATAACCTAGGTCTTGGCTCAATTCAGCACAAAAGACTAGCCTGGTGGGAGAGCGGTGCCTTCAACTTTTAAGTTGTGCTCTCCCATCACCAATATTCGATGTGCAACTAAATCCAACAATCCTCCCATCACTCAACTCAGCCCAAAAGACCCAACAATCTCCCCCATCACTCAACTCAGCCCACACTTGTTAGAGCCCGCTATCATCCTGATACCAACACCTGGTCTCGGCCCCATGTTCCCACATCTATTGCCCCAACTTGAAGCATAACCCAGGTCTTGGCCTAAATCGGCCTAAAAGACTAGCTTGGTGAGAGAGCGGTGCATGCATCTTTTAAATTGTGCTCTTCGATCACCAATATTCGATGTAAAACTAAACCCATCATCGATTATCAACCAACAGGAGACCTATAGAGAAGAGGGCTAGCTATGAAATCATTCGGCCTGGGATCGAGCATTGTCCTTCTGCAAGGTAGGTGAATACTCCGTAACATCATGCACTGATTACCACGAAAACAATTAAAAAAGGGATAATTGTCTTTCTGCCCCAATTTTGAAAACTAATTGTGATTTTGCCCTTGTTTTCTAGGCTTTGTGATTTTGCCTTTGTTTTCTCAAAGTGAAGTCTCTGGTTGCCCCCATTCCGTTAATACCACCTAACGGTGTTAACTTAGCTTTAAAAAGACACATTTTCCCTTGCAGGTTTGCACATTTGCCGAGTAGAGCACCATATTCTGCATGATTGATTCAATAGCGTTCCTTCGATTAGGGTTTGGAGTTATGTTTCTCTTGCACAAGAGTAGATTTCATATAGTACTTTAGAAAGGTTGGAGCTTAAAAAAGATTGCTATCAAAATGTAATCAAAATACTATCGAATTTTTTTTGAGTTTGGTCAAAATTCTATCAAAAATAAATTTCAAATATGTTGAAATGTTTTAAGTCGAAATAGGGATAAAATCATAAACTCATTAAAAAAATATGACAAATCTGCAAGAGAAAATGTGTCTTCTAAAGCAAAGTTAACACCGTTAAGTGGTGTTAACGAAATGGGGGCAAATGGAAGCTTCAATATGAAAAAACGAGGGTAAAATCACAAAGTCAAAAAAATGGGGGCAAAATCACAATTTGGCTTCAAAGTAGGGGCAAAAATGCAATTGCCCCATTAAAAAAATTCATAGCTGCGCTCTCGAATTAGCATTGGGATTTGAGCCTAGCCTTGTTAACCTTCTTGCCGTCTCACCGAGTTTGACCTCCACGATGCCGACCAGCGGGTTGTCATGGCCGGCAGTCGCGCAGCCTCGGGCTTTGGTGCTCGCATCACCACCGTCGTCGGCACACGCCCCTGCCGTCGCAATCCAGCCGCGTCATCGCCGCGTCTCCATGCGCCAGCTCCTCGCCGTCTAGCCGTACCGCTGCATACAGCTGAAATTGGGCCGTGCTGTGGGCCGGCCCGGTCCAGACCCATCGTGTCGACCCAATCCATCCATCACTTAGGATCGGGCCAGGCCGACACATACAGCCGAAAGTAAGGGCTGGCATGATCCAAAGACACACTAGGATGTCATTAGGTCTCGGACCAACACGAGCACGGCACGTGGAGAACGCAGCGAGCTAAGCATGTGAATGGGTGAAGATGGTAGGAAGCAAGCTGCAAGCATACAGAATCTTAATTTGTCAGCTATGACCGAGATGCCCCATTTGCAGGAATGCAGGGTGGCTAGCTACAAATTTTTTCTCCTCCAGAGTCTCCGGTATGCGACGTGAACCTAAAATGTCTTTAGTTCTTCAGTTTGTAGGATGAAGATGTCGAGGCCATCGTTTGCCACATCCATGATGTGTGGTCGATCGAGTCTTTCATGAACAAGCGTACCAAAGAATGCACTCCAATGAAGATATCGCCATAGGAAAAGAAGGGGGGAATACAAGTCTCTTCATTCTGACACTGCTTGGCCATTCCACCAAGATTGAACAGAGTGGTTTCCAGTGCGTAATGGTGACATAGATGGTGATGGTGAGAAGATGTGTAGTGATTGCTCTGCTCATCGTTACATGTTACTAAAGTTCGCCAATGACATTGCATTGTTGTATTTGTGCAATGCCCTGTATGTAAGTTGCCAACAGACCAGCAAGCACATGGATGGAGTATCTGCCTAATATTATATTATTCAAACAAACAAAAACAAGCCATCACATTAATCGCAAAAATCTCAATATTAACCAAAGAAAAAATGTACACCATCAATCATAGTTGGACCTTATTATAATGGCTTAGACTAAAATAAATATTCAATATCAACTACAATAAAAGAAAAGCAAAAATAAAATAGAAAAGGTCTATATAAACGATGGGACAAGGAGTCATATCAACTATGATAATTAAAATAGGTAATAAAAAACAATAGCAGATGAGTCCGCATCAATTTGCAAGACAAGAAAAAAAAAGTCCACCGTCGTCTATCTCTAAAAGTGAAATATAAATATATTGGTTATATAGTATTGAAAACCTCTTAGGCCCCTGTTTTCTCTCCTTTTTTTCTTGCTATGGCCTGCCCTTTCTTCATGTCTCTCATTATTCGGTTTGCTATGAGCCTATCTATCATATCATGTCATGCATGTGGGCCTATGTCTAGCCCTATCCACCTAGAAATTTTATTAGGCTACGTGAATACGTGATGGAGAGAGGCAACCCTAGCCATCTCCTATTTTCCTCCACCGTCCCTCACCTGCCAGCCTCCAATGCCTATCTACAGTCGTGTTCCTCCCTTGAGGGCCGCTATATGTACCGAATTCCCACCCCTACGTATGTACCGAAAATACCATATGAGGATGTAAGAGGAAGGAGAAAAGAAAAGAGATGTGAAGAGGAGTAGATGTGGAGCAACACTGGTTGGGGTATAGAGAGGAGGAGGAAAGGCAGATAGGAGTAGAGTTAGGACTTGTGCTCATATCAATTGCTTCTATAAAAGTTCAAACATGAGATAAATGTGTTTTTATGGACTTTTTCCTAAATAGATGATAAATTTTGTAGATAACACCCATTTAATCGGAGGCTATGATTTAGACGTGTTCTCATGCAAATTTCCCTAAATCAATTATTTTTGTTGAGAGTGACAAACATTAATTCCCCCCGTGGACCTGCTGTTCCCCCGACCTAGTCATCCGTAGCTATGAGCATATCCGCTATTAAGACCCATGGGGACGATCGAGGTTTATCCATGAGAAACTGACGTTCACCTACTTTAATTTAATTAGATTAGACGTTGCATCGATCTCTAATTCCATATCGCAAGGCGAGTATACTGTATACAAGGAACCATTAATTTATATTTCAACCTGCGAAGTGAGTGTGTAAGTCGACAGAAATTAACGGGCTAGCTAGCCAGGTCCATGCATTGCTTGATTAATTAATTAACAACTAACAGCTGAGTGATGGGTGGCTATCACGGGCTAGCTAGCAGCCGGAGATGTGTTGCTTGTGGCCATCGTCGTGCTTGGCCTTCTGCTCCAGCTCGTCGTCCATGGCGGCGGCGGCGGCGGCGGAGGAGGACCTGTGGTCGAGCCAGGCGATGATGTCGCGGAAGACGGTGTCGATGTTGTCCGGCGACTCGCCGGAGGTGAGGGCGTGCCACATGCCGGGGTAGAGCTTGAGTGTCTTGTCCTGGCTGGCCGCCGACCGGTACAGCAGCTCGCTCACCGACGGGTCCGTCACCTTGTCGTCCCCGCCGTGCACGATCAAGAACGGCAGCGACACCTGCTCGATCGATGGATCGGCATCGATCACCAGTCACCAAGGCACCAACCACTCGTCAATTCGTCAGAAACAGAATTGAGGAAATTAAAGAAAAGAGCACGCGATCATTTGATTTCCAGAGACGAGATGATGGATATATATATCGATGGTTATGGAAATTGGAGGGGGGGTGTACAACGCAACGTACTTACGCATATACATCTATGCAAAATGCATGACTCCCTTTCAACCGATGAAAACTTAAACATCTATGCAAAATGAATCGCTTGTCGCCTTCAATATACACAGGAGGTCAGTCAGTTTATCACGAAGCTTAGTACAGAAACACTGAATGATTGTCCCTACAAACGAAGCTTAGTCTAGAAACACTGAATGATTGTCCATAGAAGCAACACATCATTTTCCAAGAAACCTTAACGTAGAAGCTCCTTATCTAACTTGTCTGAGGTGCTGCAAGATCATGTCTAGCTAGTAACTTAATTGTTAGATTTGACCGGAGTACGTCAAGCTCATGGTTTATACGATGTAGTGAATTTTATCTATGATTAATTAGTGGATGGCAAGATAGCTGACTACAAAATGCAATTTTTACTTGTTGATATTAATCCTTGTACATTAGCAATGTTTTAGTTGACTTGTAACGTTGTCAATCTCATTGTTGTTGTATGCAATTTGTGATGATTAATTGATTAGGAATAATTGCTAGCAAATTTGTCCAAATATCTTAATTATTTTTGAAAATTTTGAATTTAGATTGATTAATCCGATATATCTGGTATATCATGTTTATCGATGACCTCCAGTAAATTTTAAATACCGGTAACAAAAACCCTGCTCGACGCGGCATGGTCGCCCGCCAATCGATGCAGTGATTTGTGTAAATACCGGTAACAAAAACCCTGCTCGATGCGGCATGGTCACCCGCCAATCGATGCAGTGATTTGTGGTGACATCGATGTAAGGTAGAGGGCGGCTTGGAGAGGGCCTAGTGCAACTAGGCTTGGTTGCCGCTCACCGACACGGTGGTCGCCAGAAACGTGGTCGGGTGGAGGCGACCAGGAGAGAGAGTGGATGAGGAGGGAAGGTTAGGAGGAGGATGAAGAAAAATTGCTTTTCCTAGAAATTTAGGGATGTTTTTGTGAAAGAATTACTTGAAGGGTGTGTGGACTACGGCTGAGCACAGATCCTGACATGAATGGTATGGTCAGAGAGGTGCCCCATAACGACCGGTACCCTACCGAAATCCACTATCCAAGTATTTCGATGTTGCTTTCTTCCATAAGTTAAGCACTCCTACTTGGTATAACCTCAACCACACGTGGCAGAAAAAAGATTTTCTTCCTCTAAATACGCTAATTGAAGTTTGAACAGTGACGCTACCTAGGCAGGCATGGTAGCCTTGGGTGTCAACCAATTGAATACTGGAGAAGGATGGGTGCATGCTTGCGGTTGGAGGGATCCATCGAGCATGCGGCAAGCAGCAAGGAAGCACGCAATAAATGGAAGGACTAGATGGGCCGTACCTGCGGGAGGACGTGGGCCTCGACGTGGAGGCTAACCCTGAGCAGCTCGTAGGCCGTCTTGAGCCTGGGCTTGCCCTTGTAGCAGTAGGGGTTGCTCCGGATCTCCTCCCTCTTCTCCGGCGACCTGTAGGCGGCGTCGATCACGTCCGCCGTCGGCACGATCCGCCACGTCGGGATGATGCTCGTCATTGCCTTCAGCACGTTCACCACCACCGGGTGAGGCCGCATCTCCTCCGCGATCTGCAACATGTGATGGCATGGCATGATATCAATTTATCAGTTTTGCTTTTAGTTGGGCTTAATCTAAAAAAAGAGAAGATTGCACTGTTAGTCTCCAAACTTGTCTCGCCCGTGCACATAAATACATAACTATTGAAACCGTTTATTTTTACGTCTAAACTTGTTGAGTTGTTTCAATCAGGTCCAATCTGTGGGTTTCAGTGGTTTTGAGGGTAGTTTGATGACATGGAGATCAAAGTCAAATTTGATGTGCTTTTTTTTTGAAACGTGAGTTGGAGCTGTGAGGAGCAAGAAAACTAAATGTGGCGGCAAAATGAAAAAAATCAGTCATCTCATCTTTGACTTTGATGGCCATGTCACCAAACCACCCTTAAAATCACCCAAACTCACGAATTGGACTTAATTGCAACAATTCAACAAGTTTAGGCGCTAAAATAAACTGTTTCGATAGTTATGGATTTATGTGGACAGACGGAACAGAGACTAATAGTGTAATTTTGTCAAAAAAAAAATGTGCTCTCGGTCTAGGAGGTCAAAAAAATATTAAAGAAAATAGTTTGCGGTGTTCTGAGAAGAGCTAGTGAAGTCTTTATAAAATGGCTGTCAGATGGGTAAAGTTTTAAATTGTTTTAATCTATATTATTTGGGTATTTTTACCAAATCTTTTATATTTAATTTACCCTCATGATATATTTAACAAAAAAATATTAATAATTCTAAAAATTCCCAGAAATGCACATGAAAGTTTGTTGCATCCTTGATAACACTAGGTGTTTTGTGATTTCAGAAAAATTCACAATAAAGACGGAAACTTTTGATAGCATACATGACAATGATCAAGCAACTGCAATTATTACGTTAGAGACTAGAGAGTAGTTAGTAATAATTGGTGGCACGAATAGAATTACACCGAAGCACAACGGCAGACGACTATTAAATCAAAATGTTTAAGACATGTTCTTTTCGGTTTAACAGCTTAATGGTTTAACAAGTTAGCAACTTATCTACGTTTTGAAAAGACATATGATTTTAGTTTTTTGAATCCGTTTTTTTCGCTATTTTGAAGGTGGGTCGTAACACTTTAAACAAAAGTCAAACAAAATGGATCCGAATCTCGAAACTATCTCGAGAAGCTATTGAAATTCAGTCATTTCAGCTTTTCGGCTGTTCAAATCAGTTTAAAAGAACAGGGCCTTAAATAATTCAAGGGGGCACACAGATCGAATGTTTTAATACTCCGGTTCAAAGGGCCTGGTACACAAACCGAATGCTTAAATACTTTAAAGGGTGACCGGGCACATGTACACAAGTATACGTAGATCAAAGGAAGAGAGAGATGCGATGGTCAAGGTCGACGGAAGAGTGCGTGCGTTGCGTGCATGTAGAGTAGTTAACGAGTAGCAATGACCAAAGACGCGCATGCAATGCATCAGGGCTTTGAGTAATTAACGGGCCATCAGGGCGCCGGGTCAAAAGGGGATCTGTGACTAATGAAGCGCATCACCAGCGATCTAAAGCCGCGGCCTGACAGGCAATTGAGGCTTACTAAATAAAAAATTACTAGTTTGTTAAGAACTTAAGATAATATGTTATAGTTATTTTTATAAGGTATTAAATGGATTTATTTTAGAAATTTCTAACGTATTTTTTTTATTCTCTAACATATCTCTTGAGGGTAGTAGCTTTTCAGATTTGCTAAAAACAGGAGCTTTCGTAGCCTTTTTGGTTAAACTTTTGGTAGTTTTCAGCTAAGAACAAGGTTTTAATGAGGAATTAGGGTAATTAATTAATCCGGGAGATTGGATTGAGGTGGGATGGAGTGACCTTGCACATGGGCGCGACGAGGACGGCGCCGCTCCAGTAGACGGGGCGCGCGCGGTGGAGCAGCAGCGCGACGGCGCCGCCCATGGACTCCCCCAGCAGGAACCGCGGCAGCGGCCGGCCGGCGCTGGAGGCCTCCTCCGCCCGCCGGAAGAACACGTCGTCGCAGTCGCCGACGAGGTCGTCGAACGACGGCACGTAGCCCTGCAGCCCCTCCGACCGGCCGTGCCCCTCGTAGTCCACGCCGTGCACCGCGTAGCCCGCGCCAGCCAGCCGCGCCGCCGTCCCCCGCATCGTCACGCTGCACTCCACCGCGTACCCTGCACCCACCCACCTGGCCACCCATCATCCATGATCCATGGTCGATCGATCGCCGGAGCAGATCGCCGAAGCAGATCGGATATCGTGCGTACGTACCGTGGCAAAGGAAGACGAGGCCCTTGACGCGGCGGCGCTTGGAGGGCACCCACCGGCAGGTGAAGAGCTGCATGCCGCGCGAGTTCTCCACGAACTTCTCGTGGTACTCGTACTCGCACTCGTTGACGGCGCCGCCGCCGCCGTGCTCCGCCTCCACGCTCATGGTGTCGTCGAGGCTGGAGATGAAGAGCCGGTGGTGATGGAGGAGGAGGAAGAAGACGACGTGGTGTGCGCAGAGGAGATGAGATCATGAGAATATGGGATCGATGAGAGGAGCTAGCTCCTCAGGAAAGTCGGGATATATATTTCTAGAATCAAATGTATTAATTTAAGCATCTAGTATGGCTTATAGCCGCCGGTAATATATATAATAAAGCGGTTTTCCTATATATATATCCTTTAAATTAAATATATGGATTCGGTCGTCGGATATCGCTGGATTTTTTTGGACGATAACAACCCGGATCCAGTTATCCGCCCACGTATATTTTAGCATGCGTGGACTCCCGTTCCTACAATATTTATTTATCCGTTATGGCATTGTATAATACTTCTCTCCATTTTTTTTATTTGACACCTTTCACTTTTGAACACGCTTTTAATCATTCGTTTTATTAAAAAAACATGTAAAAATAGAAGTCATGTTTAAATTATCTTTTATGATAAAACAAATCACAACAAAATAAATGATATTTATATAATTTTTTTTGAATAAGACAAATGAGACGTGTCAAAAAGTCAAAAGCATTAACTAAAAAAACGGAGGGAGTAACAGAGATTGACACTACACGCATCGATAGAAATTGCTCCTATTGATTCCACTCAGCTTTTTTGCGGCCATTGAATTCTCGTACTTTCCTTTTTTTTTCTTACAAGTAATCATAATTTCTTATGTTAAAAGCACCCATGCATAAAATCCTCATCGCACACAATATTATCTTCATAGGCTCTCGCATAATCGTTGGTGCACCCTCCTCCCGGCCACTGGCTTGACCACTCCTCTCTTCTCTCTCCTTCCTCCCTTATGATGTGGTGCTCATTTACCTCCTTTTCTTCCTTGTTTTCGGCAGCTTCCAGATACTAACTTTTTAAGAAAAACCGTCGAAGCCCATATATGGTGTCAACTATAACCGTGGTAGATTATTTATTTCAAATTTCATATAAGATAAAACAGGCTAAAAATAAAAGATGTGTTACCTAATTTTTTTTTAAAAAAAGATAAAGATAAAAGGATCATGTACAACGTCCCCGACAACGACCGGCCACAATTCCTGCGTCTCACATATGCCGCCCTTCCGCTCCATCTCCGTGAACGTCTCTATCGCCTTATTAACACTGACGTACTAGCCAACTGAGTACGAACAAACCTGGCATTGCTTTCAAAATCAAGTCAATTTTTTTCACGTACAATATCACAACAGAAACGAAAAAACTGCATGCATGTGTCTTCGAAACATTACTAACTTCTACTGCTTGCTAACTATATTTCATATTTTACGTCCGCACTAATTAAAATTCAGCAGGTTTTTACCCCTAAAAAAGATGTAAATCACACACAAAAAATTTCTATGTGGGGCTTAAGTAATTAGTGTGCGCATTAATTAGGCAGACTAGTCAACGGCAGCTATGGGTGACGGATCCTTCTCCATGTACAGCGCGCAAACCCAAAGGAATCGCACTTACTTTTGCGCAATTTGTCCGGCAATCGACACGTAATAATGCCCTGTAAAAACACACGCGTAATAATGCCATTTAGCATGCTGGCCTGTCCCTATGTGTTTTTACTGTTTATCTCTATTTTCATAATAGTACAAATTATTTCCTTCGTATCACATGAACTTCAACTTTAACCACTCATTGCCAATGAAATTTATTTATAAAATGCATAGCAAATATATTATTATGGAAGTTCATTTCGAGACTTTTTAAGATAATGAAATTTAAAATTTTGGTCTCTACACATAGACATATGTGGCCAATACAAATTATTGTCAACATACAAAATATTATATTCTCGAAAGGAAATAGAACCGCATCATGCTATATATCACACTCTTGCAATCCTAGCTATCACACCATATGCTTTGGTTTCTTGGGAGTCCAACCGTTCATCTGAAACCGTTCCAATGCAGAGGATGGAAGAAAATGTCTAGGGCCACATAATAATTCTTCGGCAAAGAGATGACTTTAGACCGAGCACGCTATTTGTGCAAAGGGCATCTCCAATGATGTAGTCAATTGCTAGCTATAAGTAAGTTTCATATCATCTATATATATCTTATAGACAGTCTTTTTAATGGACTAGTTTTAATATGGTCTATAACATTAAATATGAGATCATATGTAATAGTGTACAATTGCATTGAAATCACTTATAAACTGACTACAAGTTAGTAGTTAGCACACTCTTCTTCTCTTTTCCACATAAGCAAAAAAGCTAAGTTAAAATTCTTATAGCTAGCTGAAGTGGCACCATAAAGATGCTCTAATTGTTGGATCTTATGAAACCGATGCCCTCTGATCATGAAGTCACTTATGATGTCCGAAAACAGTGTTAAACTAGAGGTGAAAGCATGTCACAGCACATCTTGCCTGGGTATAGAAAGCTTTCAACGTCTTGCGACTCTTGTCATTCCACTGAGCAAGTGTATATATGCAGTTGTTCTCCACTCGCTGATGGGTCGACCACAACCACAAAGCCCACGGAATCATCATCACCACCGTGGAATATAACCTGCATGTAATTAAAATCAAACATGCCCGATTATGATTGTTTTGATGAAAGAATGCAATACAATAAAGGCCTTCAGAGTTCAGACTTAAATAATTCACATGAAAATTAAGTTAATTCCAAAATGGTCACTAATTTTCTCGACCCTTGTTCGCTGAGATGCTAGAGGTGGAAACGGATCGGATAGTGCCTTTACCGTATTCGTATCCATATTTTTTAAGCGAATACGAATACGGATTCGGATAATTTCATGTTCGAATATGGATATACCCGAATACAAATCCGGATATCCTCGGATACAAATACGGTTTCGGATATCACCTTTTTTTGTTTTTGTCTCATCCTAGATATAAATCAAGACTTCAACATCGGATACGGATATGAATAATGCGAATACGGATATCATTTTTTTAAATACGGATAGCGTCGGATAAGGATAGTGTTTGTATTCGAATACGGATAACATCGGATATGAATAATGCTTTTTCAAATATGGATGCCGGATAATACAGATTTTCCATTTCCATTTTCCACCCCGCCAGTGCCTAATGCCTTATGTCTGTTTAGCAGCCTGCGGCCACCTTGCTCATACCCTGTCTCAAGATTGCATACCGTAAAAAGTTCATAACCAGTTTTTTAGCGGCCTAGGTTTTCCCTTGTAGCAATATGGGTTGTTCCTCTTGCTTGTGTATAAATAATGATACAACCATTTAGTGGCACAAAAACAAGTATTCTTCATGTCGCATCCTCAAATTTTCAGCACTAAATTTATTAGACTTTTTCCCCCAAATTTCAATTTCAAATTTCGAAACAAACCTTCTAGCAACTTTCAAAGTGAAAATAATTGTTCCTCAATTGTCTTCCATTATTTTAGAGCTAAAAAATTATAGGTTTTAAAACTAACTCCTATTTTTCAAGGTTTCTATAAATTACATCCTCTAGATCTAATATTATTTTCTAAATTACTTGATTTGTTAAACTAGTAGGAAATCCTCTAATTCAAAAGTACATACTAGCGCAAAAAAAATTTATTTAAAGTTGTATTAAAGCCTTGTGGGTTATACTATTTCTAAGAGCAATTCAAATCCTACATAGCTGTATAAAAGTTGTATTAAAGCTTTGCTAGATTTTATGCAAGTTCAAAAATAGGATGGTGCAACCAGAGTATTATCTCCCTAGTTTTGTTGGACGAAACTTCTTATATTTTTGTCGACCAGAGTCACAGCTGATAAAAATACGTAGTCTAGCCCGGATGCGTCCAAAAATTTGGAATTTTTGAACCTATTTTTTAATAATTAATCCCCAAAAGGTGATGTTCTTAGTTTTGAACTAGTTTCAATGTTTTATGGGAATTCACAGTAGTCCAAGGGGTTGGTTCACTTTTGATCGTGCTACATTTGCTTTTCTCCTTTTTTTTGGACGCATTTGACATGGTGCTAGACAGGGATATCACTACAGGAATCGCGCATAATCTCGACGGCCAAATTTACTATCGACGGCCAAAAAAACGCCGTCGATATTTGTCACCTAATCTCGACGGCCATGATATTGCCGTCGTAATACATATTTTTTATCGACGGCCGGCCGTCAGCCGTCGAGATAAGGTTGCCCAAGCTCCTGCTCGCACCTTTCGCTGGGTTTGGCGGTGGCGGGAAAACATCTATATCGACGGCTTTACCTAAGCCATCGAGAATAGTTATGGGCCGGCCCATATCGCATCTCGAAACTAGATATTATCTCGACGGCCAAACTATGGCCGTCGAGATAGAGGGACTCCTCAAGACAGACCCTAGAATTGTTGGGCTGGCCCATTTGATGTTTCCATTATTTAAACTTTTCTTTAATATTTTGCAGACATCTTTATTCCCTTTGTTAATTTTCCAAAATTGTCTGAAATTTATAAAAATAGGTCCAAAAATTTTAGTTGTCCATAAAAAAACTTAAAGAGTAAATAAAGTTTTTTTTCAAAATATATACATATTTCATGGTTGCATGTTATGTGTTGTACAACATATATATGTGTTTGTGTGTTTAATATTATTAAATTTCATATCAAATTTTAAAAATGATGTAATTACTAACATTATAGTGCAATGATATTTATATAAAGGTCTTTCGCTCCAATGGTGATTTATCAAAAAAATTTGTGCACTTGTTAGATGTATTTCATACAACACTATACAACGTTCGATAAATCACTAGACGATATAGCCACCTACACATATAACTGTCATTCCGGATATGATTTCATCGCATAAAATTTTTTGTAGGTGTATATTCATTTGGTTAGCAAGACTACGCAGGATGAAATTTTTAAAAAAATTTCTATGTTTTTTTTTAAATTAAATAAGCACAGTTGACCATCGGAGGGGTAAGTTTTGCAAGCCGTCGAGAATGTACTCTATTTCGACGGCCACGGCAAAAAGGTAGAAAAATATACCCTGTCTCGAAGGTAGTCAACGCAGACCGTAGAGATAGATTGTTCTCGACGGCCGCAATGACGTGGCCATTGAGACATGATATGATGCTTCGGTTGTTCAACTACAAGTCATTCTCGACGGCCTCCGGCCGTTGAGATAACGGCCACAACAGGACCCAACGGTCACGTGCCTTTGTAACAACGGCAGCTGGCCGTCGATATAAGCGAACAGCTAACCCGAGCATGCCACGTGGCTCTGCTGGAGTGTCAGGACACTCTTTCTCGACGGCCTTTAGCCGTCGAGAATGGGTTGATGTGGTGCAGCAAACGGGTCATGATCATCTATGTCGACAGCTTCCGGCCGTCGAGATAGATCTTGCCCACTCATTTCGTGCCACGTGTGACGCGTCGTCCGGTCTTAGCATTATCGACGGTTCCAAGCCGTCGAGACTAGGCTTTAATAGTCCTGCCATCGCCGCTGCACCGCCCCACCGCAGCTGCTGCGCCGCCGCGCCGCCCAGCCGCCGCCTCCGCCCCGAAGCCGCTGCATCGCCGCCGCCATCGCCCCACCGCCGCGCCGCCGCCACCTCGGCTCCCGTCGCCTAGGCCGCTCCCCGCCGGGGCTTCCTGTGCCCTAGCCGCGCCGCCGTCTAGCCGCCCTAGCCGGTCCGCGGTGCCCTCGATCTCCCGCCGTCTTCGTCCAACAGTACGCAGGTACATGAAATGTTTTCGCGCCATTTTTTTTTAAAATTTCTGTACCTTAGTCTCGACGGTCCAACACCGTCGAAAATGTAATTAGATATGCCATTAGCAGTATTAATTAATTAATTATGAAAATTAGTAATAATTAAAAAAATTAGTAATAGGTAAGTTAGGCTTTATGTTGATGTTAGTAATGTAATATAATAATGTTTTAATTATATTTTAGTTATAATGTTGATTGTAATTAATGTTAGAGTATTAATAATGTTAAGTTATTTTAATTGTTGGTGTATGTTATGTTAGAAACGAATGTTACCTAGCCGTACGTCACCCGTTCGGGAACAACACAACGCGTAAGGAAATTAGAATGGTGATTCGTTCGTTTCCATTACGGGTTGTGCAAAATGTTTCCGAATTGTCCAGTGGACAGCCCGTTTGTGGTGTCCCAGTGGATAGCCTGCGAATGACCGTTTGAGCTTGTTTCGTTGTGATGCCGGTGGGTTCGAGACAAAATTTCGACGGTATGACCCTGTAGTTCTCCTGTGCATAACATAAGTGCTATTGAGTTGAATTTCGGCTCTTTAGCCATCGTTGCACTAGGAGAACTGTAGGGTTATGCTGCTGAAATTTTATCTCGTTCCCTTTCAGCATCACAACGAGACATGCCCAAGCGGTTATTTGCGGGTGGGCTTAGAAGCCTTCCTATGCCTTTTGGAAAACCCTAACGTGTAGCATATTATGTTAAGAGCGATGGAAGAAGATTGGAGGTGGATGTACGACGGATGGAGAGCGAACGGACAACACTCAGATGAATGGTATGAGAAGGCTAATGCATTCGTGGATAGTGCTTTTCAGGTGACCCCTAACCCTGACACCGCGTATGTACATTGCCCATGTAAAGAGTGTGGAAATTGTAGAAAGAGAACGCGATATGACATGGGCATGTATTTGTGCAAGAATGGGTTCAAGGTAGGCTACCATCGTTGGGTTTATCACGGTGAGAGTGCTCTTGCCGCGCCTCCTGCTCCGGACGAAGGATTAGATGAAATTGATCGGATGCAAGACATGATGGATGATTTCGGCCATGATTTTGATGATGAGGAGGCAACAACCTCGATGACTGAATTCTTAACCCTTCTAGAATCCTCTAAGCAGCCGTTGCACGATCGAACAACCGTAACCCTATTGTCTATGGTTACACGGATGATGGCTGTGAAATGCAAATACAACTTCTCTGTCAATTGTTTTGATGAGTTGTTGGGATGCTTAGGCGATACCCTTCCGAAAGGACACAAGATGCCCTCCAGTTGGTACGAGTGTAGGAAATTACTTGCTGGTCTGGGAATGCCGTACGAGAAGATAGATTATTGTCCTAACCATTGCATGCTGTACTATAAGGGTGATGCTGCCAAGAATGTTTGTGATTATTGTGGGGAGTCCAGATTTGTCGAGACTGTCGACGGTAATGGGGAAAAGAAACAAACGAAGGTGGCGAGGAAAGTATTGCGGTACTTTCCGTTAAAGAAACAACTCCAACGTTTTTTCATGACGGAGGAGACCGCACAACAGATGAGGTGGCATAAGGAGGGTAAACGTGCAAAACCTGGCGTGATGGTTCATCCGGCCGATGGAGAAGCATGGCAACACTTTGATAAGGTGTATCCGGAATTCTCTGCTAATCCAAGAAACGTACGCCTCGCACTGGCCACCGATGGGTTCACACCTTTTAATATGATGGCTGTCTCGTATTCATGTTGGCCCGTTTTTAGAATTCCTCTCAATCTCCCACCGTCTCTTTTAATGAAATAGGAGTTCATGTTTCTTTCGTTAATCGTGCCTGGGCCAAAAAATCGAGGAAAGAATCTAGATCTGTTTATGAGTCCATTGGTTAACGAGTTGAAAGAGTTATGGGAAGAAGGTGCCGCAATATATGATAGAAAAACAAACAGATCTTTCGTTATGAAGGCTGCGTACGTGTACTCCATTCATGATTTTTCCGCATACGGCATGTTCTCAGGATGGAGCACACACGGTCGGCTTAGTTGTCCGGTGTGCCTGGATGATACAGAGGCATTTCAGCTAAGTTTCGGTGGCAAACCTAGTTGGTTTGACTGTCATCGAGCATTTCTGAAACCAGGGCATCCATTTCGGAAGCAGAAAAATGCGTTCCGTAAGAACACGGTGGTAAAGAGTAGAAAACGCGGTCGTGTGGGTATTGCGTTTATTAAGAAATGGCATGCCAACTTGGTTGAGGGTCAAAATGGTGTTTTCGAAGATTATGGTATTTCCCATAATTGGACGCATAAGTGTAGCATATACTCTCTGCCATATGCACAGCGACAACAATCCTATTCAACACTCCCGAACCAAACATATCGATATTCGCCACCACTTCTTAAGAGACCATTCGACTAAAGGTGATATCTATATTACTCATGTGAGAACTGAAAACCAACTAGCTGATATTTTTACCAAACCGCTTGATGAGAGAAAATTCTGTGAGTTGCGGAGTGAATTGAATATCCTTGACTCTCGGAATGTTGCTTGACCTATTGCATACATTGTTTGGTGATTGAAAAGGTTTTATTTATCTTGTTATCTATTTTACTATAGCTATATAGGTGTATATATGAATAAATTGATTGATTTGGCTCTTCGGATATTGATATCCTATTTATTCACGGATGACCTTAGTTTGATTGATTGATATGCTTACGGGTCATCCATGGGTACATTCAAGTCTTAGAACTCTCCTCTATCCTCCCGGAGCAATCTTATCTATTCTCGAGGTGTCTGGAGTCCAAAACTTTCATATCCAGCAAGAGGGGGATCGGATGTTCCACTCAGCATCGGAACTTCCGATGTGATCCAGCGAGGGGTCCGTCGGATGTTCCGACCGGCGTCGGAACTTCCGGTGGCGTCCAGCAGAGGGTCCGTCAGATGTTCCGTCGGAACTTTCGTCGGATGTTCCGATGGCGCCCAGTTTTGTCACCTATTTATCTTTAACTGTGTGGGTCCCTGTTCTTTTACCCACGGGTTTTAACCCTAAAGCTTTTACCATCCTTCTCTCTCTCCTCTTGGGCGGCGGCGGCACAGGGGGCATCGAATCTTCCGGCGGCGGATCTTCCGGCGGCGGTGCTCTGTACGGCGGCGGACCTTGCGACCTGCACGTCTCTCCACTGCTTCAGCCTCCTCCCAGCTCGGTTCCCTTTCCCTCCATTGAAGGTAAAGCTCCAAATCTTCAAATCCTCTAGAACGTGCAATGTGCGCCGTTTTAATTCGATTTCGGGGCTGAATATGTGTCTATATTGTTCATAGAAGCATTCCCTACCTATTGATGTCTCGGATTCGTCGTTTTGATGCGAGAGGTGAAAAATCCCATTTAGGGCACGTGCTGTACACCGTCGGATGTTCCGACGGGGTACTCGCTGACCTAGTTGGATTCTGAGCATTCTCTTTCAACTCCTTGATTCCATCATATATATCTTGCAGATGTCTTCTTCTAAGCGGCAACGAACCTCAAGTTCGACTGTCGGTCCTCCTTCAGCTGAGCCCAATGAAGATCCTGCAATCTTTCATGAGAGGTTGGCTTAATGGAAGCGAGCAAACGTCCGTGATCCTATTGGTCCTTTGGTGATCAAGAAAACAACAAGGACTTTTGCCTCTAATGTCACTCCGAAGATCTTCGGCTTTTATGTCGCGGATGTCAAGGAGATTCAGTACCGCAGGAATGAGGATCCTCTGAAGTATGAGAAGGAAGAAGGGACTGATGAAAGGTTTTGGAACTTCTTTCATCAAGATTTCTATGATGTTGCCTTTGTGAAGAAGAAGAGTCCAGTCATGCGCATGCAGTTCATTGATTGGGAAGGCATGGCGTTGACAGTCAATCCAGTCATCAATGAGGTCACTGGTGGTGGTGGTGATGGTGCTGGTGGTGAGGGTGGTAGCAACAGCAGCGATCCAGAGTGGATTGAGTAAAGGGGGAGAAAAGTTTCTATTTTTTGGCGTCTTGATGCCAAAGGGGGAGAAGATTATCTTTTATCATTTATCCTAGTTTCCTTGTTTGAAACTTGAATGTTTAAGTGCAAAACTATGTTTTTAAACTCGATGTTTTATGTGGTACGCTATGGTTGTAAGACTTTACTTATTCTGTGATGATGATGTAATGGTGAATTGCTAGCTATTTAAATTTCTTGTATTGTGTGATATATCCTGTCATATTGCATTTAGATTTAAATTTGCCAAGGATATAGGGGGAGCTCTTGTTGTTATTTTTGCCATAGTTTCAGGAGGAGCTCTTTCATATATTCTTGTTTATAAATCTTTAATTATTGAGTCATAGATATGCCGTACTATAAAGAGGGACGAAATGGAGAAGCTTATAAAGGTTTCTAAGTGCTCAAAAATAGGTATCTCGAAGTTCGTGTGAGTTTTCCACTCAAAATACACCCTATACAGAACCTATACCATCAGAACATCCGACGAGGGTCGGAACATCCGATGGTGAGCCAGCCTGCCAGTTTTCAGAGTTATCCAGAGAACAGTCCATCGGAACTTTGGTCGGAACATCCGACGCGGGTCGGAACATCAGACGCGTGTTTAACTGCAGCAACGGCTATATTTTCGAGAATCTCTATTTAAAACCCTCTCTAATACCTGCCGAAAGGTTACAGACCTTGATTACTTTAAGATTTGAACCTAATACTTCCTGTTCATCATCTCTCTCAAGAACCCTAGCCTTTGTCTCTCTCTTGTTCATCTTGTGAGATCTAGATCTAGAGAGATCAAGGCAACCCAAGTGTTCCGTGAATTAGAGATCCAATTCTTGAGCACTTAGCGATTCCTAATTTCTTCATTGCATTTGTTACTCTTGGAGGCTTAAAGGGCTCTTAGACGGCTAGGCGTCGCCGGTGAGTCGCCGATCTTTGTGTGGCGTACGTGCCTCCGGAGTTTGTGAAGGTGCGAATCTCCCTCCGCAAGAAAAAGGATTCAACTAGTGATCGCCGGTGAGTGCTTTGTGCTTCGCTGGTAAGGGGGATTAGGATCTTGGTGATCCGGGCTTTGTGCCTTCCCTAACGGTGAGTAGGATCTTCCTTCAAAGATCCGAACATCGGTAAACAAAAATCGTTGTGTTTTTGTGTTGATCTTGATCTGGTGTTTAAATTATTGGTATTGGCTTGTTCTGAGTATTCTTAAATAGATATAACCTTGGTTTTGCGAGAAATCAGTTTTTACTGCAGGTTTTAGACAAATCCAAAATACCTTGGATCGGAACATCCGATGGCCGTCGGAATATCCGACCTAGATCAGAACATCCGACGGAGGGCTCTCTGGACCAGGTCGGAACATCCGATCTGCATCGGAACATCCGACGGGCTGGTTACTGTTTAAGTTGTTTTTAATTCCGCAATTTAATTTGTTTATTTGCCTATTCACCCCCTTCTAGGCGACATAGCGATCCTTTCAATTTTCGACGGCTACACCATGGCCGTCGAGATAGATGTCCATGGCCCCACCTGCCAGCGCTGGTCGCACCCTGGTCCATCTAGAATCCGACTACTCACTCTCGACGGCTTCAAGCCGTCGTTAATGTGTAAATGGGCTGGGCCAGCGCTGTTCGTGGCCTACCAAGTATTTGTCTCGACGGCTGGTAGCCGTCGAGAATAGCGAAGACCCGGTATTTAGCCGTCGAGACTAGTAATATCGACGACCGAGCCGTCGAGATAGGTTGTCTGTCTCGACCACTCTATCTCGACGGCCAAATCTCGACGGCCGGCCGTCGAAAAATGTCTGTATCGACGGTTTCTGTACTTGTCTCGACGGCTTTGGCCGTCGAGATTTACGGCGATTCCTGTAGTGTATAATTGACTGATAAACTGTAGGAACGACCCGTGTTGAAGATTCTCATTCTACGCCTTCTTTTAGGAACTTGATATCCATTTTGCATATACAACATAATCACACACCACATTTAGAAATGGCTCGTAATGCTAGATTCAAGTTATTATCCCTTAGTGGATATGGAGATATCGTCTCCCGCCAACATCTTATACCAAAGGAAATGGAGCACTAAGTTGAATTCACATGTCCCAACCCGTGCTACATCCCTTTTCCAAATTGTTGTGCAATGCCCTTGTACATATCCCTATCTTGTTTTCCACATCAAAACGCATGCAAGGCTGAATTTTGTTGGTCAGGTCGACGAGATTACCACTAGTTCTAGTTTCATTGGCCCAGCCGATGCAACTACCGCTAGCTCTTATTTTCATCATCCGTTTAAAACCTTATTGTTTTATGCATTCTTACATTCAACTATGTGCGTTGAACTTATGTGTTTTTTACTTGTGCGATGAACTTGTTTGTCATTGAGCTTGGCGTGAACTTTCCCCTAAAAAAAAACTTGGCCATGAACTTGTATACATGTGATGAGCCAGATCTATTGCCATGAACTTGTGTGATGAGGTCATGATGCAATGAACTTGTGCGATGAGGTTATGATGCAATGAGCTTGTGCGATGAGCCTGTGATGCATTATATATGATGCTAATTGATGGTATGTCGTTTTTTGTGAATTATGTGAATTTTATGAAATGTGGGATTTTTAGTGATTCTTTTGAATTATCTCTATTTATTTAAAGCATATTTTAAGCTGAGAAAAAAAATATGGATTCCATGAACGTGGCACTAATAGCAACAATGCATCTAACAACGTACCCTATCACATTGGTGGTGCAGCATACAAGCGGATTTACAAAAGTATCTTTGTGGACCACAATAGGCCGATTTTTGTCTATAATGTTTGTCTGTCTATTTTGAAAATAAATCAAATTCCTAGTCACCGTGATGTTCCTTTGTAATGATAAAAAACTAGTGCACCTAAAGGTCTGGTTTTTTGGTCTCACTTCGACCAAATGATTAACTTGGGAAGTTATGATTAAGCTCATCACATATTATTTATATGCTAATAGGACAACATTCAAAGCAATCCACACGTGGCCCATGGACTGCGCAAACCTCACACAATGGACCGGGTATTAGAGCATGTTACAATGGTTGAAAGAGCAATTGTCTCTAACTATTGCCATGTCATCTAGAGATAGCTTTAGAGACAACAATGTATACTATAGTTGAGATGGCATGACTGCCCGCACGCTTATATAGACATCTTTCTCATTTCTTAATTCTCGTATAGAGTTGACTCTTGCATTGAAAATGGCTCAAATACCTATGCATGCTCTATCTCCTCTAAATCATTACATGTTCCAAATGATAAATCTTAGAGATGTCTTAAAACATCTCCAATGATGCCATATCAGCTAGCTATAAGGATTTCAACTCAGCATTTTGCTTATGCGGAGGAGAGAAGGAGGGTGTGCTAGCACTAACTTGCAGCTAGTCTATAGCTAATTCCAATGCACTTACTATCTATTACATGTGAACCCATACTCAATATTATAGTCAATGTTATAGCTAGTTCCATTGGAGAAGCTAACTATATATATGTTATCTATAGATGACATGACACTTATTTATAGCTAGCAACTAGCTGCACCATTGAAGATGCTCTTATACGTAGCTGACGTGGATAGTGTGCATGCCCTTACAACAAACTAGACAGCCAGCTCACTTGTCCATCCGTATCATACATGCATGCATTATTTCTTATAGCAGGACCATATTATATTCTTGTAGCGTCTGAGCTCATTCGATCCATGTGTGACGGCTGCTGATCATGTTGATCACAGCTCGGGGCCGGCCGGCCGGCCGGCAACGACAGCTTATACTGCGGTTACTGCCTAGCTTCCTTGTATCTTCTTCATGTATATTGGTATTGTATCTTAGCTCGCTGGATGCGTCCTGCCTGCATATTCTATTGTGCCACCACATTGCCGGTGACGACGAACCAACGCACAAGAACAAGAAAATAAAGCTGCGCACCATCGATCGATGAAAATAAAGCTGCGCACCATCGATCGATGTAGCCTAGACGATATGTCAACTCCATCCATGGCCGAATTCGAGATACATGCGTGCGGTTTTTTTACAGAGAAAGCAGTTACTTTGACCTCTGCATTCGAGATACATTTGAGTATTCTCTAACATATTGTCACGAGCAATCTTCTGTCTCTATAATAATTCAGCAGAGGCTCTATCTCAGTCACTAAATTTAGATACTCCCTTCCGTCTCGACTCTATATACGATCTCTTTATATTTTTAAGAATAGATCGACACTGCTGGATAGGATGAAAATATATGAAATGAATAATAATTTAGAGAAGGGATATAGGGAACAAAATATGAAAATCCTACTAGCGATGCTCTTAAGGATAGAGCGTATAAGGCCAATTAGGGCTGGCAACGAGCCGAGCTTGAGCGAGCCAGGCCCAGCCTCGCTCAAGCTCGTTCACTGACGAGCCGAGCCGAGCCGAGCTCGGTCACCGAACGAGCTAGGAATAAAGCTCGGCTCGGGCTCGTTGAAAGCTCGGTCCGGCTCGTGAGCGCTCGCGAGCCTGATGAACAGCATAATATGTGCTTTTTGAGGTTTGAAGAAAGGGTGTTTCAGCGGTTTCGATGGAGGATCGCCTTTAGGATGAGATTTTGAGAGCTTTTTTGGACGTATATTAGGGGTATGTCTAGTCATAGACAAGTGGATGGGTCAATTGCAAGTGGTATGAGATGAACTAATACCTAGAAGCCCATGAATCCACGAGCCACGAGCGAGCCACGAGCCACTCACGAGCTGGAAAAAAAGCTCGAGCTAATTGATCGAGCTAGAAAAAAAGTTCAAACTCGGCTCGTTGGCCTACAATCCGAGCCCGAGTCAAGCCAAAAACCGAGCTGCTCACGAGCAGCTCGCGAGCTCCGAGCCAAAGTGCCAGCCCTAAGGCCAATAGACTAATAGTAATTCAAACAAATATACAAAAATGTTGAACCACAAAACTAATTGTACAAAGTTCTCGAGTTTTAAAATTTTGATTGCACAAACCAAAAAATGATTAGTTTTTTTATTCGAAAGAGAATTTATCCTCTCTTTTTCTATACGTATATCGTCATGTCCAATTTCTAGCAATTCATGTAAAAATACTCACCTGCTATTTCGTACATACATATTTCAACTCCCCTTTGGACAGCTATACAACTCTCTGCTTGGGCCCAGGCTCAGGGCCAGGCCCAGCACTGCTTGTCAGGGTGTGGGCCCCACCGAACAGCCCGGCGATCATCGCGTTCACGTCCCCGGGCGTC
This sequence comes from Raddia distichophylla, assembly GCA_005191435.1. Classification (NCBI taxonomy): domain Eukaryota; kingdom Viridiplantae; phylum Streptophyta; class Magnoliopsida; order Poales; family Poaceae; genus Raddia; species Raddia distichophylla. Next base: position 809,949 of record SPJY01034214.1, on the reverse strand, counting down.
AGCCGAACCGCGACGCCGTGCCGCCGGTAGAACAGCCTGTACGGCGGCACCACCGCCGCCGCCGCCACCGCCCGCAGCGCCTCCCCCATCTCCTCGTCCGCCGCCACCCACTTCTCCTGTGCCGCCACCGCCTCCACCACCGCTTCCTCCACGCCGCCGCCGCCGCCGCGGGACGCCGCCGCCGCCATCGCGCCCACCACCTTGCTGCCCCACGCCGCGCGCACGTACGCGTCGACGTGCCCGCGCGCCTTCGCCCGCTGCGCCGCCGCCCACGACTCCCCGAGGATGCGCGCCATCTTGCTGCTGCCCCGCGCCTTCTTCTCCACGTAGTGTGTGTTGTTCGCCAGGAAGAGGTGGCCCAGCGCCGCCTCCCGGTAGCTCCCGGCCTTCGCCTCCACCTTACGCAGCAGCACCGACACCAGCCAGCCAATCGGGTTGGACGGTAGGCTCAACGTCGGCGACAAGTCCGGCGAGGCGCCGCAGGACACGACGACCGAGGTGCTGCAGCTGCTGTCCGAGAAATCCACGGCGGCGGCTTGTTGCTGGTAGATGTGCGCGAGGGCGTCCTCGTAGTCGGCGAGAAAGACAAGGTAGTTCATCACGTACCTCGTCAGGGGGTGCACCGCGCCGCCGGCGCCGGCGCCGCCACCGCCTGCCTTGGACGACTCCTTCCTGATCGCCGCCTCGAAGCCGGCCACCGCGCCGCGCGCCGCCTCGATGGTTTTCCGGAGGGTGGAGCGGGCGTGCGCCGCCACTTCCGAGCCGTTCCCGAACGCTGCCGCCGCCGCCGGCAGTATCGTTTCGGCGAGGGCGTCGTGGATGTCGAGCACGCGGAACAGCCGCTCCGGGGCGCGGCGCGCGCGCGCTACGGTGGCCTCGGCGAAGGCGAGAAAGCTCGTCATCTGGTCGCTCGCGACCGCCGTGAACACCGCGTCGCCGACGGCGGGGTCGCCGGCGAAGACGCCGTCGCAGAGCGCCCTCTCCGCGGGGACGATGCACCGAAACGCGACGTTGGCGGCGGCGAGCCATGACTGCACCTTGGCGTCTACCTGGTCCCAGGTGAGCTTACCGAGCTGGCTGTGCTGCAGGGAAGGGGAGAGGCCGAGCAGCCGCTGCAGCGTGGCGGCGAGCTCCGCGTGGCGGCGCGCCTTGAACATGGAGACGAACTCCTTGCCGTAGCCGGCGGACATCATGGCCTGCGCGACGGCGCGGATGTGGCCGGCGACGGCTTGCTGGTCGTGGAGGCCGACGACGCCTTGGTCGTCATCGTCGTTGTCGGTGTCGGAGTCAAAGGCAAAGGGCTTGGCGCCATTGGGGCTGAGGAGGGCAGAGAGGAGGAGCTCGAGCTCGAGCCGGAGCCTGCGCATGGCGGTGTCGAGGAGCGCCTGGGCGTGGACGAGGCCGCCGCCGGCAGTGTCTGCATTGGTGGCGTCGGAGGCGAAGAAGAGCATGGAGCGGTGGAGGTCGGCGGCGGCACGGAGGAAGGCCTTGGCCTCGACCGGTGTGGAGTCGAGGAAGAGGGAGCAGCCGCGGGAGTCGTCCGGGTGCCACGCGGCGACGAGCACCGCGGCGGCGGCGACGGTGTCGTCGACGAGGGCGGTGGAGGGCGTGCGGCGGTGGCGCGGCGAGGCCAAGGGGCTACGGAGGCTGGCGGCGGCGCTCGGCGGCATGGTGCTCTGCTGGGCTGCCGCCTAGCCAGCTGCCTGCTCTTCTATCTCCCTCAATGAAGCATGTATCAACACAACTCTTCTTTTTGTGCAGCTTCTGCAGCAAGGAGAAGACGAGCATTAACACTATTTTACATATACACACGGTCACACGGAGCGGAGCGCCTTTAACCCAGCCGACCGCTCACACACGCGCTCGTTGGAACAACTCGTTGACGAACGCACGGCGAGGCCCAATCGTCTGGATTCTAGCAAAACCGATATATATTTACAGTAAGTATAGCACTGTTGGTCTTGGAAAGCAGAAGAAGAAAAGATCTACGCAAATTAACCTAGCTAATTCATTTCGCCCTGTTCTTTTGAGCTGATCTAAATGGCTGAACGGCTGAAATGACTGAACTTCGAGAGCTTTTTGAGATAGTCTCGAGATTCGGATACATTTCGTTTGACTTGCTTTTTAAAGCATTAGAACCCACCTTCAAACCATCGAAAAAACGGACTATAAAAAACTCGAAGCATATATATTTTTAAAACATAGATAAGTCGTTAAACTGTTAAGCCGTTAAACTGAAAAGAACTGGGCCGAATCAGCTCTCCCCAAACTATATATTCTATCAAGATCAGCCTATCTGCCACATCTGCTGTCACGGAGACCGCAGCTCGGGGCCGGCCGGCCGGCCGGCAACGACAGCGTCGACAGGCGACTCAGCTCCATCAATACTGCGGTTAATTACAGCCTAGCTTCCTTGGATCTTCTTCATGTGCTGGTATTGTATCCTAATTATCTCGCTGGATGCGTCCTGTGCTTGCATATTCTATTGTGCCACCACATTGCCGGTGACGATGAACCATCGCACAAGAAGAAGAAAACAGAGCTGCACACCATCGATGTAGCCTAGACGATATGTCAACTTCATCGAGATACGTACATGCGCTCGTGTGTATTTTTATTGACAAAGGAATAACTCCGACCACTGTATTTAGGACAGAACGTATACGACCAACATGCCAATATGTTATAGCGGTTTACACCAAAATACAAAATGCAGAAACCATAAGATAATAGGTCTAACAACAAAAAATAAAAAAACACTAATAAGCAGCAATCATGCTATTCGCTCTTCAACCATGTTTGAAGAAAAAAAATCTGTAGGGACAACCTAAGGCTATCTCCAATGCAGATGCTTAAGTAGATGCTTAGAGAAAAAACCGAGTTTTTTTTGCCACATCAGCAAATAGAAGTGCTTAGAGGAGAGAGAAAATGCCTAGATTGGCATCCATTGCTATCGGGTGCTTGCCAAATTTTTTTTCTACAGCTGCTTCTCTGGATGCTACCTGGTTGATTGTATTTTTTATGTTACACGCTAGACATCGGCCATTGGAGATTAAAGCGTCTGGTCCAGATGCTAACAAGATAGTTATAATTTATAAGCACCTCTGAAAGTTGTGACGCATTGGAAAGAAAGTTTTTATACGGGTGCTCAGTGATGTGGCACCCTAAGCAACTAGCTCTAAGCACCTTGCATTGAGGATGGCCTAAAGAGAGCATGTCTTATGCTCATCCTTCCTATTCAACAATGCTCAGTTGCGCAACCAGTGGACTCCCCTATATATAATGTGTAAAAAGGAACACATGCGTGAACAGGTATGTATAAATAATGTATACTCTCTTCGGTTTAAAATACTTGGCTTCATAAACAATATGATTTCAAAATTAAATACAATTTTGATCACCCAACACTAATATTGTAGTTTGTTTTTAAACCAAAATAAGTTACAAAAAATTGTGTCTAAAGTTTTAAAATTTTCATTGCACAAATCCAGAACTGATTATGTTTTTTTTGGACTTGAAGGAGAATTTATCCTCTCTTTTTCAATACATATTTGAAACTATATATGGATTCGAACTTAAGCCATTCACTTGAAGCATCTACAATGATTGAGACAACAGTCATCTCTAACCATTGTCATGTCACTTATAGAGATGACTTAGAGACAACTCATACAATGGTAAAAATGCTTAGAGACGGCTGCACATTTTTTATGCCACTTAATCACACACAAGATTTCTTAATTCGCGTGTAGAGTCATCTCTTGCATTTTAAATTGTTCATCTCTCTATGCGCACTCTCTCTCCTACACGTCATTAGATATCCATCCTATATGACAAACCTTATAGACGCCTTAGAGACAGTTGATGTGGTACCATTGTACATGCTCTTGTACAGAGGTCATTGTCATGTCACTTATACAGATGACTTAGAGACAACTCACACAATGGTAAAAATGGCTTAGAGACGGCTGCACATTTTTTTTATGCCACTTAATCACACACAAGATTTCTTAATTCGTGTGTTAGAGTCATCTCTTGCATTGTAAATGGTTCATCTCTCTATGCGCACTCTCTCTCCTACACGTCATTATCCATCCTGCATGACAAATCTTATAGACGCCTTAGAGACAGTTGATGTGGTACCATTGTACATGCTCTTGTATGGAGGATACTAAGGGAGGATATTATTGGAGATGCTCGAAACATGGGCCCGGCCCATTGGGTTCACTAGCCATAGGCACAATTTAATTCTTAATGTGATTATAGGCTATCTCTAAGCTTGGAGACGGACTCTAGCTTAGATACAATTATTTGAACATGCACTTTAGTTAGAGGCACATTTAATCAAAAGAAATAAAAGTGTGTATGTGTGCAAAGGCAACCTTATAGCCTCTATTGTGGACACTCATATACCATCCTCTCCAATCCATAGTTGTCGATGCCTTTTCTCTTTTCCCATGTTACGACTTCTTCTCCTGTTACTGTCGTCCGAGGTTTGCCCTCTAGTTATCAAGTTAGGGTCAGGATTCACCGAGTTAGTTCCCTAGGATTCACCCATATATATACACCACTAAGAGTTTGGAGGTAGCCCTAGCGAGGCGGAAGTTTAGCAGTGGGAGCCGATGTGGTGGTGCAACAAGGTGGCAGTGGCGTCTAAACTTTCCTAGGGTTCACCCATACAACGCTCGAGTTCAGAGGAAGCCCTGAGGAGGCAGAGGTCTACTGATGGGAGGTCGTGCGATGGTGCAACAAGGTGGCAGTGGTGTCGACGTATGTACGAGTGGTACATGACTGCTTAGAATTTTGGTTAGCAAGGTCATCTTGGTGACGGAAGGAGTGATGAAAGCATAAGGCCTTGAGGGGTGGCAGAAGGAAGCGTGAGTTTCAACTAAAATCCAATGTGGTTGACAACTAGTCAACATAGAAAATATGGGTTAATTAGAGACATGCCGCTACAATGTAACCATTTTTTAGATACACCATTATAAAATGTGAAGTTGCCTATATGGCACTATAAAGTTCAAAAAGTGCCAAATGTCATCACACAAAATTTTAAACCAAAAGTGCCCATAACCCTTGCTCTCCCTCCTTTGTTCCTTTATTTTTCCTTGCCGGTGACAAAAAGCTACCATCGGTCTCAGACCACACCGCCATTGTCGTCAAGCATTCTTTTCCTATCTCCAAGCCGGACCACACTGCGTTGTCTCCTTGTTGATGAAAATAACTGAAAATTTAATTATGAAAAAATTGTGATCTGTCGAGTGAGGTCTGGAGAGTTCAATAATTATAAAGAAATGTTTCTAAAAACTCTGAGAATAACCATTTAAACCAAAAAAAATGACCTGTACAAAAATGATAAATTTTCAACGATAGCTTTTAATTTTAGTTTAAGTTGAAAAGAACAAGGCCAGTGACATGTATCATATCAATCCAAAAATAGATAATTAATTTTGATGAAAAATTTCCCTGTTTGTCACTGAAAAAGATTGTATTCTCCCGTGGCTATCTGCCACTGTGTATTTTATTTTCCCTTCCACGCTACTGATTCATTTTTTTCTATCCTCGTGTCACCATCTACTCTACTAGGTTGCGAGCCGTTAGTTCCTTGTCATTTTTTTGGTGAAATGGAATCATTGAGTACGATAACTAGGACGGCTGTTTTTCAACAACCAATTATCGGTTAAATCTGAGAGCTCTTTAATCAACTCAATGGTGATTTATTCACTTTATTTGCAGGCTGTCATGTTCTTAATTGGTTTATCATGTTACTTGATGCTTCGCAGTCCAATTTTATAGAGTATATGATAAATATTTTATTACATAACATTGATGTGTTTTTGCTCAAATTATTTATATTATGTTTAACTGATAAATTTATTATGCTTATATCACACTATATTCATCAGGGACGACGACATGGGTTGTCGTCATGCAGAGCGGAGCTCGCTGGATACGCGAGAAGCCAAGAACGGCTCACCAAAGATGATGACGGTGGCTTCTAAACCTGCTTTGGGAGCAACCGATGGAGAGAAATGGTTGTGAGGAGACATAATGATAGAAGAAAAATGAGGTTAATGGCTAATAAATAAAAAAGCGTAAGTAAAAAATAGTGACTTTTCAAAATAGGGCAAGATAGTCTTTTCCACCATGTAGTTAACAGTAGTTTCACGCTCAATTGACGACAGTGGCATTGAGAGAAGAAACAAATCGAATCAGTGGCATGAAAGGGAAGAGATGATTCTCAGTGGCAGATAGGGAATTGGAAAATGTCCACTTTGCCCCCCTCAACTATCGGCAAGGTTAGATTTTGCCCCTCAACTACAAAACCAGGTAACGAATCTCCCCGTGCTATCAATGTCGGACAAAATACCCCTCACCCAAAACCAATGTGGTTTTGCATGACATGATGTTCTAGTCAGTATGTTCTTCTAGAAAAGAATTACAAAAAACACACAAAAATTTGTAAAAATTCATAGAAAGCTCAAAAAATTAAAAATATAAATAACCATAAATTCAAATATTATATTTATGTGGAAACTTATATACCAAAAATTATATTTCTTTTATAAGGCCATTTATCGATTAATAAATGAAGTATTTAGGAAAAATTAGTTTGTCTTGTGGAAAAATCGAAGGAAACTAAGAAAAAAAGGATGTTAGTTTTACATTTCAAATTTGAAATTTGAAATTCAAATTCAAAGTGAACTTTACCTTTTGATGATATTTTTTTTAAAAAATAAACAGTTGAAGGTAAAAATAACATTATTACATTCTTATTATTTTTTTCATCATTCAAAACTAAATCCCATTTTTCTAGAAGCCAAACAAAATATTTCATTGATTTATTTGATTAATAAAATAGACTATAAATCATTTTTTGCATATAATTATACACAAAAAATATATTTTGTTCTAATTGTCCCCTAAAACAGCCAGTTCATCACTAAATTTTCAAGCCGATTCATGAGATTTGGCAGATGCATTCAACATTGTCCCTCGATGCTAAAAGCATTCTTAATGAATAAGGCGGTTTCAAAAGTGCAGAAGCATTTTATTTGGGTTGGGTTGTGAGTGTTCTAAAATACCTCTGTGATTTTTTTGAGGAAATTGGATTTTTGCCCCAGAGTTGATGCGCCTTTGTCTTTTTATCCAAAATTGGTATGTCTTTGTCTTTTTGCCCTGTGTGGACTAGGTGAGAATTGATTTCACCATATAGGGGGTTTTTCAAAAAAAAATCCAATTTCTATTGACGCACAGGCTGTTCGTTTCCTCGCCTGTTCGTTTCCTCGCTGCTGCCTCATCGTGCACAGGCGAGAGGCGCCGCCGGAGGCCATGGCGCCGCCCTCCCCGTCGCTGGCGCGTGCACCGCCCTCGTCGCCGCCACGTGCGCCGTCCTCGCCGCCCTCGCCGTCACTGCAGCATGCGCCGCCCTCCCCGCCGCCGCCGCCGCCGGGGCTAACAGTTGATTCTCGAATATATTAGACGAGCTCGGCTCTGCTTCCTGCTGCTCAGCTCAGCTAGTTTCGATCGGAATCCATGCCAAACCTTGATCCCTGAATCACGTTCTAGAGGTGGCAAAAAGAATATGCAAAAAGAATCGCTTTAGGACTAATTAATTGAATCAATGAGCAGATTATACGCAGCGACGGCAACAAGATCGCGAGCCAGTTTGGCTGCAGAGCAAATCAGTTTTTTTGAAAAACCCCCTAGCTGAAATCAATTCTCACCTAGTCCACACAGGGTAAAAAGACAAAGGCACATCAACTTTGGACAAAAAGACAAAGGCACGTCAACTCTGGGATAAAAATCCAATTTCCTCCCAAACCGGACTGCGGCTTGCGGTTGCGGCGCGGCGCGCAACGATGGCGGAACCCTTCTTCGACCTCAGCCTCCTCCCTTCTTCCTCCGGCGCCAGCCCGCTCGCCGCCGCCGCCGCCCGCGCCCTCGACCTCGGCTACTCTGCCGTCGCCCTCGACCACCCGCACCGCGGTCTCCTCGCTGACTCCGACCGCTGCCGCGCCTCTCTCCCTCCCCCCTCCACCACCTCCCACCGCCTCCGTCATGGCCCCTTCCGCCACTACACGCGCATCACCCTCTCCCTCGACTCCGCCGCCGCCGCCGCCTCCGCTCTCGCCCCCTCCGCCGCCCGCCTCCTCCGCACCTACGACATCGTCGCCGCCCGCCCCCTCACGCAGGCCGCATTCGACCACCTCTGCGAGTTCCAGCCCACCGCCGAGCTCGACCTCATCTCCATCGACTTCTCCCGCAAGCTGCCCTTCCGTCTCAAGCTCCCAATGCTCAGGCTCGCTCTACAGGCAAGTGATAACCTCATCCGCCGCATCAGTTCAATCTACAGGACACCATTGCCATTAAAATTCCAACCTTTCCATCCATTTGCAGAGGGGCCTATATTTTGAGATTGCATACTCTCCTCTCATCAGCGATGCCAATTCAAGGAGACAAGTCCTGGCTGAAGCAAAGGTTTCTCTCAATCACTTCTACTCCTACCATCACCATTCTGCTAGCTATGTTTAGGGAAAATTTATTATTTGCCACTTCACTGATTGGTTTATCAGTATTCCAGCCGTTGATGAATTATAAATGTAAGGCGATTTTGATTTGGCACAAGTATTAAAGTGGTGGTGAGTCTGAGAAGGGAGTGAGAGAAAATGACTTATGCCCCCTATATAATTGTCTTGAAAAGATGAGAGAGAATATTGTGTGTGCTCTAACGAATAGATGGGATGGTTAAAGAGAATAAATAGGGGTATGTCATATATGAGGAAATATCTCACTAAGATAGCATGCAAGTCTTATATTTCTACCAAGATCATTCGAACTATATGCCCTATATTTTCCAGCGGATGGGATATTTGCCACCATAAACATTGATTCTAGTATTTGCCACTATAAAGAACTATTACTTCATTATTTTCTACTTCAATTGATTTTCTTCATTCTCATACCTTTTAACTATGTGAATTGACTAAACTGCCCCTCAGTCATCTCTAGCTCCGGCCATGCTGTAGCCAGCCAGCACAGTCGGTGGCACAGAACCCAAATTCATTGGCCAATCACTTGATACAACCCATGCGCGACATGGAGGCAACCCAAACAACGAAGTGTGTCACCCGCTTGTGGAGGCTGGATGGCCCAGCAGCAGAAAGGCCTCAACAACGACTCACTTCCAACCTTCTTCCATGATCCAACAGAACCATACCTAGCGGGCTTAAATTTCTTGCATTGAAGCTGTAGGCTAGATTTTTTCATTCTTCAAGCTGATGAAATCATGCATGGAATGAATTGATGCTGGTATTGCACCCGGAGTTCCTGGAATTGATGCAGCAACTGTTGCACAGCTTGCAGCAGCTAATGCTCTTGCGGTGAGCATTGTGCAGCACCAGAGAGGCCCAAACATGTAGCTGCAGAAAGGCACACACCCGCTGTCCTGAGCTTCCTGGTTGACGCGTGTGGGCGCTGCGCCACCAAGATGCCAGGTTGAAGCGCCGACATGCTGCCAGATTATCTTCAAAGGATAGCTTAGTGATTTCACATGATGAAAAAGGTGCCAGAATAAAGAAAATTGATAGAAATGGCTAAATTGGCATACGATGAATTAGTAGACCTTTGAAGTGGCAAATATTCACTCTTTATAGTGGCAAATCCTGGAGTGACGATTTTTAGAGTGGCAAATAATAAAATTTGCCTTATGTTTACTGTGTATATGATTTTCCTACTCTTCTTAGCTCTTGGTGGACTGGACTAAAGGAAAGAACGTCATCATTTCAAGTGCTGCGCACACTGCTAATCAAATCAGAGGGCCCTATGATGTCATCAATTTATGCGCTTACTTGCTTGGTCTTTCTGCCCAGCGAGCCAAAGCTGCTGTTTCCTTAAACTGCAGGTAAGCTAAGCTCTTTACAACTATTTTCTTGGGAGTGGAGAGGATCAAACATCTTATTCAAGGAACAAGCATACCTCCTGCCCTGAATTATATACCCATGTCATGTGGGCTAATTTCTCCTTCCGCTTTGAATATCCATTTTGTTTTGGCATCCTTTATTTTGTTGTGTTTTGAGTTGATACAAAATTCTTTTTTGTATAACTATCTTATTCTTTCCGCATATTTTGTTTCTAGTGTTTTCAACAATTCTTTTGTACTTTTCTAAAAAGCGAGATCCTGGGGATTGTGGTCCAAAAAAAAAACTGTACTTTCTCTAGTTTCAGCCCTGTGATTGCAACTTTCGACAAGCTGTTGTACCATTTAGCACATTTTCCTATTTAGGAAGGTACGGTTTTTTTGCATGAACTATGACGCGATGTTCTGCCATCTGTTTGTTGTCAGGTCACTGGTTTCTAAGGCTCTGAGGAAGAAACATTTCTACAAAGAAACAATTAGAATTGACAGACTGTTACCAAATGAACAATTGAATCCAGCGAAAAGCATGCTTGGTGACTGGATTGGTTGGGATCCTGTATCTTGTAATGGAGATGTGCATCCTTTGAAGACAAACCTAGAGCCTTCTGCCAACAAAGATGATCTACTTGGTTCATCCATAAATAGTGACACCAACAAAGTGTTACATGAAAAGCCTCATAATGGTGATGCGTCTTTCTTTGCTGATCAGCCAGAGCAGCCTACCGATGAAAAAGAAATTTCCTCCGAAGCAGAAGAAGGGACAGTACAAGTTAACAGAGATAAAGTTATAATGAAAATGAACTGTCGACTGTCCACCTTGCCAGGATCTTTCAGTCATCACAGTGTACCTGGGGACATCAGTTTGGATAATTTTGGAAACAATGGAGTTGTTATGGCTCATGTGCAGGCTGCCTCTTCTGTTGACCTGAAAAGCATCAATGAGAAAGTTGAATTTGTTCAGGATGCAATGGAAATAGATGATACACAGTCATGCAAATTGAACATCATTACATGTGGCAGTGATCACCATGCTCCTTTATCTTCAGATGCTAAGTTAGCATGCTTTACTCTTCCCCAGAGTATAGAGCTTTCTAACATGAGTCTTGAGGATAAGGGTGCTGACGTGCCTAATGATACCCAACATTATGCTAAGGATGATATAAAACATGACAGTGAATGCACATTCGTTGAGAAGGAAGACCAAGCACCATTGGAATATAAAAATATTTCTTGTTCTGATGTTTGCCTTAAGGATAAGGATCCCATCCATTCCAATGACATTTCAGTTGATACTGACGGTCACAGAGATTCTGCAGAAACATTAGAGTGTCCCATCAGTGGGAGAGCAGATGAGGCACCATTTGATCTTGCAGTTCACTTGAGTAGTGATTTATGCACGGACATTATATTGCCACAACAAGTTATGGAGGTAGAGAGAAAGCATAATTTGGATGAAAAAATAGAACATATCATGAGAGATAAAGTAGATTGTATTGACAGAAAAACAAGTACAATTATTGCAATGGAACGTGCTCTCCATGCTCAAGCGACAGGCACGGTGTTTTCTATTTCTGATAATAAAGGTTCCAGTGATGCAACTTTGGAAAATGATGAGTTAAAAATACAACCCTCTTACAAAACCTATGCTTCCTCAGAAGAAGATATTGCGAAGATACATGGGCAATCACTAAATTATTCTTATGCAGGTGGTAATGTGGAGATATCTGCAATTAGATCAGGTAAGATCTATGATGTAGTCATTATTATTAAATTGTTTGAGCTTGCAACTCGTCTACATTTACTGGTTACTATTTTCTTCTACTAGCCTAATGCAGTTCTTTGAAAAACAATTTTAAAAATAAATAAAGAAACACAAATATACCAATCAAGGAAATAAACATGACGAACAACCTGACTGATCACAGCAGGTAAGCAACAGATATGCTGTTGACCTGGCCACAATGCAAGGGAGAGGTCAACAGAAATTCATTCATCCTTTTGTTCTCTGCCTTGATACGATCTAAACTGTGCAAGGAAAATGAATCACCGCAAATTCCAATTTATATAATAGTAGAGATTAAGAACTCTGTTGGGCTTATTATACTGAATACTACTTTTTGTGGCGAAGTCACAGAGACAATTTCTCGTGTAAGTTTGTTTCACTCTTGCTCTAAATATCAAGTTATTATGGGCATGATTTGTTTTGCTGGAAAACTTTTGCGCATCTTCTTTTGGCAAGGGAAGGGCTATAAAGGGATATCTTCCTTTATGTGTTTGAATCAAGACCAAGATAGATCAATTTTATGAATAAGGGTTATTTTTCTCCTAACATTGAATACTGATTTTAGTACAGCGATAATGAAATATTTTTATATATATGTCTATCTTCCAAACAAGCCTGATGTTTTATTGATTTTGCAGAAAAGCGAAGACAGAAATTAAGTTTGCACCGTCTTTCTTATCTTCCCTTCTTGGGCTTTCTGAAATCTGTGCCCTTCAAGAAGAAAGCATTCAAAGTAAGAGGCTAGATCAAATTTTTCTATCATATCTATGATTGAAGTATGCTGGTTGATGCTAACCTATGGACTATGGTAATGCTGAATACTGTGTAACATATGATTTTAGGTATTGCTATTGTGAGTTCATTGTCAACAGGTCCTGATCCTGAGGCATAAGAGTTGTCATTTGACTTTTTGTAATACCCTATTCATATAGATATGCTTGCTAGATGGAACTGTACTGTAGAGTCATCACTTACGATTGTCTATTGTTGACAAAATATTTTTCTACTGTATGCATAAGTAAAATAAATCCCATCAGGTAAGCACTCACTTTCTCTACTCTTGACAAAGGTTCCACGTTATGTCTTAATTGGATTTAGAAGGTTCTCATATGCAACACTTAACTTACCAGTTTACCATATTTGAGCAATATTCCAATTTGGAGAGCCTTTGACTTTATTGGCTTCCTGAAGTAGCTTCAAGTTATATCCTTTAGTTTTGCTAGCCTCATCCAGGGGTACCTGATGCAGTTAAGTTAATTGTCAGCCTCTAAAAAGGATCAAGGCCATAGTCTTTTAGTTGTCTCAGAATCAGATGAGCCAATAGACTAAGAGAGATGATTGATCATATTTTCAAATGTTTAAGGTACCACGACATATCAAGTTTTCTATCACACATGGACACATCATGGTTTATACTAGTGCTTGCCATATTACAGCTTTGAGTGCACAGCTTTCTAAAAATCTGAAAATCGTGCTCCCATGTTGCTCAAAGTATGACGAGTCGGTTACAATCTTCTTAAATGCCTCTTGGAAGTAGGTAAATCTAGATTTTTATATATCTCATATTTCTCCCCTTCCTGCTTTATATTATGAGTAAAATACACGGGTGGCACCTAAACTATTAGTCCATTCTCATCTAGGTTCCCAATCTATGAAACTGCAGGTTGGGGCCCCTAATCTTTTTAACTGGGTCCACCCCGGTCCAAACTTGCCATGTGTATAGATGGCCAAACGGGCGGCCCGGCAGGGCCCGGCACGGGCCCGTTTAGGCATGGCCCGTTTAAGCCGGGCCCGGCACGGCACGGCCCGTTTAACTAGTGCCATGCCGTTCCGGCCGATGGGTCGAGGCCAAGGCCCAGGCACGGCACGCGGCACGCATAATTGTGCCAGGCCGGCCTGTTTAGCATGACTGGCCCATCAAGCCCGCAAGGAATTTTTGGAAATGGAGCAAAAATTGCGTCCGTGGGGGTTTGATCCCGCGACCTCCTAGGTCTAGGGAGCTTATCACTCCCCCACTAACCACTAGGATTTACTCTCTTTGTGTTTGTTATAACCTAGTGCATATATTTGTGCATACTTGTAATAAATGGAAACTAAAAAAATAATCGTGCCGTGCTCGGGCCGGCCCATGGGCCTAGCCTTCGGCCCAGGCACGGCCCGTTTAAAATCGTGCCGGGCCAAAACGTCGTGCTTTCGTGCCGGCCCATCAAGCCAGGCCCATCTTGCCATCTATAGACATGTGACAACTCTATAGCTGACGTGGCGCTGACATGTCACGTAAAATAATTTTAAAAAGGGGGAAGTCATTTAAAAAAAAAAAAATACGTGAAAATCATTTAAAAATGGAAAAAAAATATGGGGAAAATATTTTAAAAATCATAAGAAAAATCAGAAGAATCATTAAAAACATATAGAAAATATCAAAAGAATCATAAAAAAATAAAAAATCATAAAAAAAAGCATGAACATATGAAAAAAGCGTAAACATCTTAAAAAGAAACATAAAAACAGTGTGGTTGCCTTTAATCCCTCTATAGTTGAACGGGGCATATGGGAGCCCTCAAGTGATACTTCTTTATATTTTTTATGAATTTTCCTAATTATTTTACTATTTCCCTTTTTTTATGATTTCTGATTGTTTAAGGATTTTTTCTCAAATTTTTAAGTAATTTATGTGACATAAACGGCCATGTCAGCGGCACGTCAACTCTAGGGATGTCACATGGCAATTTTGGGTCGGGACGAACCCACTTAAAAAGATTAGGAACCCAAAACTACAATTTCATACGTTGGGGATCTGAATGAGAATGGACTAATAGTTTAGGGACCGTCCATGCATTTTACTCTTATATTATTATCAATATTGTTTTTGGCAACATGGGAGTTTTAGCAAAATTTTTCTAGAAAAAAACATATTGGATGGCTAGAGCACCATGAATTTAGTGTAGTGATTCTAATTGTTGTGGAAAAGGTTTTAGAGGCCTTGACAACAAAAGGCATTGCCCCGACCCCCAGCCCCCCACAAATGCACCCATTGGAATATGTGGGGGCAGAACTGAAATCCTCTCTCTATATCATGCATACCACTAGAAAGAGAAGTCTTGTCAGCATTCATCAATGCTGTTGCAATTTTTTTTTTGCTGGAGTATGACATTCAAAATGTCTCATTCGCTGTCTGTGAATTCACATTGCATATGAATTATGATATACCTAAAGTGTCCTATAGGAGTAAATTCAGACTGATTTGTAATCTTCTGACGCATGATGTAATTACATAACTGTGCAGTATGTTGCTCATTTCTATAAATTCTCTGTACACATCAACCAAACAATTATTGCATCCCCACTCATGTCATAGTGGTGTGACTATATTTATAGTTGACCTACTAGAAGAAAAGCAAAAAACTATGAAAACTGTGTGTTATCCTAATAGTCCCACTTAGAAAAGAAAAGAAGAAAGGATTTTGTTCTTGCTATGGCGCTGAGGCCAAGTGGCGAGAACCGTTTGCGAAAAGCCCAAAGAAAATATGGAGATTCAATGTTTCTAAATCGCTTTGTCAAAACTAGGCTAATAACTGCAATTTCCGCAAAACTGCCCAAGCCATCCATTTGTACTAAACCCCATCTGCATATATCCTCGACTTGCTGAGTACCTTTGTACTCACCCCTATTTCTCCTTCCCTTCTTCCGAAAATTTCAACAGTCGAGGAAGCTCCCTACGACTCGCCATCCGAGGAGGACCAGGACTACGAGGAGGAGGAGGACTTCGAGGACGAAGAGTAGAGTTGTGTCCTGCCTGCCGCTTTGCCTGTGGAATAGTCTAGCTACTAGAATAAATCGTGTCATGTTAGGCTCCTACGTTACCGTGTGTGTAACTCTGTATCTTGGCCTGCGTGCCGTGCTTGATGTATTAAACTGTGACTTCCTGTGGGACGCTTAGTCCCCTATGTTGTAATAATGTAACTCAAAGGCAATGTACCATTATTGTTAAATTGTGTGTGCTAGCCATGATCTTCTGGGACTAGTACTATATGCACAATTAGGATTCGGTCAATTAGACCGGGCCCTGACACCAGGCCACGGCCCCACCTCAAATTTTGGAGCTCTTTTATATCTAGGATGCAGTATACATATTCGACCTAGTAGGTGGGGCAAAATCCAGCTAAGGCCCAACTGTGAACTGCCCAACAGCCCAAGGAACAAAATGTAATTGATGGGTGAATTTAGTGAATAAAATTGTAATTTATTATTCTTTCTTAATATAGTAAGAGATGACGAGGTTTTTAGTTGGCAAACCATTTAATCTGGATGAAATTGTTGCGGATCCTAGACTAGTTTGTGTTATCTTTTGACGAATTGTCGTCGGTACACAAATGACGATTCTAGTCTTGCCCCACTTATATTTTCATCCTGCGTCCGCCACTGGTTGTGATCACGGTATACTCTATTAGAGTCAGCCTCGATTTCATTACGGTTTTCTATTTTAAATATATGTTGTTTTAATTTTAATATATACTTATTTTTTTTTGGTTATAATTGGTATTGACTCATTAGTTTTATATATAATCCTGAAAAATTAGATGTAGGCTTTTTTTATTGTACTTAATGTTGACTAATTTTTAGTCATGTAGTTCGTACATACACTTTTTTCTATTATTTTTTGAAGCTTTAATTGTATTTAGTTTTTATGGTAGTCCATATAAATTCTTTTTTAAAATCTAAATCGTTATAATTTGGTCTATTGTAATTAACAATGGTGGGGGGAGGAGAGAAGGGGGCTGAATCAGCAAGGGCGACATCGGCAACCACTGCAATAAGGGCAAATAAGTGGGGCCCCATGGAGGACGGCAACAAGGGCGAGGTTCCCATGAATTCACACGCATCAAGACTCAATAAGTTAGAGGGGGATGAATCGGGAGGGTCTGAAAGTGCATCTAGGCCATATGTGGATTTTGGTGATAAATGACATACAATTAAAGAACTAATGTGTTTAATGAGTTTATAAACAGATTATATCTTATGAAAAGAATATGGGACGTTGACGGAGTTTTTAAAGACAAAAGGAGAAGACGGTGTATAGAGTTTAGACCTATATCTTTTAATTTTAAATTGAGTCCAAGGACACGTTGTACTATTAAGAGGGATGCGACGAATTGCTCATGGTAGATGAAACATGACATATTCTATCCACCAAACAAATTTAAGGGTGTTTTGATTAAAAACATATCAAACTATCTCATGTTTAACCGGAATATCCAATGTATATTGGAATGTTCTGATCCCTACTCAGATCGACCCCTCTTTGTCTCGAACTCGTAAAAATATTGGAACGAAATGTTCCGATGTGGATTGGACTATCCGATGCCTGGTCCGATCGACTCCCCTCCTGTCTCGAAGTCGCAAAAATATCGAACTCTTCCCCAGAATGTTCTGATGTATATCGGACTATCCGATGCTTGGTCCGATCAACCCCTATATGTCTCTAGATCCCAAAAATATCGGACTATCCGATAATATTATCAGACTATCCGATGACTTGACTCTTTATTGATTGATTCTTATTTGAATATCTTTAGAATCATTTCAGAACCACAAAAATAACCATTGCATCGAGTTTCACTCACTTTCATATCGGACTATCCGATGTCTGTGAACAGCAAAAGGCTAGTTGGTGGATGGGAGTATTTATTCTCCTCTTCCCCCCATGGGCTAGGGTTGTCTTTCACATTCACTTTAGCTGAGCACTTATTGCAACCCTAGTTCCTCACCTTCCCGCTCTCTCTCACTTCAAATCTCATTAAATGCATCCTTGTGAGAGCGGAGAAGCTAGATCTGAGTGCTTTATGTTGATCAAACTTCATCCTTGAGCACTTGGTCCCATCTGCAAGTTGGTTTTCCGCATGATTTGTTACTCTTGGAGTTTGAGGGCTCCTAGACGTTTAGGATTCGCTCTAAAGCCACCAGGACTTGGTGTGGTGGGCGGGACCGTTTGTGAAGGTCGGATTCGCCTCCGAAAAAGAAGGATCCAAAGAGTGAAACCGGGAGTGCTTGGTATAATCCAGGAGGCAAAGGGTCAAGAGCGTCCCCGGCTTAAGTGTGACCGAGCCGTCTCAACGGAGGCGTAGGATCTTCTGAAAGATCCGAACTTTGGGATAACTTCTTGTCTTCTTGTGGTTTTGGGTCTATTTCTCTTGATTTACTTGTTTATTGCTCTCTAACCCCTTTTGGTGCAAGTGATATCCTTGAAATTGTCAAAGGGCTTTAAAACCTAGTTTCAGCAATATTGGATAGTCTGATTACATATCAGATAGTCTGATCCATATCGTACTATCCGATATAAACATCCAAACATTCAATATTGTTTTCTGCCGTGCTTATTGTTTGCTGAAAATCTGTAAAGCCTATTCACCCCCCTCCAGACTACATCTTGATCCTCCAGGGTCACATGACAGCGATGGCCGCAACGAGGTGGCCGCATTGACGGACACGACAGGGAACAAGGTCGGACGGCGTGGAGGGCACAAGCAAGGAACATGATAGGCAAACGAATCCGTGCCAAAGGCCGGAGAAACCAAGGAGGCGACTGGGTGAAGACTAAAGGGATGGGGTGGACTAGCTGCAGGATGGCAATTGGAGGAAAGACAGATGATAAAGAACATTGCAGGGACAACTGCAGAAGAGAGTGTGTTTTACTAGCGATAAATAAGCCCTCTTTTTTGGTACGCAGTTGGGTTTGATTTTGTTCGGTTGGACTAAAATTTGTTATTTTGTATAGACTATTCGGTGCAACATTCTGTAATTTTTTTTTAGGTTTTGTATAGTTTTACTTAAAGATCTCAAAAATACTCTTCTTAATATTTTTAACTTTTTCATATTTCTTTTTAAAAGACTTTATTTCTTTTATCAACCAAACAAAAACCGAAGCCAACCAGAAATTAAAGAGAAACATGCATGTACGGAGAGGCTGCGGTTAGATGGGGCTTCGAAGCTTGGATAGATGAGACATACGTGCGGGCAAGAAACCGAGCTGTACTGTGTTACTCTATCCATTTGCCGGTACGGCAGTCGGCAGATTGGATGATGGAAGTGTCTCTCCTCTAAACCACAATACGTTATCGACTCCCTAGAGATCGTGGAGAACGTCATAAAGTTTGGTTTCAGATACATTAGGATGCACATGCCGACAGATGAGCTATTGAACATAATTGATTTTGTTAAAATATTCGGTGCTGATAAATAGTCAGCTGTTGTCATCTAATAGACTCCTGATGCATGTTTACCATTGAAGGAGGCTAGCTGTCGGACATATTTGATAGGGTATATCTGTCTACGTCCAGCGTCTACCCCTGGGTCGACCATTTCATTCTATATCATTTTAGAGGTATTTTAATTGCGTCAATGTGTATTCTAATAGGAATGGAATTCCACAAAGAGAGGAGGTGGTGATTCGAAACATAAAGTGCATTATAATCCATCTTACAATTTAATTTTTAGAACAAATGGTTTTTTATAGAAATATTTATTTCATACCATCGAATGATTAAAAATTCTGAATATACCATCCTACCTCTCTGTCATAGGGAGGGGGGTGGTGGTGGTGGTGGTTCCCATGAGACAATGATATATCTTAAAACTCTGATCTTTCATGGTGGTCTGAACACACATTTTCCTTTTTTAATATTAGGCTATTGCGTATTAAACAAATTTAAGAAATTTGAGGATGGTGACATACAATGTAAACATTTATACACATGCGCTTATAAAAATGATAGAATAAAATACACGGGCGGTCCCTAAACTATTAGTCAATTCTCATATAGGTCCCTAATCTATGAAACTGTAGTTTTGGGTCCCTAATCTTTTTAACTAGGTCCGCCCCGGTCCAAACTTGCCACGTGACAACCCTATAACTGACGTGGCGCTGACATGTCACGTAAAATAGTTTTCAAAAGGGGGAAATCATAAAAAAAATACGTGAAAATCATTTAAAAAAGAAAAAAATTATTAAAATATGGGAAAAATATTCATAAGAAAAAATCAGGAGAATCATTAAAAACATATAGAAAATATCAAAATAATCAGAAAAATCAATAAAAAATCATGGAAAATCATGAAAAAAAAAGCATGAACATATGAAAAAAGCGTAAATATATTAAAAAGAAACATAAAGACAGTGTGGTCGCCTTTAATCCCTCTAGTTGAACGGGGCGTATGGGAGCTCTCAAGTGATACTTCTTTCTATTTTTTTATGAATTTTCCTAATTATTTTCCTCTTTCCCTTTTTTTATGATTTCTGAATTTTTTAAGATTTTTTCTTAAATTTTTAAGTAATTTATGTGACATGGACGGCCATGTCAGCGCTACGTCAGCTCTAAGGATGTCACATGGCAATTTTGGACCGGGACGAACCCACTTAAAAAGATTAGGGATCCAAAACTACAATTTCATAGATTGGGGATCTGAATGAGAATCGACTAACAGTTTAGGGACCGTCCATGCATTTTACTCTTATATTATTATCAATATTGTTTTTGGCAACATGGGAGTTTTAGCAAATTTTTTCTAGAGAAAAACATATTGGATGGCAATAGCACCATGAATTTAGTGTAGTGATTCTAATTGTTGTGGAAAAGGTTTTAGAGGCCTTGACAACAAAAGGCATTGCCCCGACCCCCAGCCCCCCACAAATGCACCCATTGGAATATGTGGGGGCAGAACTGAAATCCTCTCTCTATATCATGCATACCACTAGAAAGAGAAGTCTTGTCAGCATTCATCAATGCTGTTGCAATTTTTTTTTTGCTGGAGTATGACATTCAAAATGTCTCATTCGCTGTCTGTGAATTCACATTGCATATGAATTATGATATACCTAAAGTGTCCTATAGGAGTAAATTCAGACTGATTTGTAATCTTCTGACGCATGATGTAATTACATAACTGTGCAGTATGTTGCTCATTTCTATAAATTCTCTGTACACATCAACCAAACAATTATTGCATCCCCACTCATGTCATAGTGGTGTGACTATATTTATAGTTGACCTACTAGAAGAAAAGCAAAAAACTATGAAAACTGTGTGTTATCCTAATAGTCCCACTTGTTTTTGTTATCTTATATAAATAATTGATTGACATGTTCGTTGTCAACAGCTACTGCCTCAGTGAGGACTCCTCCCTTTTATCCCCTCTACACAATTCTCTTTATTTATCTCTCAATTTTCTAAACTGTGAATGGTCTAACTCTTCTTGAAATTTATGTAGGTTGCAATGAAGAGGAAATCATAAAATTGCGGTCGTATACAATTCAAGTATTTTGCTGCGTGTGGAAGGCAAATGGATCTACATGCAAATGTTATAGCCTGGTGCTCTTTGACTTTATCTTGTCGGTTGGCTAAGCCCACTTGAAGGTTGGCGAACCCGCGTTGTCAGGCCATGTCAATGTGATGCGCAATTCTTAAGTGGGCTACTGTAGGGATTCATCAGAAACTGCCATGATGGGAGAATGGAGTGCTGTGATTGGTCTGGTGAACTTGCAGTGATCCCACCAACCAATTGCCAACTGAAAACAGCGTCCTGGGTCTATAGCAACAAACTAGTGTCCAATAGATGCTCGAAACAACACAGATTCCTGTGGGGCTCTACCTTATAGACTGCAATGTTCAAAGGAGAAATCATTCTTCCCCACCAAAATACTGGGAGATGCAACTTTTTGAAGCTAATCATAGGAGTGTGGTGGACTTTGGAGGGACCAAGTCTCATCAAGGACCGTCTTCCATACCTGCGCTTAATCATGGCCGTCATTCCAGTGAGCTTCATGCGAATCTTTGTTTCGTTTTTTATAATTCCTAATTTTGGACATTAATAAACCTCATGAGTTTCGCATGAGCTTCTTTTCCTTCGCGTCTCTGTGCACTGTGCCTGCACCCCATTCGCTCTTGCCAAGAAATGACTAGGAATGTTGCAGCAAATAGGAGTAGTTGGCATGACTGTGCTTCATGGAGCAAAAGTGGTAGGCTCTGCTGCTGTTGCTTTGTACTCAATAGCAAGTGGAACATTGTCCCTGTAGAGGCCATGAAAAAATTGGCATGCCTCCTGGTGTTGAGGGCACATTTTGGTTTTAAGGATTGATTTTGAGTGGAAAAGACCCAGGTTGTGATTGCCAGCCTGCCTCTTATTTTGGACCCTGCCCCTCATGAGAAACACTTGCATTTGCATGGCATGCCTTTACTATCATTGCATTGGAGATATGAAACGGACGCTGAAATGCCCTCTTGTCAAATCAGATTGGAGGCAAGAGTTGACTTGGACGTATGTTCCTTCTTCCTTTCCATGGGGAGCCGATGCAAATGAATGTTCAAGTGCCTCGTCTACTTATAAGCCCATGCCGACTCTCCATTGAGCCACTCAGCAAGTCAGCAGCAATCACACAGTCACACTCACACTCACACTCACACTCATATCGAGTCACTCATCTCACGAGATGTATCAGTATCACTCGGCGAGCACCTCGAGCAGCACCGACGGCTCCCCCCTCCCTCCTTGCCCGCCGCCGGCGGACGCCTTCCTCGCCGGCGCGTTCGTCGCGCCGCCGCCGGCGGCGCTGCCGGCGGCCGGCTGCTACGGCCTCCTGCAGCAGCACCGGCTATCTCCCCCAGGCTCGCAGGCGATCCCCGCGGCGTCGTTCCGGCGCGTGCTGAGCGCCGGCGACCTGGCGGCGCCGCCTCCGGCCACGGCGCCGGCGGGGAGGTACAGCGCGGAGGAGCGCCGGGAGCGCATCGACAAGTACCGCAGCAAGCGCAACCAGCGCAACTTCCAGAAGAAGATCACCGTACGTGCCACACGCCCACACGTCGTCCATAAGATCGAGCGCCCCTCTCTCTCTAGCTAGATGCATGAGGAAGAAGACGATGTGTAGCTATCTATATGCATAATGCATGCATGTATATATGCGCAGTACGCTTGCCGGAAGACGCTGGCGGACAGCCGGCCGAGGGTGAAGGGCCGGTTCGCGCGCAACGGCGACGTCGACGGCGACGGCGGCGACGAGGCGGACCTCCTCCTCCTGCAGGTGGACGACGAGAGCAACCCAGCTGAGCTCGGCGGCAGCGGCAGCAGCAGCGCCGCGGCGTCGACGGCGGCGGAGGCGGTGCCGGAGTGGTGGCCGGCGATGCAGGAGGCGCTGGCCAGGGAGGAAGACGACGACCAGGACCTGCTCGCCGCCTACCTCGGCGTCTCCTCCATCAACCTCTGCTCCTACTCTCCCCGCGGCCACTCATGATATATAGACATATATATCCATCCAAATTACTTAATTAATTACCCGCCCATGCATGAGCATGCATGATCGATGCATCTACCGCCGCCAGCACGCACTAATTATCAGATCAGATGCCCCCGCTCACTGTTTAATTACCATGTACGGAGTACTTCTCTACTTGATTAATTAGCAATGATCGATGAGTTGCAGGTCGATCGATGGACTTGGTAATTAGTTTGTCGCTGCAGGCTGGCTATCTCTCTTCTTTCATACTCCCTTCGTTCCTTTTTATTTGTCGCTGTTGACTTTTCGACATATCCTTTGACCATTCGTCTTATTTATAAATTTAGTGCAAATATGCAAAAATATAAGTCATGCTTAAAGTACCTTTAATGGTAAAACAAAGCGAACAAAATAAATGGTACTTAAATGGTTTTTTTTTGAATAAGACAAATGGTCAAAAGGCATGTCTAAAAGTCAACGGCGACAGATAAAAAAGAACGGAGGGAGTATGAGAGTGATTTATCCATCGTGCATGCTTAATTTTTTTTTGAGACGTAATGGCAGAGGCTCTGCTTATGCATTACAAAAAGAAAAAGAAAGGTCCGAAAGGCGCCTTGAAGTGTTTTACATCATACTATACACGTTTGAAAGGGCACCATAGCCATCAATAGACGTAGACATACATGGTGAATATCATTACATTCAGAGACGCTTCGATGGAAGACATGGTCCGCTGATTCCTCCATGTCTTTGGAAGATCTTCCAGACATTACAAAAAAAGTGTACAGGACAACGCCGTCGAAGTATCTTCTACGATCTGCTTGACGAATGTCTCTATGGCTTGTCCCCCATTCCAAAATCTCCGAATGCCCCTAGAGCAAATGTAAATGCAATCCCATAAGACCTTTTCTCACACGCTTTTAGAATTAAAAAGGTCAAGTTAGAAGTAAGTGGGCGGAAACTGTCATTGGCATAACATGCGAAAATCGTTATAAGGCCATCCCCGCATCGTCGATCGGTTGGTCTGTCGTTTGAAGCTTCCCTTGCAACACAAGCTAAACAAAGAGCTTTTGCATTTTGGAATGGTGTACGTACGTCCTCCACACTTGTCTGGCCTAGTGTATTTTGATGGCTCCAACCATCTGCGCATCATAGGTGTCGGCGTTTGTTGTCGGCAATAATATATATGGGGCTATGCGTCGGATCCAAATTCGATGGTAACACAAGACAATGGATTATACAGGTTTAGGCCCTCGCGGTGGAGGTAATACCTTAGTTCTGTGCTCTGGAATTATGATGGGAATATTTTAACGTAGATGTCCCCAACTAGGGTCCCCCTTTATATAGTGGAGGGGGGTAGGATTACAATTAAGGAGGAGTCCTAGTCGGTTATAAGGCTGGGATTCTATCTCTAGCCTTTCTTGCCGAATACGTCTTTATCCGGATTTACAATTATGTCTTCTTTACATATCGGGATCAGATTCTGTCTTTATCCATTCCCTTGCGGTACAAGGTTTGCTGGCAGGCCAGGTGGCTCCTGTGCGCGTGTAGCCGACTCGGCCCATCCCGCGTTGGGTGTTCCCCGCGGCCCGCCATGTAGATACTCGAGGTCCATGTTCTCCACAATAGGCAAATTTGACCATGTGCTTGCCTGAACTTGTATGCGTCCAGGTGATGATCGATATTAGCATCGCTTGGCTGCAAGTGAACATGCTAGATCTTTGTCCAAATAATTACCACTACAGGAATCCGTACTGTTTACGTCGGCCAAATATATTTACGTCAGTCCAGAGCAAGCCGACGTAAATAAGCAAGCCGACGTAAATAAATAGGTTATTTACGTCGGCCTGAGCAAACCGATGTAAATGGGCCTATTTACGATGTAAACACAGGCGCAGGATTTAACCCCGGAAGATGTCATCGTAGCTCTATTTACGTCGGCCACGTGTCATATTTACGTCGGCCACAGGTGCCCAACGCTTAGCTCTGACAGATGTCGTGGTAGCCATTTTTACGTCGGCCACGTGTTAAATAAGGGAACATGTATTGACACGTGGCGTATTTGGCCAAAGCCCTAGCTAGCAGCGCCCAGCCTAGCCAATGTGTCAATGTACAACTGACAAGAGTAAGCCAAGCTGATCAGAAGAAGCACCCATGCTCGAAAACATCAAGCCCATAGGCAACGCTTGAACTGTGCACGCATGTTGACAGACGCCTTGTCACCTAACGGCCGGGGAGCTAGAGGCATCACGCGCGTACGCTATCCCAGATTCCAGAACAATTGGGCGTCATTCTAAACGAAGAACAGCGATGATGGCTACGCTGCCGATCGACGGCGGTGCCCTCCCAGCCACATGTGCCCCCGCCGCCGCCGCCGCAGAGGAGCGCCGCGTCCACCTCCTAGGTGTTGTATGAGTTCGATTAGCTGATATTGAATTGCTTCTATACGGTGTTTGCTAGACAACCATGAACTAAACTGTTCCTTTTGACTTATTTACTCAGTTGCTTATTTGCTCATCTATGTTTCAGAAGGCAAATGCTTCGTTTGTTTAGCAAATGACCCACTTAATTTAACTTGTAGTCTTTAGACCCACCTTTGAGATTATAAAAAAAAAACCGGCTCAAAAAACTAAAGCGATTGTCTTTTCCAAATAGATAAGCAAATAAGTCGATATACTACAGTCTCATGCACATATAAAGTGCCAGAGCCTATCCTAATTCCTCCCTCCTTTTTTTTATGGAAAAAGGAATTTTAAAAATGCTCGATATTGTAACTATTTGGAACCCGCAAATCTAGTGAATGCATGACTTGACTGTATTATTTGTGATGTGATAATTAAATATACTTTAACTTTATGATTTGGCATGTGAAATTGTTTAGCCATAAGTCCAAGCTAGGAATTGAAATAAAGGTGATTACAGCAGCATCAAACACTCTGCACTGCGCTTTCATAAGTATTCTTGTATTTGATTTGGTGGATCTGTTTAGGTCACACAAGATACTGAAACTCCATAGTGTGCTCATTTTTATTTCATAGTGGCATATTAAATAAGTCTGGTCAACTATTCAGATTATAGTGCGAGTTGCAACTGACTTGGCACCCTCTGTCACTGTTCTGTTTTCCCACTTGCATGTTCCATCTCTGGTTATTTATAGTATCTGGGTAATTCTGGATCAGTTATCTTCAGTGCCATTTGTCGTTATTGCCACCTGACTTCAGGTTGCCCCAACTATAGAGTCACATTTCTTTCTTTTTTAGCAAAGCAGTCACATTTCTCATTGATGACAATCTTCTTTTTTTGTCTTCGGAAATGCAAGAGGACAGGTACAAAAACAGGATTAAAAAGAGTATGGTTATGAACTGCCATATAGTTTCTCAACTGTTTTTTCATCCTGAAAAAATTGCCATGTAACCAGTAAAAAAAATTTCCTAAAAGAATATTTGAAAAAAAAAACTAGTCTCCTTACACAAGAAATTTATCTTGGCTATTGAATTTGGCTAAAATCCGCGTAGGTGCATTATTTCTTCTTGTCTGCTGGCTGATCCTAGAAGTTAATATTTTTTTTTTTGTGATCGAGCAATCGAAAGTTAGATTCATGGAGTTTTAACAGGGTAGAATTTCTGGCCGACGTAAATACCTCGGATTCCTGTCGTATACGAACTGATATAGTTCTTCTGTCGTCCTAAACCCCCTGATGTCTCTAATCCATGGATTACCGTCCAAAGCCTCATGAACCGAGTGGCTTCTTTCTCTGGCGATCGCAAAGCATGAAGGGGCCGGGTCTTTTGGGGCCTGCCCTTCTAACCGTGATCACTCTAGAAGTTGCCTGATTCACCATTGCCCAAAGAAATCTTGGTGCATGCCTGGAAAAGCCTCCTGTCGGAATCATCACATGGTAGGGTAAAACCTGCCCACGGTTGATGCCTTTCTTTCCATTGGAACCAGCCGCCCCTCGAGGCATAGATTCTAATAGCCAGAATAAAAGACGGTTTCTTTACTATCGGGATTAAGGCGTTAGACCGATCGAAAAAACACATCAAGTTCATCTTATTACCGTATGAAGTCGGTAGTGCACCTACTTATTTGTTCATTGAGAAGAACAGGAAGCCTTTTTCTTCCGGGGAATTCTTACTAGGACGACATGAAGTTTACCCTGGTTCAAGCATCCAATGTTGGATAGTATATAATAACCTAGAGATACCACTCTCAAGCTATATATGTGATACGAGCAATAGGAGTAGGAGGGTATAAGCACAAGACGTCTACAACGTAACCACGACCTTCTATCTGGCTCCGATGAGCTTGAAGGGTTTTTCTTTTTAAACACTACTCACCGATGAAACAACTAGATCTATGCAATCACAATGCCACTATGACCTTATATGCCACATTGATTCCACGCTACTTGGCATATGTACAAGACGGTGTCATGTTAGGCCTACTCTTTTTTTATTATTTTAGATAATTTTTAGGGATTGAAATTTGTTTTCTGCTAAGAATTTTTTTTATCAATATAAAATATGATCTTCTTATGACAATCTCATGTAAATAAAAACGACCATCTGGAGGTGGCGCTTTTTTTTAAAGGATGACCTTGTATGTAGAACGGAGTCAACGGACCAAGGGGCAACAACTGCCAGTCTGCCACTAGCATATCTTTTTAACAGTGATTATAAATTCATGTAAATTTAAGATCTTTCATTTAAAGCTAGTTCCTTTTTTTATTCAGGCTTTTCCCATAGATTTCCTCGCAGTAATCTTTGAAGTCAAAAACTTCTAATAGGAAATTTTCCGTTGAATATATGTTATGGGCTGTCGGTTCGTAAGAAAGGAAAAATAGTCAAAATGGGTTTTAGCCCAATAGAAGGAGTTTGATTCTAAAAAGATCGCACAATTTTCTGGGCGCAGCATGGGCCTGCCTTCAGCCTCAGATTTCTGTCTTGATCAAAACTCAATACCCAGCTGAGAGAGTATCTCTAGGCTCTAGCGTCGCCGTGGCCCATCCAGACCATGTCTCGGGTAGAAGAACTGCAGTTCAATTTTATTAAGAAGAATACAAAATAGAGAAAAAAAAACCCGTACAAAGCACGGGATACAATCGTAGCACAACCGTTGTCACCATGGCCAAAAGCCGAACACCAAACCCGCAAGACGAACGAACAACCCCATTGAACATACGAAACAATTGAAAATACAACCGCCAGCCATCGCCGGTCACAATGGTCACCGCCGGCGATGACAAACCCCAACACTGCTACCGGCCACCTAGAGAGCGAGCCAACATCGAAGAGGGAGGTGAAGACTAACCGGGCACACCACCACACACGGAGGAAGAGCAAACGTCGCTGCTGCAGAGAAGGGGGACAACAACGTGTTACAGCCGAGTGTATAGGCGACAAGCACGAAGCCGCGGCCACAAGCAACCCAGAGAAGGACAGGCATCGTCGCTGCAAGGGAGGGGGATTGTGATGCCGCTTCAACCACGCCGCATACAGCAGGTCAGCCTCTGCTACTACAATCACCTAGGAGCACTACAACATAACTAACCTATTCAAACATATACTTAGCATCATATATAGCTTGTGATACAGAAAACTCAAAGGACATATATACTCCAACACACACCAGCATCACATATAAGTTATGCTAAAAAACACCCCTGCATCACATAGTATGTGTTGCTAACATGTGTTGAATCATTGAATTTACTCATAAAAACCTTTCATGTTCCACAACCTAGCATCACTTAATAAACCTGTTGCTACACATTAGGTATGTATGGTATGTTTAACATAATGAAAACTATTATATTTAGTTAATAAAATATAGAAACTAGGCCATAATTTAATTTGAGAAAAATAACAATTATATGAGGACATATTTTTTATATTGGTATAATAAAACAATCATGTATTTTTTGTGGTGCTAGTGAAATATTACGACATCATTGAAAATATCTAATTCAAGACTAAAAAACCAAAATTCAGAAATTTTGTATAATTTATTTTAAATTTCCCTTCAATGCCAAATGTGCATGCACGTAGTATTGTCTGCACTATACAGTAAAAAAGAAAATTTCACTCTGCTAGTGAAGCTGACTTCCCGCTAATGTTTTTTTTACAATTTCAGCGCTCTAGTCCTCGAATATAATAGCCAATTCCCGCTAGCGAAATTTTTTTCCCTCCTAACCTCTGCCAGTGAAAGGACTTCTCGCTAACGAAAATTTTCCCAATTCCGACGATAGGGAATTATTTACCCCTGCTCCCTTTGGTTAACAGGCTCTTCTTAACATTTTCCCATCTGTTCCCATTCACCCACTTGGCTCCAACCCCCGTGCTCCTAGAGCCGCCCCCTGGCGCCCGCCTTCGCGACGTCTTCCGCCGAGGTCGCTCCTCCCCCGTCGGCGGCGGCGCGCCACTGTCTCCTCCTACCCCTTTGCCTCCGCTCCATCCGCCCGCCACCCTCTCGCTCATGCTGTTGAAAGGTTTTTGTCTCCTATCCACTATTTACATGGTAAATGGAGCTAGCTGGCTGATATGATAGCTAGGTTATAATTTGTGCATGTTTTTAAACCAACTACTACCTCCGGTCACAAAAACAAGTCGCCGTTGACTTTTAAACATGTCTTTGACCATTCGTCTTATTCAAAAAATTATATAAATTATCATTTATTTTGTTATAATTTTTTTTATCATTAAATGTACTTTAAGCATGATTTATATTTTTGTATGTTTGCACTAAAATTTTGAATAAGACGAATGGTCAAAGACGTTTTCAAAAGTCAACGGTGACTTGTTTTTGTGACCGGAGGAAGTATGTTTTTTCCCTATATTTGTGAAATGATCATTTCCAAAAAAAAAAATTGCCAATGCAAGGGGATGGCGAGATGTATATGCAGACCAAGAAAAATATATCCGAATTAATATTGTTCTCTTAGAAAAACTAAGAAATTGAGACAAAAGCTATCACACTAGAGTGTTTAACCAAATATTGATCCAGCAATCTATATCTCTTCCCCCTCTCATATATAAACTCACATTCAACCCAACCCTAATCAATGGCTGAGTCACAAAAATTTGGGAGCCTAGACAGCCTAACTTTGGCGAACCCAAACGGAAGCTTTTCACAAAAGATCAACTCTTTATGTTACAAGAACAGAGATATAGTAGTATAAAATAAATGAAACAATGTAAACCGTTGGATTAAAAAATGGCTCACTGCAGGAAAACGCCAGAATCTCGAGGGCCAAAAGCCCTCGCGAAAGGGGGGGAAACCCTTGAGAGAGGGCTTTCTCGAGAGAAGCAACGTTTCGCGAGTGCCGAGCCCTCGAGAAAGCCGTTTCATGAGGGTTTTCGAGGCACCCTCGTGAATACTGGGTGCTCGTGAATACTGGGAGGAGACGGCGACAGCTGATCTCTAACGGCAACGGAACCATCTCTCGAGGGCTTAGCCGTCGAGAGCATGACTCAGGGGCAAAAAAAAAATATATGTATTTTTCTGGAAAATGAGCATTATTCATTATTATGAAAAAATCATCTCACAAAAATCATCTCATAGCATCTTCACAACATGAATCTACATAAAAATCATCTCACAATTCTCCACGAATGCAATATTTCATAGGCACTAATTCATACATGAACAATTCAGCACAATTCTCACATCAACATGAACAAAAATCAGAGACATCAGTTCTTCATCTCCTGAACAAAATCACTGGACAGCAGTTCTTCATTTTCAGAGAATAAGCATCTAAACAAAAATCAAAATCATGAACAAAATCACAGAATCAAGGGCGGTTCTACATCACACCAGAATCAAGATCAGTTCTTCATCTTCGGCAACCATCTTGCTGCCGGGGATGGAAGAGGGAGCGCCGGGGAGGAGGCGACGTACCCGAGGCAGCCCCCGGCCGGATCCGGTCGCCGCCGCCCCTCCGCTGCTCGCCGCCGCGCCCCTCCGCCGCTCGCCGGCCATCTCCTCCGTTAGCTCCGTGCAAGAGGGAGAGAGAGGAGAGAGGGAGGGAGGGAGAGAGAGAGAGAGAGGAGAGGAGAGGGAGGGAGAGAAACCCGGCGGCGGCGACAGCGAGGGGAGGAGGCGCCGTGGCCGGGGCAGAGCTCCCCGCCGCTGGTGTGGAGAGAGAGAGAGAGAGAGAGAGAGAGGAGGAGGAGGAGGAGGAGGAGGCCGCCGCCGCCGGCCTGCCAGTCGCCGCCTGCCCGCCGCTCGCCCCCCTGCTCCACCGGTGAGAGAGAGAGAGAGAGAGTGAAAGAGGACGTACGGTGTGAGAGAGATGTGGGCGTGACCGCGTGAGAGAGAACGTGAGTGGAGTAGGGGAGGTGAGTGGATAAGAACGGGCCGATCCGATTTTTTTGTTCAGATAAAACATGGCCGAATTTTTTGGCGGCCGATCCGAATTTTTTGTTAGGGATTTTTTAGCTGTTACGAGGGCCTGGCCCTCGCGAGATGGGGGCCGGGAGTTTCGCGAGGGCTGAGCCCTCGTGACTGCAGGTCTGACCAAACGATCGTTAAGTCCGGCCGGCCGAGTGCATCATCTCGCGAGGGCTGAACGTTAGCCCTCGCGAATTTCTTTGTCTTTCGAGGGCTTTTTTCTGGCCCTCAGACTGTTGCGAGGTGAGGGACGCCAAAAGATTCGAGGCTAGCACGCTTGGATGCAGTGATCAAGCATCACAAGAAGAGGGGCCGGCAGATGTCGAGGGTAATGGCGGCTCTCGAGTACCTCGACGCAAAACAATATATTGATTGGCGTTCAGACTGGATGGACAAGTGTCCACGCGCCTGAAGGGACCTATGCCGGATTTGGGAATCGCCGGACTAGATTGAGATTTCCAGGAGGAACAGGGGCAATAGGGATGCCAACCCGAAAATCTGCTCCACCTACCTAGGAGGCCTTGGCATGGGTCATGTCGCAAGAGACATTTTAGTAACTACGATCACATTCATTTCACAACTTGACTGAATATATCACTATTTGATTTCACACAGGAGCAAGAGACAGGACTTGAGCCCTCTGGAATCGCCGTGTGGAGGGATTGCTCACACACCCCGTGTACGATCTGATGGCACACAGCCACCGATGCCGCCTGCTGCCTAGGAGAAACTTGTAAGTTACAACCTCTATTCGCTTATCTACACCTACTTCGAGCGTTTTCTAACTAATTCGCAACATGTCTGATTTGTTCACAGGATATCTATACCGCGGCCATGAGGGAGAAGCACGGTGCTGACTGTGACCCCGACACCATGCCGCCCGACCCTGTGCTCATCTACGACGAGTTCGGTGGAAGGGCTCACGGCAGGTACGGCGCCATGAACACCCTTGTGCCACCGGACTCATCCAAGGCCGATGTTAGGGCACGTCGACAGCAGGCCTCCGCTTCCGCCCGTGCCCAACTGGAAGCCCAGAACAAGCTTATCGCGGAGTTGCAACAGCAGAGGGCGGCGGACGAGCAGCGGTGGATGGCGGAGAAAGAGGAGAACAATCGGCGGCTGCAGGCCATCCAGGAACAGAACTTGTGCATGATGCAGTACATGCATAAGGTAATTAAGATTCATTACGTATCCACCTAGGTTGTCCATATTGATTTTAGATGCTAAGAGATATTATATCCGCAGATGTTCTCGGGAGCGGGGTCCTCCAGCCAGCACAGATGCCTTCGACGCCTCCGCTCGTCTTCACGCCGACACCGGGGCACTCGACGACACAAGGCGGCACTCTCCCCTCGTTCGTGCCGCCGAACTGGTTCCCTATGGTCCACTTTCCTCCTGCCCCCGTGGCTTCTCCAGGGGTAATGCATTTCTCCATTTTCGGGCACAACATACTAATTAAAGTACAAAAAAGCATAAATGGCGGTTTCCTCCACCCTTGCAGATGTCTGGATCGGCTACGCCTGCGCCCGCGATGATTGCTCCGTATGGAGATGACGACAGTGCCACACGGTTGTCGACGGGTGACTAACTGGGGGGTCACCGCCGGCAATGATTATATTTGGGGCGATGCGCGCAAGATCTAAACTCGATGGTAGCACAAGACAAGGATTTATACAGGTTCAGACCCTCATGGCGGAGGTAATACCCTACGTCCTGTGCTCTGGGATTATATGGTGTGTATGTGTAGAAGATGATGATCAATCTGGAAGATGATCAAGCCGTAGATGTGGGATTCTCTAGCTGGTATGGCCTTATGGGATCTGTCCCCCCGAACTATGGCCCCCCTACCCCTTTATATAGTGGAGGGGGTGGGGTTACAAGGAAGAGTCATAGTTGGTTACGAGGTAGGATTCCTATTTCTATCCTCTAGTAGTTATCCGGGATTACAAGTATACCTTCCCTATTAATTAGGGATAGGTTTCTATCTTCATGTCTTTTCTTACCGAGCAAGTCTTCTAGAGTCCGGGTGGTACCCGTCTTTATCCACCCGACTTGGTCCATCCCCTGTCGGGTGGTCTTTTAGGCCCGCCGTGTGGATACCCGGGGTCCATGTTGTCCACAGTAGCCCCCGAGTGCTTCATAGTCGAGTTGCTGCTCTTCTTTGTCGCACCTTGGATGAGTCATGCTTCATGCCGAGTGCTTGCATATTGTTGCTGCTCCTTCCCGATTGGCTTCTGTCTGTTATCTGCGAGGAGACTGTGAAGGACTCAAAAAGAATTGTTAGTGATACCCAGCCCGAGATTACCGGAGTTCTGGCGGACGACCCTTTGTATGGCGCATCACTTTAATTTTGATGAAGAGGTACCTGTACCCGTCTTGCGATGTACAGCTGGCGACCCAACATGGGGCGTACCACTGGTTTTAGCTCAAAAGCCGAGTGATACCTGTACTCGTCTTGCGATGTACAACTGGCGACCCAACATGGGGCGTACCACTGGTTTTGGCTGAAGAGCCGAGTGATACCTGTACTCGTCTTAAGGAGGAGGAGGAGGAGGAGGAGGAGGCCGCCGCCGCCGGCCTGCCAGTCGCCGCCTGCCCGCCGCTCGCCCCCCTGCTCCACCGGTGAGAGAGAGAGAGAGAGAGTGAAAGAGGACGTACGGTGTGAGAGAGATGTGGGTGTGAGAGAGAACGTGAGTGAAGTAGGGGAGGTGAGTGGATAAGAACGGGCCGATCTGAATTTTTTATTCAGATAAAACATGGCCGAATTTTTTGGCGGGCCGATCCGAATTTTTTGGCGAGGATTTTTTAGCTGTTACACTGGCCCTCGTGAGATGGGGGGCGGGAGTTTCGCGAGGGCTGAGCCCTCGCGACTGCAGGCCTGACCAAACGGCCGTTAAGCCCGGCCGACCGAGTGCATCATCTCGTGAGGGCTGGACGTTAGCCCTCGCGAATTTCTGTCTCTCAAGGGCTTTTTTCTGGCCCTCGAGACTATTGCGAGGGCCAGCTTGGCGCCCTCGAGAGTACATCTGGCTCTCGCGATTCCGCCATTTTCCTGTAGTGGCTCGTAATCATTATTGTGCCATAAAAATAGTTGTACGAAAAGCATGCATGGTCTAATTTGTATATGAGCACTACCAATGCATGAAACAATGGAATATATAACGATAATCATATCACATGCAAGTTTATTGTTAGCAGCTAAACCGGCCAGCTTGTTAGCCACACAACCCAACCTTTAATTTGTGATGATAATCGCAATGACCACGCAAATGAACACATAACAACTGCATGTAGAAATAGAAGAATGGACCCCGCGTCGCTCTCGCGTGAGCGACTCGAGGGGCGAACACCGCCGCGCCAGCGCCGTCTCCAGCCAACCCTAGCCGACCGCCACCGTTGCCGGCCGGCCAACCACGGTGGTGGCGGCGCCCCCCTGCTCCCTCCTCTCCTTCCTCCTCTCCTCCTCTCCTCTCTTCCTCTCCTCGCGCGAGTTGCTAGTGGTGCCCCGGCTGGCTCCGGCGGCGGAGCTCGGCTCCGACAGTGCGGCGCCCGATGGTGGGTAGCCCGGACCCGGGGCGTCGTCCTCGGCCTCCCCGTCTCCTCCTCCTGGCCTCGTCCCGCGCGGCGGCGGCGGCGCCGCCTTTCACTGCCGCGGCGTGACGACGCAGCTGGAGGTCGTCGTCACTGGCGCCACCTTCCGTGCCAACTTCTCCATGGCGGTGCCCGCGCTGCAGCCAGGGGCCGTGCCGCTCTTCTTGGTGGTGGGGCTCAACGGCAGCGTCGCCGTCAAGGGCATGGGGCCGGGGTCCCGGGAGCAGCACCTGCCTCGCGTGGGACCAGGGGCGCTTTGCGCTCGTCTTGGGCGACGCAGGCGACGGCGGCAGCGGAGGCGCGCTGTCGGAGGCCGGAGAAGTGAGCTAGTGGCCTGGCGGCCGGCGACCTCCCATTCGAATCCGAACGCGGTGTCGGCTCCCCCTCATCTCCTCTGGACACGGCGCCCGACCTTCCCCTCCATGTGCGGCGGCGGCGTGGCTCCCCTCCCTCCGGATCTAGGCGCGGCGCGCGCTTCCCTTCTTCTTCATCCGTACCTTCGCACGCAGTGGTGGAGCTCAGCGTTGGCTTTCCCTCTCTCTTCTCCCTTTTTCCTTCTTCCCCTCCTCCTAAGCCCGTCTTGGCGAATACCGTCCGGGAGGGACCGCTCTGTGAGAGGCCAGATCCGTGAGCAGGAGGCTCGGATCTGGCAGTGTGTTGGCCGGAGCGGTCGGAGTGGGTGTACTCTAGGGTTGTGGGACCGGTGGCCTCGTAGCTCGGAGTAGCTCGGCACCTCCTTCTTCCCCTTCTTCCCCCTCCCCCTAAGCCCGTCTCGGTGGAGGCCGCTTGGGGGGTCCGCTTTGGTAGCTGGCCGGAGCGGACGGAGCAGGTGGGCTCCAGGGGCGTGTCTGGCGTCTCCTTGGCTCCTCCCGTGGTGGCATGGTGGGCCGTCGCCTGTCCTTCAGTGGCACGGCGACCCCTGTTTCTAGCCTGGTCCCGTCCTCGTCCACTTTGCCCTCCCCTCCCTGTGAGGTGCTCGGTGGCGTAGGTTGGCGTTTTTCGGGTTAATGGCGGGGTTCGGCTCGCTTGGGTGGCGCGGCGTCCGATCTCCTTCGCTCCCGTGCGGTAACCATCAGGCGTGGTGGCCCCTCTTCAGCGGCGTTGGCTAGTGACCTTTCTCCGGCGGCGTCCCCGTTCTCTTCCTCTTGACCCGGTCCCGTCCCCGTCGTCTTGACCTCCCTTTCTCCAAGGTGTTGGGTGGCGTGGGCGGCGTCTTCCGCATCGGGTGGCTGCGTTCGTGCACGCTCTCTGGCTCTGCGTCTTCGGCCGACGGCTCGGTTCTTCTGGTGCTATTGACCATTGGCAGCCTCTTCCTTGTGCGCTAGTGGGGCAGGTCTTGGGTGAAAGCCCTACCCTTTTAGGCTGGTGTTGGCGTCACCTTTAGTGTAGTTCCCTCGTTGGAGGCATCACCTTTCGGACCTTCCCCTGCTTTAGGTGAAAACCCTAGCGGTTTTGCGACGGCGACGGGTTCTCCCTATCGCTACCTTGTTGGAGGCGTCGTGGTCGCCATCTTGCGCTATGGGTCTTCGTTAGGTCTGCTGCTCTAGGAGTCGCTCGTCGTTGTGTGAGTGACTGAGTGTTGGTGGCGTATCCCCTTCTCCCTCTCCTGTATCTCTCTCTGATGTTCGGCCTTTAGCCTAGGTGGCAGCAGTGGGGCTGCATTCCTTCTTTCTCCTCTGTAGGCGGTATTTCCAGCGGTGGCCAGAGGTGTGTCTGGCTTTGGCCAGGGTTGCAGCGGAGCGCTGTGGTTGTACCCCGTGCTTGGATGGGCTTTTTATTTTATTTTATCATGCTGATCAATGAAATAGAACGGCAGTTCTCCTACCATTCTTTCAAAAAAAACAACGGCATGTACGATTCAGCAGCATAGTTACTAGGCTTTGGAGTATAGCCGGCCCATCTGCAGCTGCTGTGACAACATTGCCAAAGTGTACAAGCCTTCACGCCAGTCTAGGGGCGGACCCACCATGAGGGCTGGTGGGGTTTTGGCCCCACCTAAAATTTTAGAGCCCATTTATACCTAGATTAGAGTACAGAGCAAATTTTTGATATTTTAACCCATAGGCGGGGTAGATGGAGCAAATTTTCACGTCCTTTTGTTGGTAATTTGAATATCTAATGGATATCATCATGAACTAGTGTGTTTATTATTGTTGTGTTTCTATAGTTTAACTAGTTTGCGGTGTATTTAGCCAACGGTAGACAAAGGAGATTTTAGGCTTGCTTCATCTATATTATGGTTTTCGGATGTTTGAGAAAAATCAATAAAAATCATAAAAGATAGCTATAAAGTGCGACATCTATCTTGATTTATATAAAAATGACAAAATTTTAACTATAGCTTTTAATTTTAATACAAACTAAAAAGAAAAAGTCAGCGCGCGGATGCAATCACATGGCTAAAATACTACTGTACAGAAGAACCATAGAACAGTGCCCATTCAGTTAATTGAACACTTTACTGGTAGCAAAGGATGTCTTCTGTGCGAGAGGAGATCCGTAAAGAAAGAGAGCTATTCATGACGTTGGAGTGAAACTATTGAAGCACAGTGTGCAGGGCGCAGGATGGAGAACATAAAGGATGGAGAGCGAGGTCGCTAGCAGATGGCCATAATGGCAATCTGGGGACGATCCATCCATCCATGCATGCAGCTAATTACATGCATCCCTGTTGAGCATTTCAATTTCCCTTTGCAGATGGCCGGCTTTGCAAGCTGCCATGGTGTTAGTACGTTATTAATTAATTTACGTATCATCAGATTTCTTAATTTGGAGTAATACGTGTACAATCTTCAATTCTGTATATCTCAGCAAGTACTTAGCAGCAACTAGCAATTAAGCTGGCAATAAAAGGTTTATAGCGGTGTTTTTTAGATAATCTACCGCGCGTGTATACTATTGTGAAACCCAGCCGTGGATCCACCCTAGCGCCGGCGCGCTGGCTGGATTTATTATGGGTAAAACTAAATATGGGATTATCCCTGGAGGTTTCTTAGTAGACAAGAAACCCTTCGCTATAAATATGAGAGGAACCCCTATTGTAAACAGACTTGATCAGTTAATAAAGTTTCCACCGTCGTGTGTTCTCTCTCTACTTCTGTCTCCCTATGATTGTGATTGATTGCTGTGGCATGCCGACTCCGTACGACTACGTTCGATCCGTTCAATCTGGTTGTTTCAAAACACGTTATCAGCACGAGTGCTCTGATCTACGGTGAACGGTACGTTCTTCAGCTTTTCGATCTCTCTCGCTGTTGTTGCAGGTAGTAGATCGTTTGCGTTCTAGGGTTCTAGATTAGACTAGGGTGTGGGGGAAACTGGCGGCTGGTGTGGTGGCACGGCCGGCGGCGCGGTTCCCGAGGCGGCGGCGCGCGCGGCTAAGCGGCGGCTCGGCGTGCGGTGGCGGCGGCTGACACGCAGCGTGCAGCGGCATGCGGTGACGTCCGGTGACGACCGAAACCCTAAACCTAGTCCTTGTAGCTCGTCGGAGTTTAAAACCCTAGATTAAAGTGTTTTTGATTCGTTCCCGCAGAAGTTAGAGCAAAATCGATTAGTCTAGATTTAGACTAGATTGATTTAGATGCCGGCAAAGGAGGAGCACATCGTGACCCGGCGAAGTCGGCGGTGGCTCGGCCCAAGGCGAAACCGACCGCGACCCGGCGCGAGTTCGGCGGCGGTTCGGCCTCGTGACGCGAGACCGACCGCGGCTTGGCCTGGGGAGGCGAGCCCAGCGACAGCCTGGCCTAGAGCACGAGTCCTGCTCGGCCTGGAAGCCAGCGCGGCGCGGCTCACGGCTCGTCTAATGGCCCGGCTCTGCTCGGCTCAAAGACCGGCTCGGCCTGTGGCCCGGCTCGTCAGCTCCGCTCGGCATGCATGGCTCGGCCTACGTGCCTCGGCCCAAGAGGCAGCTTGGCCTAGGAGCTATACAGCTCGGTCAGGGCTAGACCGGCTGTACCGAGAAGTGAATAAGAACCAAAACGTGGTCCGGTGGTGTTCCGACACGTATGAGCTTTGATGCGGCAGCTCAGGCGAGTCGACGGCGACCGGTAACGGCAGAGGTGGTTCGGCGGAACCTAACTGACCGACACGGAATAGTTCCGGGTAGAACTATGGCAGCAACGCGTAGGACGCGTAGCTCCGCGTAAATTAGAATCTAAGCGGCTCATGGTGTGATTGTGTGCTTTGATTCGATAGTGAGCATATGCACTTGTATGTTTCCTTATGGAATTATGCATTTTATGCAGAGATGGCTGATAACATCGCCAAGCAGGAGTTTGCTGAACTCGCTCTTGATGGGAGCAACTACCTCACGTGGGCTACTGATATTGAGATCGGTTTGTCTGCCAGAGGATGGGACAATGCCATCACGCCCCCGGCTGAGGGCGCACCAGTTGTGGCGATACCCAACACCGCCAAGTTTGGCGCGTTGTATCATAAGGCATCACCTCCACTCAGACCTGAAAACTGAGTATGTCATGGAGAAGAATCCCCTGGTTCTATGGAACTCTCTCAAGGAGAGGTTCAACCAGCAGCAGGCCACCCTCTTGCCTGAAGCGCAGAGGGAGTGGACCGTGCTACGTTTCCAAGACTTTAAGTCTGTGGGAGCGTACAATTCCGCATTGCATAAGATTGTCTCTAAGCTCAAGTACGGTCAGAAGGAAGTAACTGATGTTGAGATGATTGATAAGACATTGGGCACCTTTCACCCCAATATGATAGTATTGCAGCAGCAATACCGCCAGCGCAGGTTTACGCGGCACTCTGAGCTGATTCTCACTCTTTTGGAGGCTGAGAAGCATGACGAGCTGTTGATGAAGAATCACAATGCTCCGCCCACTGGGGCAGTAGATGCGCCGGAGACGCATCATGCAGATAAGAGTAATTCTGGCGACAAGCGCCGTTTCAGAAAGGGGAAGAAAGGACCTCGGCAGGCGCCGGGTGTGCGGAAAGGGAATGAGATGAAGAAGGGAAAGGGTAAAGGTGAAGGCTCGGCGAAGTCTTCCTATGCACCTAGTACCTCACAGCCTTGTCACAAGTGCGGCAGTGCTGACCATTGGGCACGTAACTGTCGTGTCCCTAAGCATCTGGTGGAGTTGTACCAGAAGCATATGGGAAAGGATGGCTCAAGGAAGGAGACCGAGGCACACTTCACCGAGCGTGAAGCTACACTTGTCAAGGATGACGATCTTCACATGGATGTGGAAACTGCGGATTCTGAACAGGATAGCGGCGACTTTGCCTTGGAGGGATCTCCGAAGAGGGGCAGCACCCCATCTCGTGTGAGTGGGGATCACTTAGATATGGAGTTAGATGAGCGTCACTCCACTTCTGAGGATGCATATGGTGATATGCAGTAGCCCGTTTTGTGTGCGTATGAGAGTCAGTTCGTCCATACTTTAGTGTTATGCTTGATATTTGTGGTCATGTGAACCTTGTTGGTTAATTGTTATGTATCCTATCAGTGTGTCGGGTGTGCCACATTGTTGAATTGAGTTAAAGTTTGCTTAATTTCGATTATAATGTTTAAGTTTATATGATTGCTTGGCTGCATCTTGATATATTCTTATTCATTATGACATAGAGCTTGTGTGGTTGGCCGTGATGGAAGAGGAGTTATGTTTAGTGGATAGTGGCACCACTAATACTATCTTGCGGGAGAGAAAATATTTTCATAGCCTCCGAAAGAGGGATGATAATATTATGACCATTGCTGGTAGCAATGCGAGGATAGTCGGTTCAGGTAAAGCTGAACTAACTCTCCCCATGGGTACCACGATTCGTGTGGAGGATGCCTTGTTGTATCCCGAATCGAAGCGTACTTTGTTAAGTTTTAAAGACATCCGCATGAACGGTTTCCATGTTGAAACTGATCATGAGAGCGGGGAGGAGGCCCTGCTCATGACGCTCATTGATGGATGTGACAAACGAGTTGTCGAAAAACTCCCTTCATTCTCCTCGGGCCTATACTACACTTACATAAAGCCGTCTCCTCATGTTGCTATGCAAATTGAGGCAGCAAACCAAGACAAGTTCAGGGTCTGGTATGACCGTCTAGGACATCCTGGTCTGAGCATGATACGAAGAATTGTGGGAAATTCTTCTGGTCATAGCTCGAAACTGCCTAATTCCCTGAAACATGGTGATTTCTTGTGCACGGCGTGAGCTAAAGAGAAATTGATAATTAGGCCCTCTTATGTCAAGGTCCAAGACGAGTCCCTGAAATTCTTGGAGAGAATCCAGGATGACATCTGCGGACCGATAGTACCTTTGACGGGTCCGTTCAGGTACTTTATGGTGCTTATTGATGCTTCTACTAGATGGTCTCACGTATGCCTGTTGTCTACACGGAATCATGCTTTTGCTAAAGTTATTGCCCAAATCATTAAGTTGAGAGCAACTTTCCCTGAGGAAAGGATCATATCCATCCGGATGGACAATGCCGCTAAGTTTACCTCACGGGCATTCAATGATTATTGTATGTCTATGGGCATAACAGTAGAGCACTCAGTACCACATGTGTATACCCAGAATGGCTTGGCGGAGTCATTAATTAAGAGGATAAAGTTGATAGCTCGGCCATTGTTGCAAAATTGCCGACTGCCCACTAGTTGTTGGGGGCCCGCAGTGTTACATGCCGCTGCGTTAATAAAGCTCAGACCGACTGCATATCATAAATCTTCCCCGATGGAATTGGTGCGCGGTGATCCACCGGATATTTCCCATCTGCATAAGTTTGGCTACGCGGTGCACGTGCCAATCTCACCACCACAGCGTACCACCATGGGTCCTCCTAAGAAGATGGGGATCTATGTAGGGTATGACTCACCATCAATAATTAAATAACTGGAGCCTATGACTAGGGATCTTCATAGGGCTCAGTACGCTGATTGTATTTTTGAGGAGGCTCATTTTCCGGCATTAGGGGGAGAAGAGTATACCACAAAGGAATGCCGTGAAATTGACTGGAGTGCCTCGGGTATTCAGTCTCTTGATCCGCGCACCAGGGAAACTGAACTGGAGGTTCTGCGGATAATAAATTTGTAGCAGGTTGCAAATAGTTTGCCAGATGCTTTCACCGACTCAAAGGGTGTGGTTAAATCACATATACCGGCTTGTAATGCACCGGAGAGAGTGGAGGTACCCCAGCGGCGTCTGGCCAGTCCGTCTCGGGCCCCTCTTGGCAAGAAGTGGGGGAGAGATCCAGTTACACGTGATGCTGAAGTGCGGGGACGCCTGTGCAAGCAGCTGAACGGTGTAGGTTTAACACCCAGAGAGGTGAGAAAGATCAACTTGGTGTCGATAGGTGCCACGGCGATGGCAGCCACCAGGGTGGCGGCACCCCTGCCCATGTGCGCGCTACTACTGGCGCAGGGGGAGCGGAAGGCCTCGACTCAGTTGTGTTGGAAAATCACAACGCGTCTAAGCATATGAATGAGAAAATTTCCACGAACTATGTTAGCTCAGGAGAGCTGTTTAAGAGGAAGACTACAATTGTCGACATATATTTTGCCTCTAAGATTGCTGAGTCCTTGGACTTAGACCTAGAACCTAAGACCATGGCAGAGTGCAGGAAGCGCTCGGACTTGAGGCAGAGTTGCGCTCGCTTAATCGGAGGAAGGTGTTTGGCCCGGTGGCGCCAACTCCTCCAAATGTGCTCCCGGTTGGGCACAAATGGGTATTCGTCCGGAAACGAAACGAGAATGACCAGGTGGTGAGATACAAAGTGAGGCTTGTAGCACAAGGGTTCACACAGAGACCCGACATCGATTACGATGAGACCTACTCTCCGGTCATGAGTGGAATAACCTTCCGTTATCTAATATCTCTGGCAGCATGTATGAATTTAAAAATGCAGTTAATGGATATAGTGACCGCATATTTATATGGGTCGCTTGATTCGAAGATTTACATGAAAGTCTCCGAGGGGGTAAAAACCCCGAATAATGGAGATCGTGCTATGTATAGCGTCAAGTTGAAAAAGTCGCTATATGGGTTGAAACAGTTAGGAAGGATGTGGTATAACCGACTAAGTGAATTCCTCCTGGCGAAGGGATACACGCACAATTAGGATTGACCCTGCGTGTTTATTAAGAAATCCAGGCATGGATTTTGCATCATCTCAGTGTATGTCAATGATTTGAATATCATCGGAACCACAGAGGATATAAGTGAGGCGGCTACTCACTTAATGACGGAGTTTGAGATGAAGGATTTGGGTAAAACCAAATTTTGCTTGGGGTCTTCAGATCGAGCATCTTTCGAAGAAAATTTTTGTGCATCAAACCACCTATACCAGGAAGGTATTAGAGAGGTTTAACATGGGCAAGGCACATCCCCTGAAAACCCCCATGATAGTAAGGTCCCTGAATGTGGATAAAGATCCATTTAGACCTAAGGCAGAGGATGAAGAGATTTTGAGACTGGAGGTTCCCTATCTCAGTGCCATTGGGGCACTTATGTA
Organism: Raddia distichophylla; assembly: GCA_005191435.1. Classification (NCBI taxonomy): domain Eukaryota; kingdom Viridiplantae; phylum Streptophyta; class Magnoliopsida; order Poales; family Poaceae; genus Raddia; species Raddia distichophylla. The sequence continues at coordinate 766,541 of SPJY01034214.1, read as the reverse complement.
TCTTGCCAATTGTACCAGGCCTGATATCGCATTCGCGGTGAATGTATTGGCTAGATATAGCGTAGCTCTAGCGCGTCGACATTGGACTGGCGTAAAAACTATCCTTAGGTACCTGCAAGGAATGCAGAATCTTAGTCTCTTTTATAAGAGGAGTGAATCCAAGACCATGGTGGGGTACACGGATGCGGGATACATGTCTGATCCGCATACCGCTAGGTCTCAGACTGGTTTTGTTTACCTGTATGGCGGTACAACGATTTCATGAAAATCAAGTAAATAAACTTTGGTGGCCACCTCGACTAACCACTCTGAGATCATTGCCCTGTTCGAAGCCTCCCGTGAGTGTGTTTGGTTGAGGCGGATGGTGAACCACATTCACCACAAAAAGGAAAGATACCATGGTTTTCATCTTGATTTTAACAGAGCATGCACTACTACTACTTTCTAATTTAGAATTTTCTAGTTTTGTCAGATCAAAAGATGCATCAGTTCCTGATTCATGTGAGTAAAAAAATAGACATCCTTTAAGTGTTTAATGCCATAAATATATATAGAAGGTCACAACCATGTTTTTTTAAAATTTGGACAGTGAAATTAATCAAGACATACTCTACAACATAAGTAGAGATTCAGGGTAACTTACATGATGCCATGAGAAAGGAATATAAGCCAGTTGGCTCTTGTCCCACATGAACTCCTACAATTTAAAAAGGCAAACTAAAGTTAGAAACTTAGAATCTGTACAACCATATGAAGTTAAATGTGAAACTGATGGTGTTGCTATGACTAAACCTATGATATTTGTCGATTAGATAAAACTGAACTTTCAGCATATTCCATCCTTTCTTCTTGTTGCCTCTGGTTCAGAACAATATTACTACAAATCATATAAGGGAAAGTGATGGTCAGATAAATAAAATATTGACACTGCTAAGTACAAGAGAGAGCAGATTAGCAGTACTTACCAGAAACTAAATCAAATAAATATATATTTAATTTAAGGGAAAATTGGCTACATACCATCCAAAGTTTCTCTCTTGTGATTTATACCACCAAAAGACTTCGGTACACTTAAATAACACCGAAAGATCAATTTCTTTTCATTTTTGCCACTCCGTCCACCAGCCTTCCATCAGTCGTTACTCCAACCTGGAAAAAACAGCGGTCTTCCATCTTCTTCGCAAAACACACAGTGGAGCTCTTTGGGTGGCGCATTGTCAAGGCTCGGCAGGAGGCGCCCTTCTGTGCTGCTATCTCTGAATTGTTGTTCATGTCTTTGTTCTAGTAAGAGGCATTAGTGATAGCCACGGTGATTCTGAGCTCCATTTGGCCGTGCATGACAGTAAGCTACTATTGTTGTTAAGCTTATGGTAGTTTGCCCAAACCGAATTATTATTGGTAATCCTACTCTGAAATTCTTATTTGAGGCTTTTTGTGGTGATTACGGCTGCTGTACATGGTGTTTTTACAACAAATATCAAGCAATATTGGTGATTACTAGTACTGTACATTGTTATTCCTGCTTTGGAGTCCCTTTGTATGGTGTTAATGTTGCCAATATACAGTGCTACACTTGATAAATTAAATCACAGTACCGTATATATGTGAACTCTTGAGGAATTAGAAGGGTTCGGTTAAGATTTCACATTTAGCTTTCAGATCGGAGGAGAAATCATATTCACATCACACATTCAGATTTCAGATCGGAGAAGAAATTTGATGGGATCGATTCTGATTTCAGATCGAAGATTTGAGGAAGGGATTTACCTTGTTCTAGAGGATGGCGAGAAGCTAACTCACTATAGGAGCGCCGAAGACAAGTACGACGAGCAGCGAGCGCGCCGTGGGGAGAGAATTGCAGGGGTGCATGGCAGAGATGGAGCTGCATCCGTCGACCCGCCATGGAAGGAAGGGGATGTTTCCGTGGGGATGGGGTTGCTGCCGTCGGATCCACCGTGGAGGAAGAAGGCGCCGCCGTGGCCTGGTGGGAGCTCGCCGTTGTATCTGAAACAATGGAAGAAACGTTGCCGCCGCTGCCAGGAGAGGAGTGGGGGCTAGGTGGTGGGAGGATGGCAGTTAAGGTTGAGGTGGGCTGGGCCAAGGGTTGGGTGATCTAGGGTGCGTTTGGATCCTTGGCTACAGGAGTTTTTGCCTCGCCAGGCTAGGCTAGCTGTTTGCTAGTGGTAGAAAAATGCTAGCTTTTGTAGGCAACTTAGCCCAACCTGGCAAGAAAAAGCTTGCCCAGCCGGGAGAGCCAAATCGGCTCTCCTCCGACGGCAAACTTTCAGAGCTAGCTAAAATTCAGAGCTACCAAACTGACATCTACGGCAAGACAAGCAAAACTGAGCTCATCTGGCCTAGCCTAGCTCGGCTAGAGCTGAGCTAGCCAAGCATCCAAACGCACCCCTAGCCACGTTTGTGCCTTTAGTTCCGGTGGTTCCTCTAGCGGTGCAAATATTTATGATCCTGATAATTACGTGAATACTTTAGCTGCTAGAGAACTAGCTAATGAAAACTTTGAGCTTAAGGTCATGTTAGAAAAATTTGACAAGGGTCTTAGAAAATGCTACGAAAGAGCCTTACCTTAGATAAGATGCTCAAGGACAAAAAAAAACCTCTCCGAGAAAGGTGGCTTGGGTTTCACCCCTGAAAAGAAATCCAAGAGGAGAAAGAGAAGAAATAGTCCTCGAGCATCTGCCAAGAGGCAAGACTCTCATCATGTCTACCCTAGAAGAAACAGTCAATATCACTACTCCTGGAGCAATAACTACAATTGGCACACTAGAAACTATTGAAATAGGAATCACTTTAGGCAACACACTTGGCAGGGTCCTCCTCCAAGACACAACAACTTTGGTAGGCAATACCCTGCTAGGAGACAAGTTTGGAACCCTCACTTTGAACACTACCATGCTCCACCACCTAAGTTTAGAAAGGTGTATGTCAGAAAGTCTGATGTTGTGGTGGGTGATTATCTCCTTAAGAAAGATGAGAATGCAAAGGTCTATGCTAGGTTCATTGGGCCACCTGAGAAATTTCAAAACAAGAAACAAATTTGGGTGCTCAAGTCTTTCCTAGCTGATTCATTTGTTGTACGTCGTGTGAAGTCTAACCCTCGGGGACCCATTGTTTGGGTTCCTGAGTCACAGAAATAATCTCTTCTTATGACAGGTGAACTACCGGAGCGGAGGACGCCACTGGGTCATTGATAGTGGCTGCACTCAGCATATGACTCGCAATCCCCGATTGTTCACCTCATTGGGGGAAGAGGGCAACATCCCCAGGAAGATCACATTTGGAGATGGCAGTAAAAGTAAGGTGTTTGGCTCAGGAAGGGTAGCTATAACGCTATAACCTCTGATCTCTCTATTGACAATGTCTTGTTAGATGAATCCTTGAATGACAACCTGCTCTCTGTTGCCCAGATATGTGATCTGGGGTTCCATTGTCATTTTTCACCTCATTGGATGTCTGTTTTTTATGAGAAAGAAAATCTGGTTTTCAAGGGTTTCCGCTTTCAAAATCTTTACCTTGTAAACTTCAACTCGACAGCCTCGTACATCTCGACATGTCTTATCGCTAAAGTCTTTCTTGGTTGGCTTTAGCATAGACGTCTTGGGCACGTTGGTATGTCACATTTGAAAAGGCTTTTCAAAAATGAGCTGGTGCTTGGTGTGCCGGATGTGAAATTCGAAAAAGATAAGCTATGTAGTGCCTGTCAAGCAGGTAAATAAGTAGCGAACTCACACTCTGCAAAGAGTATCATGTCTACCGCTCGACCCCTGGAGCTCCTACATATGGATTTGTTTGGCCCAACGACTTATATGAGCATTAGGGGTAACTTGTACTGTTTGGTCATAGTGGATGGTTTCTCTCGATACACTTGGGTGTTCTTTTTGCCCGATAAAACTCCAGTTGGAGAGGTGTCGGGGGTAAAATTACGGCCCATTGCCATGGCCCACTCCCTGACGGCCCAGTCGAACAGCCTACCAGGGCCCAGCTCCCTGGAAGGTTCTATCTGGCCCATATGCATCTTGCCGAACAGCTTCCTGGCTGGCATGATGCGTAGCGGCCAAGGAATCGTGTGTGAGTCCATCTCGAACAGGAGTTCTGCACGGCTACGTGAAGACCCGGACGTTGGTTCCCCGGTTTGGAGCAGACGTCGTGATCCCCAAGACTAGGAGTATGCCTTATCTGCCTCGGGATATATTTGGCATGTCGAGTTCGTTCTGATCTCGTAGTTAGCCCGGCCCGATATTCCCTCGGTAGGTCGGTTTGTTCCGCACTATATAAACCGAGCCCCTACGGCGTGTAGAGGGCACGAGATCTTTGCGTAATACACCCTGGCCAAGAGCTTTAGCATCTTAGCACTTTGTACACTTCATAATCTCGCTGAGACTTGTTCGTCTCGTCGAGCCACCTCTTGTAATCATCTTTGATATACAGAAAGACTGGACGTAGGGCTATTATCTCTCCCGAGATGCCTGAACCAGGATAAAAACCCATGTCTCTCTGTTCGCTGTGGTTCGTCTTGTTCGGCGTGTCTCCTATCTCCCTCTTGAAGAACCTTAGTTGACTTGGGTCAGTATCCCAACCGTCGACAAGAGGTTTTCAAAAAGTTTGCAAAAAGGGCCCGAAACGAATTTGACAGTTCCATAAAAAAGGTGAGGAGTGAAAATGAAACGGAGTTCTCTAATACTAACATTGAAAGTTTCTGTGATGAGCTTGGCATAGGACACCACTTTTCTGCTATCTACACCCCAGAACAAAATGATGTGGTTGAGAGAAAGAAACGCACCCTGATTGAGATGGCCAGGACAATGCTGGATGAATAGAAGACATCTGATGTGTTCTGGGCAGAGGCTATCAACACTGCCTACCACTGCATCAATCGCTTGTATCTGCACCGTCCACTGAAGAAGACATATTATGAGCTGCTTGTTGGGAGACGTCCCAATGTCTCCTATTTTAGGGTCTTTGGCTGCAAGGTGTACATCTACAAGAAGATGCAGCACCTTGGCAAGTTTCAGAGCCGGTGTGATATTGGTATCTTTCTGGGGTATGCTTCTAAGTCTCAGACCTTCAGGGTTTTGAATGAGACATCTGGTCAGGTGGAGGAGAGCTGTGATGTGAAGTTTGAGGAGTCCAGTGGATCTCAAGGTCAACATGATAATTTGGATGATGTTGCTGATGAGCCTCTGGCAAGGGCAGTTCAGGAGATGAATGTTGGAGATATTAGGCCAGTCACTGCTCCCAAGGAGAATGAACCAGAGTCACCTCCTACTTCGATTGACCCAGTGACAGATTCAGAGGGAGCACGATCCTCGGATGTCATTTCCAGTCAACCATCATCTTCAGAGACTATTACTGAAACAGTGGAGAAGGCACCACAGTTAGTGAAGACTCATCACACTATTACTCGTGATCATCCAGTGGACCAAGTGATTGGAGACTTGACTTAGGGTGTTCAAACAAGGTCCAGGACTACCAATTTCTGTGAGCACCATGCCTTCGTCTCTGAGCTCGAGCCAAAGAAGGTTGAGGAAGCTTTGACTGACCCTGACTGGATCAATGCTATGCACGAGGAGCTAAAGAACTTTGAGAGGAACAAAGTCTAGACTCTGGTGAAAAGACCAAGCGACCACAATGTCATAGGAACTAAGTGGGTATTCAAGAACAAACAAGATGAGTTTGGCTTGGTGGTGCGCAACAAGGTTCGCTTGGTAGCTCAAGGCTTCACACAGATTGAAGGAGTGGATTATGGTGACACCTATGCCCCTGTAACTCGTCTGGATGTGGGTGCCTCGGCCACAAATTTCTGATATACCTGCTGATAGCTCATTTCCTGCTAGCTTGTGTAATGATACTCCTGTTTCACATGCTCCTACATCTGCACCATTACTTGTTGCACCTAGCACTAGTGACAAGCAAAAATCTGCTGCACCTGTTGAGACTTTGCTTTTGAATGTGCATTTAGTTCAAATGCTTGTGCTAGTAGCTCTATTGCAATTGCTTCTACTTCGAGTGGTTCAAGGGGTAATGTAGGCTTGTGCGATCCCGACCATTGCAAGGGTGCTTTGGCGGCGAGGGAGCTAATGATGGAGAATGGGGAGCTTGTGAGGGAAAACTGTGAGCTAAGGGCTAAGATAGCAAGGAGTGATGAGCTTGCTAGTGAGAATGCTGAGCTGATGGCTAGGATAGCCAAGTTTGAGGTCAGGAGCTACGAGGGGAGTCTGGCCCTGGATAAGATGCTCAAGGACCAGAGACCTACCTCCAACAAGACTGGCTTGGGAAGAAGCCAGCAGGGAGGAAAGGAAAGGGTCCAGGACCTCGTGCATCTAAAGGCGTCGAGACCTCTCGTGCTACACCTAGGGGGAGCACCTACTACCATTCCTGGTAGTACACTAGAACTACACCTCCTAGGCCGCAACCACTTAGGCAACCTACAATGAACACTTGGCAGCCGAGGGCTTGGGCTAGGAACCAGAGTTGGGAAAATCCAAGGGTTAGAGGTTGGAGTGCTAGACCCATAGTGAACTATAGGGCAAACACATGGGACACTAGCAGAGGGGACTCTTGGGGTAGATATCCAGCTTGGGGAGTTAGGCAGAACAACCAGAGTGGGTATAGGCAAGAGGGTAGCTACAGGCAGGCTAGAACCTACTACCCACCAACTAGGTTCCAAGGGGAGCCTAGGGGTTTTGAAGATAGGAGAGCTCCACCTAGAGCACCACCTAGGACTCAGCCTAGACCTTACTACCCACCAGCACGGTTCCAAGGGAAGCCTAGAGGCTTTGGGGCTAGGAGAACACCACCTAGAGCTCAGTTTAGATCTCTCCCTAGGACAACATCTATACCACAACGTAGGCCAAACCCACTTCTTCCTAGGAACCACTTAGAGCTAGATGGGAATTACATGCTTAGAATGGGCAAGCATGGTAGAGTTGAGGCTAAGTTTGTTGGTCCTAGAGAAGAGAATGATCATAGGCCACGCACTTGGGTGAAAAAGTCTCTTGTTGATTCCTTTGCTGTTGCTAAGACTAACCCTCGGGGACCCGTTGTTTGGGTCCCTGAGTCATAAAAGTGATTTCCTTTCTTAAGGCAGGTGAACCACCGGAGTGGACGGTGCCAATGGATTTCGTGGTTACATATCTCGGTAGGCGAGTCACCGGATGGTCACCTCATTGGGGAAGAGGAGATCTTCCCAGAAGGAGTCACTTGTGATGGGAGCAGAACAGCGGGGGATTGAGTTCTAGATTTCTGTTGATCAATGGTCAAGAGCAATGGGACTGATGAACAAGAGCAATGGGATTGATGATCAAGGGCAATGAGACTCAAGGACAGCTCAGCCAATGGAGGTACAGCCAGTTGAGCTAGTACTAGATCCTATACTGACACTCGACCGGACAGTTGACTCAGGGGGAGCTCCACCACACTATAGTAGCCCTTCCTCTGAGCCATCTTCAGCTCCAGTTTCAGCAGAGGTCAACACAATTATGGATCATTACGACAGCTTGGTTGACACGGCAGACAATGACTTGATCAGAGCAGGTCAATTGATGCCAGTTGGAGATGTCAGGCCTGTGCCAGAGCCAGAGCAGATACCAGTTCCTCCACCGACTCCTGACCGGGCAGTTGACTCAAGGGGAGCATCACCTCAGCTCAGCAGTTCCTCTAAGTCAGCGCTCGCTTCAGCTACAGCTTAGACAGAGGACATCACAGTTTCAGAGTCAGCACCACAGGCAGCCATTGAGCAGGAGGAGATAGCAGCACCACAGACACCTGACCAGGCATATAACTTAGGGGGAGCTTCACCTCCAGTCCTGAGTCAGTCTCACCCCCTGTACCAGCAGATAGCACAGAGTCAGTGGGATCATCTGAGTCAGAGTCACCGGTTGAGTTTGGGTCAATGGCCAGAAGCGGAGTCAGACTTGATTGTACATGAAGCTTAGTCAGCTAATGGCCTAGGAGTTCGAGATGTCGATGATGGGAGAGCTCAACTTCTTCTGAGGCTTCAGATTCATCAGATTCGCACGGGCATTTTTATCTCTCAGGAGAAGCGCTTCACTGACTTGCTCGAGCGTTTCAAGCTGGCAGATTGTAAGTTCATTAGGATTTCAATTTTGACGAATGGGCATCTCAACCTCGACAATTCAGGTACTCCTGTCGATCCCAAGCTCTATAGATCATTATTTGGTGCATTGCTTTCCTTGACTACTTCTAGGTCTAATATCATGATTAGTGTTTGCATGTGAGCTCGTTTTTAAGGCTTCCCTTAGAGAATTGCACTTAATAACTATAAAACAAATCTTTAGATTTCTGGGGTTTCTTGTGCTCAATTGCTACCTCTCATGCAATCACTATATGACTGTGGCATAAAACTTGATCATGCACCTCTACTTTGTGATAATGAACCGCTAGAGAAACCGTTTTTGCAAATTGCGAAATGAACTTAATGTCCCCGATAAGTCAAATGCAATTTGAAAAACTAGGCGGCATCACGGGAGTGGTCCCATTATAATACCTCTTGCATGTGAGTGTGTGATTTCGAGCTTTGTCGTTTATACTTGCTTCTCAAGCTAACTTAGTAGACTTTTACCTGTCTTGAGAGCTAGTACATAGAAACTAAGTCACTTACTCACTTTGAGCTTAATAAACATACCTGCTAAAATTGATGCCATACACTTGTGTTAGATGTTCTAGAGCCACTTGCTTCACTCATTTTATTCTTCTGCATTGAATAATCTAGAATCTAACTCATGTAATTGGGCAGCCTATTACTGGGGGTAGCAGGTTAACTTTGTGGGAAACTCCATCAGATCGGACTACGACTCAGAAGGACAGGATGTCTCGACCCCTGTCAGATTGGATCGATATGTTCGATCTCGATCGCTTTCCATATCTGGGACATAAATCTCTGGATACGTTCCAGAGATGGTCTTAGATCAAGCTCCCATCATCGACGATGAATACGGAACCGACGATCTTTACGACGGTTTAGATCTTTCAGATTCCAAGGCTATGTCGGTCGATTCCTCCTGTGGCGACACAGTGATGACACCGTCTAGCGCACCAACGCACGGCCACCGCAGTATTAACATGGCCGGTGCAGGAACCTCAGAGGATCCTACACGGATCGCGGCGGCCGAAGAGATCGAGCGGATCAATTCTGCTCGGCTTCAAGATGGATCCGCACAAGCTGCCCGCGAGCAAGATGTTGTTCGCCGCAGTCTGGACGAATCTATCAACCAAACTCTGGCGTAGATTCGCGATCAGCGCAAGCGTCAGCGACGCGACCCGCCTCGCGTACCTACACCAGATCCCCCGGCAAAAGCTCAACTTGTCCGGGATGAATCCCCGCGCAACCGGACTCCGGTCGGGCAAGACGCGGATGCCTCAGGGATCCCAGGACCCCTTGAGCAGAGCCGGGAACGGCTTCAGGCCCTAGCGACGGTGATCAAATCCGCTAACCAGGACAACCTCGCCTTTATGGGCGACGCTGTTGCTTCTCACTTTGAGCGACTGGCCGAAGGCCTTAAGTCCATAGGTGAGGTCAACACCTCCTCCGGGCATCGCAGTCAGCCTGTCCAAGTGGATTCGGGCAGCGAGAGCTCCGATCGATCGTGTGACCCCGTCACAGACGAAGGACGACTCGCAACGAGCCAGATACCCATGGTCGCCGACGCTCGCCAAGTCCCCGTGTTCATCGCGACCACAGGGGCAAGCGTGTGCGCGACGATCATGGACGATCCCCTCGTGAGGAGCGAGTCGTAGCGACCACGAGGAAGGAGCGCGGAGGATTATCCCGGAGAGAATTTCTCCAAGCAGAATTTTCCCGTTCAGCAAGAGTTCCTCCACGCAACAAGACCAACGACTTCTCGAGACTAGGTTCTGCGGGAGAAGGTGGTCGGTCATACGCCTTGGCTGTAAGGCTTTTTCTGACGATCTTCGCGCTATCAGATGGCCCTCCAAGTTCAAGCCCGGTCACATGGAGAGGTACAATGGGACTCAAAACCTAGAAGAATTCCTTTCCATCTATGCTACAGCCATCATGGCAGCCGGAGGTGACGAGCTAGTCATGGCAAATTACCTTCCGACTGTACTTGAAGGTGCTGCTCGGACGTGGCTGTTCAACCAGCAAGAGGGTTCCATCCGCTCGTGGAACCAGCTTTGTGATGCTCTGATTGCTAATTTTCGGAGCTGTTATGTATGTCTGGGCAAGGAGGATGATCTGCACCAGATGATCCATATAAACGGGGAGACCCTCCGCAACTTCATGAAGCATTTCATCAAGATCCGCAACACGATCCCGAACATCTCAGACGAATCTGTAGTCCGCGCCTTCAAAAACGGAGTCTGCGACGAGCGGCTCACCCAGGATCTCGAGATCAATGAGACCTGGACAGCCAACGGCCTGTTCAAGGCCACCGATCGCTGTGCCAATGCGGCAGAGCGCGTTCAGTACAAGAAGGCGTTCGACAAGGGCGAGCTGCTCGCCCAGCCTGGTGTGGATGAGAAGAAGAAGAGCAGCAACAATCCTGGTGACAAGAAGTCGAAGAAGAAGAAGAATAACTCGACCTCGACATTTCAGGTACTCCTGTCGATCCCAAGCTCTATAGATCAATGATTGGTGCATTGCTTTACTTGACTGCTTCTAGGCCGGATAACATGTTTAGTGTTTGTATGTGTGCTAGATTTCAGGCCTCCCCTAGAGTCAATTGCACTTAAAAGAAGTGTACAACTTGTGCTCAATTGCAACCTCTCTCACAGGCTCTATATTATTATATGGTATAAAACTTGACCACATTCTTATGCTATGTGATAATGGGAGCCCTGTGAAAATAGCTTGCAATCCTATCTAGCACTCACGTACCAAGCACAGTCACCACTTCCTAAAAGACCACATTGCATAAGGTGACTTTGTGCTTGAGGATGTGAGAACTGACGATCAGCTTGCAAATATATTCACTAAGCCATAGGATGAGAACCGGTTGTAGGCTTAGAAATGAACTTAATTCCCTCAACTAATCAAATGCAAGTTGATAAGTAGGCTGGACTACGGGAGTGGTCCCATTATAATACCTCTTGTATATATGGGTATGTGAGGGTGTGCTTTACTATTTATGTTCGCTTCTCAAGCTGTTCCAATTTGCTTGCTACTTGTGCTTGAGAGCTAGTGTTTGGGAACTCATCACTTACTCATATGAAGCCTAATAATGCACCTGCTAAAATGTTGCCATACACTTGTACTAGATAATCTAGAGCCACATGTATTCCTCTCATAGTTCTTCTGGTTCATTGGATAGTCTAGAATCTAGCACATGTAATTGGGTATTTTATTACTGGGGGTAGCAGAATTGCTAAATGAGAGATTTTTCAAAATGTTGAGCCAAAAATAAAATGAATAAGCTGAAAAATCCCAATGGGACGACAGCAAGTCTTGAAAAATTGGCCAAAAGCCAAAGCTTTGAATAAAACAAATAAATGTGCTCAACCAAAGCTTTTCAAATCTCACGAAGCCTGATTGCCAAACTTGTAATCTAATAGCACCAATAGCGATGTTAGCTAGCATTCTCCCTTGCACTAGAATGACATGCTAGGAACATGTGGCCATAGGTTCATCTATACTTGTGCAATGGTTTAAACCTAGCAAAACATCACATTGAAAAACTTGCTAAATTTGAGCTAAAATTATGTTGTGACTGTGCACTAGTTTCTCTTGCACTTCTGGTGAGCTATTGGTCTTGTTATGGCGTTAACATAAGTTGTAAAGCGCACAATGTTCGCTTTCTCATGTGCATGTCCAAAGTAGTGCCAGCTTCTTTATCTTTTTGCCATTTTGATTACAAGAAGGGGGAGAAATGTGCAAAATATGCTAAAAATCAATCTCAATTTGCTAAAACTAGCATAGGAATGGTGGGATGGTGCTATGTTATGATTGTTTAGAGCATGTATTGAGGGGGAGCATGAGAGCAAAGACTAAATGTGAGCCCATTTCAATTTCAGCACATAATTTGTTAGTGCATTGATCTAGGGGGATCTAGGATCTTGTTTACATGCTTACATTATTACCTTGCTCGATCGTGCTTGACATGTGCATGCTCTAGATCAATGAAAATTGCTTGCTTGTGCTCAATTCCGGCTCATCATTATATCTTGCTCATGGTTAGTCCCTTCTAGAGGGTTGTATCTTGCTATTGCATGGTCCCATGTCGCGGGTTGTATCTTGCTCTTGAATTGTCCCATGCAATGGGTTGTATCTTGCTCACTGTTGGTCCCATCTAGAGGGTTGTAACTTGCTCCCAAATAGGCTTGTGCTCAAATGACTTGAAACATGATCATATGCTCACTAGATATGCTTAGGTTGGTTGAGCTTGGCTTGTATTCCGCTTCATTTGAAATGGCTTGGATATGCTCAAACATGCTCATAAATCTAAACTTGGACATTGCTTTAGGCAAAGGCCTATGTGACTAACCCCTTTGCCATGAGAATATATGCACTTGTGCTTGTTGAGATTGTTTTGCAGGGTCTTGTCACCAAATTGCCAAAAATGGGGAGATTGAAAGCACATTAGGTCTAGGCCTAAGTTAGTTTTGGCATTTGGTGCCACGTCGTCATAAGGACATCATTTTGCATAGCAATTTCTTTTTATGTCTTTGTGATTGCGTGCGTGTCCGAGTCTCGAGCACGGTTGCGCGAGACTCATTCTCTGGCGAGTCGGTCCCATTGAGCACACTAGAGTCGTCTCTCCAGGGTGAGTCTAGATGTTTCTGGAAGGTTCGAGAGCGTCCTAGATAGTGCTAGGTGTCCGAGGGTGAATTGGGTAGGTGTCGATGCTACCGAGTGGACCCGGAAGCATCCGAGGCGGTTTGTCATGTTCGGGTTCGATTTCGTAGCCACCAAGTCAAGTCAAAAGCATTAGGCGTGAAAACTCCCGCCCAAAACCCTCCAAGCTTATCCAAAAGGATTTGATCCCATCCGAAAGCTCCCGTGGGTCCCACCAAGTCCAAAAGCCAACAAAAGAGCCAACTAACCGAATCGGGTGGCTGAGAGGGAAAAGAGAGGCTTTCGGAGGCACCGAAAAATGGTTTTCTTGGTTTTAAGGGTTTATTATTTTTGAGGTTTTGAACCCTAGTTAGTTAGATAGCCCTCGTTTTTACCTTTCCGGAATGTCCAAGATCATCGAATTCCGAGTTCGGGAGTCCAAGATATGACCTATTTAGTGAGCCCCAGGAATATTATCGTAATTACCGGACATCCGATGAATAGTACACTAGAAACAACCGGATATCCGATTTGGAGCCTTTGGTTGCCCGAGACTATTTACCGGATATCCGGTCTACAATACACTTACTTACATCGGTTGTCTGGTACGCGCCTGTACACTTCGAGCTGAAGTTTGGGGGCCCGCGTGAGGGGATAAAAGAGGGGGTTTGGGCACGGGATAGGGTGAGAGAAAGCCCTATTTTGAGCCACCCAAAGCCTCCCTCATCCCCAAGGGTCTCTCCCATGGATCCCCTGCATTCCTAGGGTTTCCATGCCATCCAAGTGAGAGAGAGAGAGAGGAAGGAGAAGAGGAAGAAGAAAAAGAAGAGAACCTGCTCCCCACCTTCTCCCATCCTCCAAGGTTTGATTTGAGTCTTTCCTAAGAATTTCCCCCTCTCCATGGCCATCTCCACCTAGGGTTAGGGTGAGAGAGAGAGGAGAGGAGAGGGAAGGAAGGAGAAAGGTAAGAGAAGGTTGGTTCCCTTCCTCCCATGGTTTCCCCTCTCGATTTTGGCTTGGTTTTCATGGTGGGTCGGTGAGATTTTGGGGGTTTCCCGGGATTTCGAATTTGTGTGCTACTTGGGTCCATCCCGCTGGGTTTGAGCCTCCGTCTTGTCGTCCCCGAGCTTCAATCGGCCAAGTCATCGCTAAGGTGTACTTCTCCATCGCGTCGTACCGCTTCACCACCAAGAACCACTTCACCGACGAAATTCCAAGCCTCGGGCTTGGTCACCCGGTGCGGGAACCGAGTGCTTCCTTCTTCACCGAGCACGAAGACCATGGAAGCCGTGCGTCTACAACTCCGAGGAAGTTGCCGGGACGAGCAAGCGACAAGACCCCGAAGTCTCCGCGTCAGACCGGTCTCTGTCCACGTCGCTTGTACAAAACACCTCCTTTGCGGGGGTCGGCGCCTTCCAAGGCGTCGGGGTGTCGAGTAGCCGCCGACTTGTGGCGGAACTCGGCCTCGGTGTACCGGGTCAGAGGCGAGCCTTGGCCCATCGGCCTAGAAGCCTACCGAGTGGATTGCCGGCACAGGACGAGAGGGTCCTGGTCCTTCTTTGAAGGATTCGGCATCGAGGAGTAGGTGTTGCGCACCGAACCTCGTTAAAAAATTGAGGTGCATTCTCTTTTACTATTCCGCATTTAATTCCTGCACTTGATATTTCGCTTTGGCTATTGTTACCTTGCTAGTGTAGTTTACTCTTCCGCGCACTCGTTAGTCTTAGTCTAGCTCGGGTATTTAGTTTAGAAAAGAATTTAAAAATCGCAAAAATAGCCTAAAGCGTCCTCTTCACCCCCCTCGAGTCCGCCGATCCTTTCACGCCCGCGATGGTGCAGACCCCCCTTCGGGAGAGGCGGAGGTAACCTTCGGGACTCCCGCGGACCAGGGCTCGAACCAGCCCGAACTGGCCGAGAGGGGTAATCCCATTTCTCCTTCGGAGGTCGCGGGAATTGGCGCGGCGGCTTCACTCGAAGGGGACCTCGGGTTCGAGCTTGACGATGCCTTTGGGGACTCCCCTTTGGGATCTGGTTTGTCTTTGCTTTCACCTCATATTTTGCTCTTCTTCTTTCTTTATTCTCACGGGAATTTTGGAAACTCGTCTCTGCAGACTCCCCTGGGGTCAGAGCGGCGGAGGGCACCGAAGGTGCGGCCCTTAATAGCCCGGTGGCGGGCCTTGTGCCCGAGGTTGCCACTGCCCCCATCGTCGCGCCTGAGGTGGCGGCATCCCCGCCCGCGGCCCCGGACGTCGCGTCCGACCCCGAGACCCGGCCTGGCGCTACCACCAAAGGCGCCGCCGCCAATCTCCCCGGAGTCTCAAGCTCAGGCTACACTGCCAGCGGGTCCCGCGCAGGGGTTAACATCCCCTTTCGCGTGGCGGTGCGTACTGAGTCGATTGCCGAGGGCATCCTCGGGGCCATCCCGGCTGACTTCCACGAGTTGGCCGCGGATGTAGACACCGAGGAGCTGGCGGAGGACGTTCTAGACCACAACTTGAGGGTAACTTACTCCTCGTCGGTCATCGGCTGTAACATCCCAAATTTTTAAACAAGATTTGGCATGTTATTTATTTTCAAAATCATGTTTAAATAAAATCATGGCATGACATTAATCATCTCAAGTGTGCATTAAAATATTTTGCAATAAAAATTTTCCTAAATTTATATCTTGTGTGAAACCCCAAAACTATACTATAGATATTTTTCTTTTTACAATTATTTCCTTAAGGAATATTTTTTTGAAACTTATATTTTGAGTTGCCAAAGTACTAATATGATTTCTTAGCATAAACTATTTTATAAGATGATTTATTTATCAATCTGTGGATTTATAAAAGCAATTGTGCAAAATTTCAAAAAGAAATAAAATTAGAAAAGGCCATTCTCAGCCGTGGGCCGCCTCGGCCCACTTTCCCTTTTCCTCTCTCCCCGCGCCCGAGGCCCAGTGCGGCCCAGCATCCGCGCCCCCGCAGCCCATTCAAACCAAGCCCGCGGAGAGGCAGCTCCCTGCCTCCTCTTCCACTGACATGTGGGCCCTACCGCCTGCGGGACCCACATGTCAGCTTCTTCCCCAACCTCTAGCTCTCACTCTCCCGATTCCCTTTTTCTTCGTTGTTTGTCGCCGAGCACACCTCCTAGAGGTGGCCATATGGGCTGGTCCGGCCAAACCGAACCGGACCGGCCCGCACTGTTCATGAACCGGGCCGGCCCGGTTCGGTGAACCGAACCGAATCTGGGCCGGCACCTCGACCCGTCGGGCCGGCCCGGTTCGGTTCGCATAGTAGCGGCCCGGTTCGGTTCGGTTCGGCCCTGTTGTATATTTATTTAATTCAATATATGTATTTCTATATATATATTCTTTAATTTATAATGTATATTTGTGAAATATAATGGTTTTTCTTAATTTTTATATATTTTTAAATAAGATAAACCGACTAATAAAAAACCGGGCTGGCCCGGTTCGTTTCGGTTCACTGTGCGAACCGATCCTGGGCCAAGACCCCGGCCGGTTGGCCCGGTTCGTACAGTAACCGAACCAACCGGGCCCGAACCGAACCGAACCGGGCCGGCCCGTTGGCCAGGTCTGACACCTCCTCTCATCTCCGTCTCTCTCTCTCTCCTCCGGCGCCCACGTCGCCGGCGACAGCCCCGCCGCCGCGCCCTTCTCTCTCTCTCTCTCTCTCGCAGACGCGCATCGGCGGAGAGAATCGCCGCCATTTACTTCGTACGTCATCGCCATTTACTCCGGCGACAGTAAACCTCCTGTGCGCAGGGCCGTGCCTGAGGGGGGGCGAGCGGGACCGCCGCCCCGGGCCCCCCATGGACAAGGGCCCCCACCCCCCGGCGCGTTGCCAACTGGGGCAATTCGCAAGTGATTTTTGATCAAGAACGTAGGTACATAGTTGACTAGTTGATCTCGTCTCTTTAAACTAGACTAGATTAAAATAACAAACCCAAATCAATTCATTCTATATTTTTATTGTCTATTGATCTCTTGTCAACCCTAGATACACATGTCTGCTATGGAAGTTTTTGAGTTTTTTAGGGAAATGAACTGTTATCCTAATATTTTTGTTACTTATCATATCTTATTTACTGTGTCGGTAACTGTGGCATCAGCTGAAAGAAGCTTTTCAAAGTTAAAATTATTGAAGAACTATTTGAAGTCTACAATGTCTCAAGAAAGGTTAAACGATCTAGCAACTTTATGTATTGAGAAGAAATTATTGGATGATATTAATATTGTTGTCATAATTGATGATTTTACATCTAGAAATGTTAGAAGACATTTTTAAGATGATCTCTACAAATATTTTAGGTAAAAAAATCTTAATTGTACTTGTACTTTTGTTTATCGTTATAATTTCTAAAATACATTGAATGTTTGTCTTTTTAGTTGACATATGGTATTATAAAAAAGCTAATACTTATATTATGGGGTCTCCGTCTATGATTTCGCCTTGGGTCCCCAAAAACTCTGGAACGGCCCTGCCTGTGCGGGTGCTGTAGCATACAGTGGCGTCGACGTCGCCCCAAAACCCGCCTCCCTCGCCGATAAATACCCCTCCCTCGCCGCCGTGCTTCGCCGCCCATTCCGCCGCCGCGCTCTGCCTCGCTCGCCGCCGCGCCATTGCCGCCGGTGAGCCGAGGCCGGAGCTGCGCCGCCTTTCCTCCCTCTCCTTTCTTCCTTTTGCTCAAGACCGTGGCCTCACCTTCCCTCTCCTTTTGCAGAGCCGCCGTCGCCGCGGAGCGCCGCCGGCCGGAGCCACCGCCTCCGTCCGCGACTGCCCAGGTGAAGCTCCGTTCGAGTCCCGCGCCTCCAAGCCCCGCCGACTCTCCCTCTCGTGCTCACTCTCCTCCATCTCTCTGTGGGCGCAGGGCCGAGGCCGCGCCGTCCCGGAGCTCGACGTGCCGCATCGGACATCGCCGCGCCGCCGTGGACATCTTCGCCGCCACCACGCCTCACGCCTCCTCCGCTTCGTTTGAACTCGCGGGTAGCCACCCCAAGCCTCACTGCACCTCCCCGGCCATCCGGATTGAACCCCGGCGAGCTCTCCGTGCCGTCTCCCCGTCCACCTCGCCGCGCCGCCGCCCAACTTCGCCGCGCCACCGCCACACGCCACCACCCTCCCCGCCGCGTGCGCCAGTGCTTTCGAGAGGCTTCTCTCGCATTTCCCCACCATCGCCGTGCCCGCCGACCACCTCGTCGCCGGCGAGGTCGTCTCCTCCGCCCTCCCCGTGCGCAGCCAGGAGCAGAGTAAGGGGACAAGCCCTTCCTCTCGCTCTCCCTTTCGGCCAGGCCGGCCCGTGGCCAAGCCGTTTGGGCTGTGCGCAGCACGCCCATGGGCCAAGCCGAAAGGCCTGAGTCCAGCCCATGGCCAGCCAGCCCTCCCCTTTTTATTTTCCATTAAGTGGCAAGCTAAATGCAAAAGAATTTTCTAAAATTAGCAAAGGCATTTCCAAGGTGTTACAAAAATGTTGTAAAATACTTTGGTATATTCTAGACTTATTGAAAATATAATAAGACTTTGGTCTCATATCATTTTTGCAAACTAAAATTGGTTTAGCATCTTAGGCCTATTATTGTCTATGAACCCAAAATAACTTTTAAAATTGCCAACTATTTCCAAAATCTCTTGCAAGTTTTCTGTAAATTATTTTGAACCTTTCTAAACCTAAGAAAATTATAATGTGACTTTATCTCTATAACACCTTTTGCAAATAAAAGCTATTAAAGCCCTTAGACTTATTTTCCTTTGATCACCAAATAAATTCTAATTAAAACCCTGTGAGGGTGTTATAAAGGTTTTTTGGACTATCTTTTGCACATCTATTTAAATATAAAAATGTTATTACAACTTTGTAAATTTAAAATTGCCAGAAACATTAGTATCATTGTTTCATGTGCATATGAAATCATTTTCTCATAATTTCCTTAAAATGCATAAAACTACTTTTACCTGATTATGTGTTGTATCGCCCTTTTGCATGTAACCGTGTGCCCGATTGGTATTCTTGGAATTATCGGAATTATCTGGGATCGATTGGATAGAACCCGAAGGAGCCTTGAACCCGACCAACGTCGCCGACAGCTCCTACCCGACAGCCAGCCAAGGCAAGTCTCCTTTGACGCATATTGATATGTCTTTTGGTTTATTTCAAAAATGATTTACTAGAGATTTAAAATTTGCACGCTAGTTTAAACTAAAAGGAACCGTAATTGGTAGTGACTAGCTATATTCCCTATGTAGTCAAGGTAAGACATATAATAGGAATGAACCGTAAGGACTAGTATATGCTTTCCGTATATAATCCTTTGTGGTAGGAAAAATGCCTCAAAAATGTTTTTAAATAGATAGGTCATCGACTTTGTGTGAAATAAACATTTGTGTGAAATGTTTGGAAATGATGATGAAAAAGAGAATGCATCAGGGTGATGCTATGGGATGGTATAGTTTTCTTCTCACCTCAAAATACTCTGTCTAGGGAAGAATTTTGCCGGATTGGTGCAGCAAGGCATCGGATTTGTGAAAAGGGGCTAAAAATTCTTTCTTCCCTAGTCTAAGGACTTGGAGTCCTATGACCCTATGAACCGAGCCTGACAGTACGACCTCAAGTCCTAGTATGAGTTGGGCCTGGTCGTTATGCTTGAGCCTGGTGGTGATTCCCCGGCAAATCGCCGCTAGTGTTTGAGTCTAGCGGTCTTGTGGCGAAACATTTATGTGCGTAGCCTCTTGAGGGTAAAGCGTACGCACTCTGCAGAGTTAAAACTATCATGATAGCCGTGCTCGCGGTTATGAGCATGCGAGGGAACTGGTCATATCGGGAGATTTTCATTTGAATATATTTTGAGTAAAGAGTTTCTAACTAGGTGCCATCGGCTTACATCAAGAATTGGCTACAAGCTATCTTGAATTGTTTGGGCGGATTGGGCCTAGAAATGATTTCGTTTAGATCTACCCTTAGGTACCATCGGCCGGCATCACGAATTAGCTACGAGCTATCACGAATTGCCCGCACGAATTGGACCTCCCTTTGAGATATTTCCCCGTACAGGAAAGTCTTGGAGCTGGATTTTGGAGAAAAGGCCCCCAAATAAAGATATTTGAATTTTAAAGCTGTCTGAGAATTGCTTTATAAAACTAGGAAAAATTAAAAGGCACTTCCGCAAAATACCTAAAGCCTATCCTTTGTACTGAACCCCCATATGCATACTTCCTAGACTTGCAGAGTACAATTGTACTCATCCTTGTTTTCTCCTCCCCCTTTTAAAATTTCAACAGCCGAGGCTGACTTCGAGTACGGGGACGATGACGAAGATTACTACGAGGAGGAGGAGTATCCTGAAGACGATGCTGACGCTTAGGGTTGACGCTCCTACAACCTATGCCTGTGGCAGAAGCATAGTATCTAGAATAATAGGGCTAGATTATGTATTAGGCCCATGCTTCTGTTTATGTACTCTGATTTCCGGCCTGTGTGCCAAATGACCTGTAATGTACTCGAGCAGAGCTCAATTATGTAATAATCTATTTCCGTTGTCAATGTATCATTTTTCTGGATAACTGTGTGTACTAGCTACTGATCAAGGGACTAGTACGAATTACACAGCAGGGGTCGGTCATTAAAAGACCGGGTCCCGACATCGGCTCCCTCCGACTGTCTCCCTTCCTTTCTCAACCCCTTCGTGGTTGCTTTGCCAGGGGCTGGTATGGGCTAAGGCGATGAAGGAGCGCGCCGCATCGGATAAGGCGAAGGCCATCGCAGACGCGGCTACAATCGCCTCCTTGACCAAGCGCGTCGAGGAGCTGGAGCAGCTTCGCCGCGAGGATGGGCTTATCCTTGGCCACGCCGTGAAGGAGCGGGACGCGGTGCGAAGCCGCGCGGGGGACCTCGAGGCCTCCCTTGACGAGGCGAAGGCTGCAATTAGCGAGCTGAAGGCGGAGAAGGGCCGATTGGAGGGAGACCTGAGGCATGCTGGTGAGAGGAGCAACACCCTCCGGGCGGAGCTCGATGGTCTCCAGAGCGATGTATTGGCCCTCGCTCGGAAGCTATCTGAAGAGGTGTCCAAACTTGGCACCATCAAAGCCACCGGATCTCCGACCACCGACCCGAAGGTGGCCGTCGCCTCCCTCCGCAAGGTCTCTGAATTGTTTACCCAGGGGGGCTTGTTTTATGGCCGCGACTGCGCGGGTAGCGCGGTGCTGGCTCATTCATTGGCGTTGGAGTCAGCGAAGTGCGACCACTGGCGCGGACTCCCCTCGGGGTCGTCGTACCCTTCGGTTTTCCCCGGGGACTTGTCCAAAGAGCACCGCGCCAACGTTAGGCATTTCGTGAGTCAGTTTTGGGCCAAGGGCGGCCATGACATTGCCCGGGCGTTCATGGCTGATTCCCGCGCTCGCCGCGTGATCACCAAAGACCCGAAGGGCCCCTCGACGCCGCCTCCTCCTGCTAAGGCCCAAGACCCGAAGGATCCGGACCCCAAGGGGAAGGCTGTGGAATAGGCGCTCGGCTGCCATCGCTCTTAGCCGTCTTTTGTATTGGTCCTTGGTCCTTTTGTAACCAACTTATGTAGCGACAAGCTGTTTGGTGGCGTCTCCCGCGTTGCTGAGAGGAACGCCCTAGAGATAGGGGTGGTAGATCCGGAAGAGCCAAAATGGAGAAAATGGAATGCTCTGGCCCCTCCCCCAGGGGGAGGCCCTCTATTTATAGCCTGGGTCGGGCACCTAGGGTTAGCAAACACATGCGAAAAGCCCTAGGTACCCTCGCCTCATGTCCGTTGGATTTACATCAAGGGCGTACAGGGACGTGCTCGTTCAGCGTTACATTGGAGTGGCGGTAATGCCCTCATACCCGAGACCTAACGGGACAGATGGGCCCTCCGGGCCTTCGTGGGCCTGGCTCGCAACGGGCCTTGGCTCTCGACGGCCCGGAGTCCTCACCCCGGAAGCTTGGACCACCCCGAGGTGTCTCAGGCACCTCGGGGCCTTCTCCTGGTCCCTGCACGATGCTTGTTGCTTTAACAGTCCCGAGGTGTCCCGTACACCTCGGGGCCTTCGCCTGGTCCTTGCACGGTGCTGGCCGTTTGAACCGTCCCGAGGTGTCCCATACACCTCGGGGCCTTCTCCTGGTCCCTGCATGGTGCTTGTTGCTTTAACCGTCCCGGTCCTAGCATGGTGATGGTCGTTTGAACCATCCCGAGGTGTCCCATATACCTCGGGGTCTTCTCCTGGGGGCCTTCGGGGAACCTGCCAAAATTTTGCGAAAGCGTAGGGGGGTATACCTTGTTACCACAGACACCTGGCACTCTCGCGAACCCTCTCGAACCTTCTAGTGGGGCCTAGACTCCTCGGAGAGTTATCGACTCGAGTGCTCAATGGGACCAACTTGCCAGATATTGAGTTCACTTGCCACTGCTGATTGCTATGCTAGGAACACGCATGCAACACAAAGACATGTAGAGAATGTGCTAAGCAAAATAATGTCCTTAGTTGACGTGGCACCAAATGACAAAACCCAAAACCTAGTCCTGCTAGGTAGCTCCCCGACCTCGACGCATCCGACGACAACTTCCTCCGCCACATATTACTACAGTTCTGTTAAAAAATGGTGTGCTACAATTTTTCTCTCGTTGCAACGTACGGACACATTTGCTAGTTAAACTAAAGAGGGCCAATCACACCATCGTGACTTCACACAGTATGGTACCTATGCGCTGGTCACGGTGACGACGAATCACGTCTTCGCTTGCCCACTCGTCCTACCCGCCGGAAGCCCGAGCGGTATAGATGGTCAAACGGACAGCCCGACACGGCCCGACACTGGCCCATTTAGACACGCCCGTTTAAGTCGAGCCCGATGCTTAACTAATCATGTCGTTCCGTGCCGGTCCATGGGTCGAGGCCTGCTTAGCCATGCCGGGCCGGCCCGTTTACCCGATTAGCCTTGTGGGCCGTGCGTGCAGGAGGGAGGGTACCCCGCGCGTCCGCGGGGATTCGATCCTAAGACCTGAGCGCAGCTAGCAAGCACAAGCTAGCCATCCTACCGCGTCTTCTTTTAAGTTTAGAATGGTCTACTCTTCATAATATATGTATAGATAATCGGAAACACTCCCTTACGGGAGTCCGGCGCGCCGGTCTCCTCCCTCGCTCACTCCGCGCGCGCGACTCCTCGCGCTCCTCCCCCTCGCTCGCGCGCGCCTCCCCCTCCTCCTCGCGCTCCTCCTCCCTCGCTCGGCTCCCCCGCGCGCTCCCTCCTCCTCGTCGTCCTCCGCCGTCTCCTCCCACGCCTCCTCGCCGACACCCAGCGCTGCACGCTCCTCCCTCACCATCGCCGACGCCATCCCGCTGCTCCTTCCTCTCGCGGCGGCTGACGCCGCCCTGTTCAAGGCCCACTCGCCGTGCTCCAAGGGGGCGCTGCCAGAGTGGGAGAGGGCCGGCGACCACGACGATGAGGGAGCTCGGGGGTGTCAAGCTCGTCACTGCGCCGTTGCATCCAACGAGCAAGGGGCAGGGTCTCGCTGGATCTGGGGAAGGAGGCTAGGAGGAGGCCCATCCCCATTTTTAGACTCGAAACCTGAGGTTCGTCTCTGGAAACTTAGGATTTCTATGCCAAAAACTTCGGAGTTGTACATATGAAACTTTCTGATTTTTCTCGATCTGAAACTCCGAAGGACTCGTTCATGGAGTGTACTGAAACTTTAAGTTTTAACTTTTGAAACTTGAATCTTTGCCTACCGAAACTTGAACTTTGTACTATTGAAACTTGTCTCACTCTCGAGATACTTTCTGAAACCTTAGGTTTCATCATCAAGTTGCACGAAACTTGAGGTTTCACTGTCTTGAAACTTCATTTTTATTTTCTGGAAACTTAGGTTTTGCCAACTGAAACTTGGATATTGCCTACCGAAACTTGGATTTTTTACTGTCGAAACTTGGTTCTTATTCTCAAAAACTTTCTAAAAATCTCATGTTTTGAGACTGCTGAGCACTAATTCATATTAGTTGAGAAGAATTTCTTTAGTTGCAGCATCTGCTTTGAAAAGTGGCCACTGTACTAAATCACAGTTTAATCTAACAGCTGTCAAGTTGTATATTACTCTATACATAGATCAGGTGGACTATTCATTGGGTTGCTTAATAGACTGGATATCCATTAGGTTGCTTTTTAATATTCTGTTGTGTGATCAATGGCATAGTCCCCTTGTCCAGACGAATTTCGTGGGGGACAGGGCATATCCGTCATTAGCATAATGAAATTAGGCTTTTTTCTGTGGGGTATATGGCCATATCTGTGATTAGCATACTGAAATTAGACTTTTCTTTTGTGTGTAGTAGCTAGTAAGCACGTCTGATAAATCCAATCGTTTCTTCATTTTTATTTCAGCGTCATGATGAGTGCGCCAATCCTTGATTCATTAAGGAGTGATCGCTTTGCACGCACAAAAGTCCAGTTCGTCCACTCATCAGGACAACCCGTCTCAATGGGACTGCGCAAGCACTTGCCTTCCAAAAGCAGTAAAGCACTGGAGTATTTCAAGAAATATGCAATGCTCAAAAAACACAAGATTGTCTGTCAGATAACAGGGCCAGAATCTGCTTGGCGGTACACTGATGAGTGTATTGTGTTCCTGAGGTCAGCAATCACAGAAGTCCAAGGTACGCACTCATCTGGACAATTAGTGGTTTGACCGTTGCTGGTGGTGGGACCTTCGATGGAATTGACAACATTTGGTGGCAGAATTCATGCAAAACCAACCCAAAACTTGTAAGCACTTTAAACTTCTAGATTGTACAATAGTCAAACTAATAGTCAAGCTAATGACTCAAACAACTTCAAACAAATAGTAGATACTAAAAGTATAAAGAGTAACTAACCACCGTAAACATGAGTACAATAAAGAACGTTGCTCGGGCTCCCAATCTCTTGATGCAGCACGCTAATGGAAAAATAACAAAAAAAAAGAAGTAACCATCTCAGGATTCTCCTCCAACAATTTGCTGATGACTGATCACTTCCAACATAAAACTCAATCAACCATCAGTCCATTGTACCACTTCCAGCTGTTGTCATTTCCTCCCCAACCTTAGTGGTTAACTACCTCCAGAAGGTAAGCCTCGATATTAAGGCCCCTCAAACCTCCACCAATGGACTCACGCTCATCAGTTGCATCGGCTGCTGCTGCAATTCCTTCCAATAACCTTGTTAACACCATCATGTGATTAGAGAATATGACCATGTTGATGTCATCAGTGGTGCATTTAATGTTTAGCTCATCTTTCATCCACGGGACATACGCACTTCTGTGGCTACAGCAATTTCGCAGGGTTTCCATCATCTCTACTCTTGAATTTGCATGCTTCTTGTCGCTTTTCTTGTGCTCCAACCATTTCTAAAGAAGTTCATTGCTTTTCATGATGTCAATCCAACCTTGAGTAGGAACAAAAAAATCAATGCGCTTCTTGCATCCTCGAGCTCTATACTTGTAGAACTCATATGCGTCTAAATACACTGCAGATAATGTTGTTATTGGGAGCAGTGCTGGGTGCACAGATATGAAGTAGGCGCATTGAAGTGAACCAGAAGATAGTAAATGATAAATATTTTTCATCTGCTGC
Organism: Raddia distichophylla; assembly: GCA_005191435.1. Taxonomy (NCBI): domain Eukaryota; kingdom Viridiplantae; phylum Streptophyta; class Magnoliopsida; order Poales; family Poaceae; genus Raddia; species Raddia distichophylla. Next base: position 741,158 of record SPJY01034214.1, on the reverse strand, counting down.
CAGAAGGCTGCTGAATTCTTCCCCATAGTCTCACTAAGAAGGTTCCTGACAAGGCTAGCGATAGCTTCATAATTTGACATGGCCAGATAGGTGGTGTACGGGACAAGCTGATAATTGACAAGCTCGAACCGACCGAGACTGTTGACCCGAACATTCTCAGCAATCAGCCCAAGGTACGGGTCAACGAGACTGTCCAAGGTATTGGGGGAAGAATTCAGCAGCCTTCTGCCAGCAGATGAAAAATATTTAGATCATCTACTATCTTCTGGTTCACTTCAATGCGCCTACTTCATATCTGTGCACCCAGCACTGCTCCCAATAACAACATTATCTGCAGTGTATTTAGACGCATATGAGTTCTACAAGTATAGAGCTCGAGGATGCAAGAAGCGCATTGATTTTTTTGTTCCTACTCAAGGTTGGATTGACATAATGAAAAGCAATGAACTTCTTTAGAAGTGGTTGGAGCACAAGAAAAGCGACAAGAAGCATGCAAATTCAAGAGTAGAGATGATGGAAACCCTGCGAAATTGCTGTAGCCACAGAAGTGCGTATGTCCCGTGGATGAAAGATGAGCTAAACATTAAATGCACCACTGATGACATCAACATGGTCATATTCTCTAATCACATGATGGTGTTAACAAGGTTATTGGAAGGAATTGCAGCAGCAGCCGATGCAACTGATGAGCGTGAGTCCATTGGTGGAGGTTTGAGGGGCCTCAATATCGAGGCTTACCTTCTGGAGGTAGTTAACCACTAAGGTTGGGGAGGAAATGACAACAGCTGGAAGTGGTACAATGGACTGATGGTTGATTGAGTTTTATGTTGGAAGTGATCAGTCATCAGCAAATTGTTGGAGGAGAATCCTGAGATGGTTACTTCTTTTTTTTTGTTATTTTTCCATTAGCGTGCTGCATCAAGAGATTGGGAGCCCGAGCAACGTTCTTTATTGTACTCATGTTTACGGTGGTTAGTTACTCTTTATGCTTTTAGTATCTACTATTTGTTTGAAGTTGTTTGAGTCATTAGCTTGACTATTAGTTTGACTATTGTACAATCTAGAAGTTCAAATTGCTTACAAGTTTTGGATTGGTTTTGCATGAATTCTGCCACCAAATGTTGTCATTTCCATCGAGGGTCCCACCACCAGCAACGGTCAAACCACTAATTGTCCAGATGAGTGCGTACCTTGGACTTCTGTGATTGCTGACCTCAGGAACACAATACACTCATCAGTGTACCGCCAAGCAGATTCTGGCCCTGTTATCTGACAGACAATCTTGTGTTTTTTGAGCATTGCATATTTCTTGAAATACTCCAGTGCTTTACTGCTTTTGGAAGGCAAGTGCTTGCGCAGTCCCATTGAGACGGGTTGTCCTGATGAGTGGACGAACTGGACTTTTGTGCGTGCAAAGCGATCACTCCTTAATGAATCAAGGATTGGCGCACTCATCATGACGCTGAAATAAAAATGAAGAAACGATTGGATTTATCAGACGTGCTTACTAGCTACTACACACAAAAGAAAAGTCTAATTTCAGTATGCTAATCACAGATATGGCCATATACCCCACAGAAAAAAGCCTAATTTCATTATGCTAATGACGGATATGCCCTGTCCCCCACGAAATTCGTCTGGACAAGGGGACTATGCCATTGATCACACAACAGAATATTAAAAAGCAACCTAATAGATATCCAGTCTATTAAGCAACCCAATGAATAGTCCACCTGATCTATGTATAGAGTAATATACAACTTGACAGCTGTTAGATTAAACTGTGATTTAGTACAGTGGCCACTTTTCAAAGCAGATGCTGCAACTAAAGAAATTCTTCTCAACTAATATGAATTAGTGCTCAGCAGTCTCAAAACATGAGATTTTTAGAAAGTTTTTGAGAATAAGAACCAAGTTTCGACAGTAAAAAATCCAAGTTTCGGTAGGCAATATCCAAGTTTCAGTTGGCAAAACCTAAGTTTCCAGAAAATAAAAATGAAGTTTCAAGACAGTGAAACCTCAAGTTTCGTGCAACTTGATGATGAAACCTAAGGTTTCAGAAAGTATCTCGAGAGTGAGACAAGTTTCAATAGTACAAAGTTCAAGTTTCGGTAGGCAAAGATTCAAGTTTCAAAAGTTAAAACTTAAAGTTTCAGTACACTCCATGAACGAGTCCTTCGGAGTTCCAGATCGAGAAAAATCAGAAAGTTTCATATGTACAACTCCGAAGTTTTTGGCATAGAAATCCTAAGTTTCCAGAGACGAACCTCAGGTTTCGAGTCTAAAAATGGGGATGGGCCTCCTCCTAGCCTCCTTCTTCCCCAGATCCAGCGAGACCCTGCCCCTTGCTCGTTGGATCCAACAGCGCAGTGACGAGCTTGACACCCCCCGAGCTCCCTCATCGTAGTGGTCGCCGGCCCTCTCCCACTCTAGCAGCGCCCCCTTGGAGCACGGTGAGTGGGCCTTGAACAGGGCGGCGCCAGCGGCCGCGCGAGGAAGGAGCAGCGGGACGGCGTCGGCGATGGTGAGGGAGGAGCGTGCAGCGCTGGGCATCGGCGAGGAGGCGTGGGAGGAGACGGCGGAGGACGAGGAGGAGGAGGGAGCGCGCGGGGGAGCCGAGCGAGGGAGGAGGAGCGCGAGGAGGAGGGGGAGGTGCGCGCGAGCGAGGGGGAGGAGCGCGAGGAGGAGTCGCGCGCGGAGTGAGCGAGGAAGGAGACCGGCGCGCCGGACTCCCGTAAGGGAGTGTTTCCGATTATCTATACATATATTATGAAGAGTAGACCATTCTAAACATAAAAGAAGACGCGGTAGGATGGCTAGCTTGTGCTTGCTAGCTGCGCTCAGGTCTTAGGATCGAATCCCCGCGGACGCGCGGGGTACCCTCCCTCCTGCACGCACGGCCCACAAGGCTAATCGGGTAAACGGGCCGGCCCGGCATGGCTAAGCAGGCCTCGACCCATGGACCGGCACGGAACGACATGATTAGTTAAGCATCGGGCTCGACTTAAACGGGCGTGTCTAAATGGGCCTGTGTCGGGCCGTGTCGGGCTGTCCGTTTGACCATCTATACCGCTCGGGCTTCCGGCGGGCAGGACGAGTGGGCAAGCGAAGACGTGATTCGTCGTCGCCGTGACCAGCGCATAGGTACCATACTGTGTGAAGTCACGATGGTGTGATTGGCCCTCTTTAGTTTAACTAGCAAATGTGTCCGTACGTTGCAACGAGTGAAAAAATTGTAGCACACCATTTTTTAACAGAACTGTAGTAATATGTGGCGGAGGAAGTCGTCATCGGATGCGTCGAGGTCGGGGAGCTACCTAGCAGGACTAGGTTTTGGGTTTTGTCATTTGGTGCCACGTCAACTAAGGACATTATTTTGCTTAGCACATTCTCTACATGTCTTTGTGTTGCATGCGTGTTCCTAGCATAGCAATCAGCAGTGGCAAGTGAACTCAATATCTGGCAAGTTGGTCCCATTGAGCACTCGAGTCGATAACTCTCCGAGGAGTCTAGGCCCCACTAGAAGGTTCGAGAGGGTTCGCGAGAGTGCCAGGTGTCTGTGGTAACAAGGTATACCCCCCTACGCTTTCGCAAAATTTTGGCAGGTTCCCCGAAGGCCCCCAGGAGAAGACCCCGAGGTATATGGGACACCTCGGGATGGTTCAAACGACCATCACCATGCTAGGACCGGGACGGTTAAAGCAACAAGCACCATGCACGGACCAGGTGAAGGCCCCGAGGTGTACGGGACACATCGGAACGGTTAAAGCAACAAGCACCATGCAGGGACCAGGAGAAGGCCCCGAGGTGTATGGGACACCTCGGGACGGTTCAAACGGCCAGCACCGTGCAAGGACCAGGCGAAGGCCCCGAGGTGTACGGGACACCTCGGGACTGTTAAAGCAACAAGCATCGTGCAGGGACCAGGAGAAGGCCCCGAGGTGCCTGAGACACCTCGGGGTGGTCCAAGCTTCCGGGGTGAGGACTCCGGGCCGTCGAGAGCCAAGGCCCGTTGCAACCATCTGTCCCGTTAGGTCTCGGGTATGAGGGCATTACCGCCACTCCAATGTAACGCTGAACGAGCACGTCCCTGTACGCCCTTGATGTAAATCCAACGGACATGAGGCGAGGGTACCTAGGGCTTTTCGCATGTGTTTGCTAACCCTAGGTGCCCGACCCCGGCTATAAATAGAGGGCCTCCCCCTGGGGAAGGGGCCAGAGCATTCCATTTTCTCCATTTTGGCTCTTCCGGATCTACCACCCCTATCTCCATTTTGGAGATAGAAAAGTTTTTTTTTCTTTTTGAATTTGTTTTGTAAACAGATGAAAATTTGAATAAATATAGATTTGCGATGAAAATTAATTTTTAAATTTTTTTCGGGATGTCACATTAAGGCCCAGGGAGGCTCGCTATTTGGGCAACGCGCAACTTAATAACCTAAAAGATTGCTAAATAAGTTATTAACTACCAATGCTATTTAATTTTTGACATCATTTTATGCATCTGTTTCACTATTTTCTACAGGGTGATCTGGTAAAATGCCTAAAGCTGTTCTACAAAAATTTTGTCAAAAACTTGACTGGGAAACGCCAAAGTACAGTAAAATTTCTGAGAAAAATGGTAAATTTATATATATTGTTGACATATTGCGTGGCTCTACTGGTCATGGTAAAAGCCGGAAGGTTGGAGCCTTGACGAAAATCCAGTTACCTGAACATGATGAAGAATATGTATCTGTTCAGGTCAGCATCTACTACTTAGCAACTATTCAACTCTTTTGTTTCTTTCTATGCTAATGTTTCTTCTGAAAAATAAATTCAACCAGCAATGATGACATGCTTATTTTAAACTAACTTCTTTTCTTGTTTGCGTGGTATGCTAATTATTGTCATATGGACAGATTCCTTTCCATAACAGCTGTCAAATGAATAACCTTATTATTCCTGTCTAAAATGGTAGTAGTAAACACTTGCCAAATTTCTCAACAGGAAGCACAGAATAGAGTTGCAGCTTTTGCTCTTTATCAATTGTTTGCTGATCTTCCACTACATCAATTGCTTATCGAACCATACTCATCACTTATTTTAAGATGGCAGGAAGGTTAGAACAATTTGATCATGCTTTCTTATCTGATGATCTGTAATTCATTTGAGGCCGTTAGGCAACAAATTATATGTTTTGGGGTGGAAAACAGGTGAACTGTCATCAACATCAAGGGTTCTGGATACTGAGGCTAGTCGAAGAGCTGGATTTATGGACATGTTATTGGATATGGATGCACATACATCTCCTCCATATCATGTCGGAGGTGCTTCTGAAGGCATCATATCTGTTGATTCTGGGAACATTGAGGGCAATAACTCTGTCAATGAGGACAAAGAGACAAATATGCTGAATCGTATGGGTAAATAATGGAAATCACCACTTTAGTTTTTGTTTCTCACTCTAAATTTCTGAATTATACAGCTATAGGAGCAGAAGTGGCTTATAATGTCTTGGGGAAATGTCATTAGCACCCATGATTTTCAATGGTCAACGATTTTCTTCTTCCAAGACCTGCTAGTCTTTCATGATGATAGACTTCTGACTTATGTTCAGCATATTGAAAAATGGCATCTGCCTTCTCTATTTCCTTAAACTTTCTGGTCACCGATAAGGTTACTTTTCTATGGAATCTATTTCTCTGTTATTTTTCAGGATGAACCATATCAAATCTTGGATTGTTTCAGCTCCATGCATTTTATTCGTGGATTTTATTTTTTATATGCGAAACTGTTTTTTTTAAAAAAATCAATGACGAAATGGCTGAAACGTATCCTGTTATTTTTGTAATTTTTCTTATATCAATATATTATATGATTACCTAAGTATAAGTACAATCTTGTCAGGATTTCTGATATTGGCTTTTCCATAACTAGGATTAAGATCCCCAGAGCAAGCAGAGAGCACCGTTTTGAAAAGGCAGCTGGAAAATAAAAGGAAGCTGCCCAACTATTTGGTATGCGGTGAATATGTATTTAGTAAAGTATCGTTGCTATTCAGTTTTTATGTTTCTTTATCTTTCTGCAAATGTGTTCTTTTGTGCACCTTGAATTCAGAAAATGCTAGAAGCAAGAGCTTCTCTACCAATTGCTAGACTTCGAGATCGTTTCCTTCAGTTACTGAAAGAGAATGATGTAATTGTTGTTAGCGTGGAAACTGGATGTGGGAAAAACAGGTACATGTGCTGCCTTGTCATCCAAGTTCTTTCTAGTTTTAAGTTGTTTTTTCGTATAAATGGGTGAGAATGGTTGAAACACGACCTATTCATTGGCAGGCACCGTGTCTTTGCATCATACCACACGACCATACCCTCCCTCTTTATAGGAAAGCAGTACATAGATAATTAAATACGTTTTTATTTGGCTCCCTGCAACCAGAATATTTTAACCACTGCAAAAAGCATTCTCGCCATCACAAATTCTCCTAGCAGTCACTGTTTCCAATGCTTTGGTTATAAAACTATGTGGTCCTGAAATACCCACTAGTTTGCCTAACCTGAATTTATTACTTTGTTGAAAGAACTTTACTTGAGTATATTTTTAGATAAAGGAAAAGATCCGACCTCTACGTCTGAGACGTATACGGCCAAAACCGGTCCAAACAGTATTTTTAAACAGCAAAAATAAAAGGTCCAGCAACAGGAATACAAAACACTAAGCAGTAATCCTGTTAATTATTCTCCATCCATGCTTGAAGAAGAGCGTCATGGCAACAACCTCAAGAGAACGGCACGCCTGGATGAAGTCCTCTTGTTCATCCTCCCTTTGCAGCAATGCCTAGCTGCGCAACCAGTGTACTCCCCTGAAAATAACCTGTAAAACAGAGATATCCTTTCGTTTATCAAAGACCACATCATTTCGGCACAACCAAATGGCTCACAATATAGCTCCTGTACCAACAAGAACCTTGTTTTTAATCCTGAACACCAACCTAGATATCCAGTTCCCGACTAAATGATAAATATTTCTCGGTGGTTTCAAACCCAAAGCTATTTGGATTAAACGCCAAACAGACCTAGCCAATTGGCAGTCAAAGAATAAATGTTGTATTGTCTCATTTTTGATACAGAAGCAACACTTAACACTACCTGGCCAATTACGCTTTGCCAAATTATCCATTGTTAAAATGACACCTCTCCCTAGAAACCAAAAGAATATTTTTATTTTAAGAGGAAGACGAAGATCCCATAATAACTTGTTGTGAATGACCATGTTTGTATTCGCCAACTTGTGATACATTGAACGAACTGAGAACTGGCCATCTTTTACAAGTTTCCAAATGACCTTGTCCCTCTCTTGGCCGAGATGGAAATTACTTGCCCTGGACACTAAATCATGCCACTCCAGCAACCTCTGCCCCACCAAGAACCTACGAAAGGAGACTTGTATGGGTTGTGAATTTAACACCTCTGCCACAGTAGAGTGTTTATCCCTTGCTATTGAAAATAAGCTAGGATATTGGTCCCTAAGAGGAGAGGTCCCCATCCAAGCATCTTTCTAGAAGCATAAATTTTTTCCATCACAAAGTTGGAAAGCACATGATGAGAAAAACTCATCCTTAATTTTCATCAAACCTTTCCAGAAATGTGAATCCCTCGGCTGCACTTGCACTTGAGTCAGAGTTTTATTAAATAAATACTTATTCCTTAGTAAAGTTTGCCAGACACCATCCTCACTAAAAAGTTGAAATAACCATTTACCAAGTAAACATTTATTTTGAGAGTCCATATTAATAATACCTAGACCTCCTTGATATTTAGGCCGGCAAAGGATATCCCATCTAGCCAATCTATACTTTCTTTTATGATCCCCATTTTACCAAAAAAATCTAGATCGAAAATACTCTAGATGCTTTAGCACTCCATGTGGAATCTCAAAAAAGGATAGCATAAATGTAGGTAAGCTGCTTAGAACAGAATTTTAGGATAAGAACGGCTCTGATACCATATCAGAGCCGTTCTTAGGGTTAGGGTTCATACCGGCGTTGCACTTGCGCCTTTTCTTTTCCACCACAAATCTTCCGTCACTTGACGTCGCCCGGCCTCATTCTTGGCCGTCGTCGTCTCTGCTCGACGTCGTTCGGCCTCGTTCTGGCCATCGTCGTCTTCGTCTTCTTCTCCAAGTGAAGCGCCGTCACCAGATCGGGAGCTGTCGTGCCCGATCTAGGCCGCCGCTCGCCGCCTTCTTCCTCACCGCTTCCGCCGCTGGTGATCTGGATAGCCTCCGCCACGGCGACAGCGCGCCGCCGCTCGCTGCCTACCGGGCGCGTCGTTCCTCGCCTGCTGCGCCCGCCGCTCGTCGCCGGGTGCCTGTCGCAACCCCGGCTTCACCGGGATCCACTCACAATCAATTGCTAGTCCCAGAGATCAATGCTAGCAACTTGTGAGCGACAGTTTGTTGAACATCATCACACAATCACAAATAACTAAGAAAAATTATATATTATGCAAAAGTAATTGTTACACAACTACTTATTACAATTGTTTAATTAAAGATGACATAATATTGTCCATAATATATCAGAGTGCGGAAATTCAAATATGCAGCGGAACAAGTATGATGATGCTCCAATCCGACCCTTGAGCGCCAGCTAATCCTCATCAAAGTCCGGAACAAGATCCTCCTGATCCTGAAGATAGACCGAACATAATCCTTCTCCTGAATACAAATTTATCCGTGGTTTT
>SPJY01034214.1:701422-729325 GCA_005191435.1 Raddia distichophylla | reverse complement strand
ATATAAGAATCATAATACCTTAATTTAAAATTTTGCCTTTTCTTTTAAAAGAAACTTGGGACATTCTAATATTTATTAGGATGTCACAGTGCCACCCCCGCCGCTCGTCGCCGGCACCGTCGTTTGCCAGCCGCGCCCGCGTCCACCAGCCACGCCTTCGCCGTCGGGATTCGCCGCCGCCTTCTACAGCGTGGTGGAGGGCGTCGCCGCTGCCGTTTCCCACGTGCTGGAGGTCGCCGCCGCTCGGGACTGCTCCGTCGCCGCCGCTCGAGACTCCTCTGCCGCCGCCAAGCTCACTTGGCTCGCCGCCGTTTTGGGTCGGGTGTGACCGACCGGTCGGTGTGGGCTGGGGGTTGAATCGGTTTTGTGTGGTGTAGGGTGAGTGTGTGCGTAAAAAAAAGAGAGAGAGAGAGAAAAAGAGAGAAAAAAAAGAAAAAAATGTCATCAGGAACCGTGTCTGTTCCTCGCTGTTCTGGGCTTTTTAATGTGCTCAATTTTTAGGACTGGGCCCAGCATATGCGCATTCACATGCGTGGACAGCGTCTCTAGGATTTTCTTACTGGCTAGCTCCCTTGCCCGCCGCGTCCTGATCCCCGCAGCTGTCCTCTTCACGGCCTGATGATACCGGGAAGCTCTTCGAGGCTGATGTTGCCGCTGCTGCTAAGAAGGCCTCCGATGACTATAAGGAGGTTATGGAGTTCTACAATTCTCAGTACACTGCTTACAAATTTTGGTGTGATGAGGATGCTCGTGCCTCTGCTATTTTGATTGCTAGCATGGAGGTGCATCTTACTGGAGAAGTGGTCTCTTTGGGGTCTGCGCAGCTGATGTGGTCATATCTTCGGGATCGTTACGAGCCTTCGGGTGACTCTCAGTATCTTGCTGCTCTTCGTCACGAGAAGTCACTACAGCAGGGTGATTCATCAGTGGATGAGTTTTATGCTCAGCTTTCCACAGTGTGGCGTCAGTTGGACTCTTTGGATGCTGCTCTAGATACTGGGGCAGATCATGATCCTCGGACTTGTGCTTGTTGTCTGCGTCAGCGATCACGCCTGGAGCTTCGTCGAGTTTACGACTTTGTTACACGTCTTCGACTCGAGTTTGAGCAAGTTTGTGCCCAACTTCTTGCCCGTCATCCTCGTGTCACCATGCTGAAGGCTCTCACTGCTCTTCGTACTGAGGAGGTTCGTCTTCGTGGTGCGGGTCTACTGACCTCGTCGCCAGTTCCGTTAGTTCTTGCTCTTCGGCCACCGGCTTCGACTTCTACTGGTCCTCAGTCGTCTTCCTCTTCTTCTTCGTCTTCTGGAGTGACGATGAAGGCTGGACTTCACTGCACCTATTGTCACAAGGATGGTCATGTGGAGCAGTTTTGCTACAGGAAGAAGGATATTGCTCGTCGTCGTTCGCCCAAGGGTACTGCAGCATCAGTCACAGGAGACTCAGACTCCCAGCGCAGTCCAGATGCCTCTACTGAGATTCTTATGCTGTTGCATCGCATGGCTGCCTCTTCACTCTCGGGTTCTGCTGCTTTGAATATATGGCGCCCATGCTTGATAGATTCAGAACAAAAACTATCATATCGATGTGACGACGTGGTTCAATATCCCAATCTTTGCATGATTCATGTCTCCATTTCTCAGCCAATCGTTTGTATGCTTCTGTGTTACATAGGTTTTGCTCCTAATAAAATTGTTTTACCTGTTCATATACCTTCTAGAACATGAGGATATATATTTTACACTGAATATGATGTAACATCAACTTGGATATATTGCTTCTGATCTTTCCAGAACCACACTATTTCACATGATTATTTCTCATCCACTTGCAGGTGCCACAGTTTATATTGGATGATATGATTGATGCTGAACTTGGTGGTTGTTGCAATATTGTTTGCACGCAGCCCCGGAGAATAGCGGTATGATTGTGGTGCAAACCTTGACCTTTTCCTTTTATTTTTAGGATAGCATTATAAGAACTTATGGTATGTTATACAAATACTGTGTGGTATTCATGATACAGTACTGAGACCATGCGGAACACTGCATTTTAATGTTGCATTATGAGATTATTTTCTGTTATCATTGCCATTTTGTATCCTTTTTTAAATATAAATTCAATAGTTACTGAATAATCATATATTATATCTTTCAGATTAAACACATAGAATGTTAAATATAAACTTGGATAAACCTGCTTATTTATAGGCCATCTCTGTAGCGGAAAGAGTGTCTGATGAAAGGTGTGAATCTTCACCTGGCTCTAAGGATTTCTTGGTGGGATATCAAGTTCGTCTCGACAGTGCTCGGTGCTTGTTCTTTTTCTCATGCACATGGCATCACTTATATGTTTTGCAATAAAATCAATGTATTTTAATAATTTGGCCCTTCCTACTTTTTAGGAATGAGAGGACAAAACTTTTGTTCTGTACCACTGGTATACTTCTTAGGAAATTATCTGTAAGTACTGCCTGATCTGTATAATTGTTTAGGTTTCATACAACACATCTCACTTGTAAACTAATAGAGTAATAGTGCAACATCCCTCAACTATTGTTTTTCATTTGGTCTTTTACAGACTTAAAAGTTATTATTTTACTATTCCTGTATTTGAGGATTTCAGCTAATAAAAAAGAGCCAAGTTTTTTTGTGTCATGTCTTGATAGTTGCTTAAAAAATATTTTCTAATCAATGTTACAGGGAAACAGAGACTTAAGCGATGTTACTCATGTTGTAGTAGATGAAGTACATGAACGTACTATTTTGGTACGTAGTATCCTTTTCAGGTTACAGTGTGTCTTGCTTGTTCCTATGGTAGATGAAGAACATGAGTGATCCTAATTTCCTTCCTTTCAGAGTGACTTTCTTCTGATTGTTCTTAAGAGTCTCGTTGAGAAACGCTCTAATCAACCAGGATGGAAGTTGACAGTAATTCTCATGTAAAATTCATTCCCTTATGCTTATTTTTTTTATTTCTTTTCACATTTTTGTTTCTTCCATCTAATATCATGAGTCTTGTGTTTATTTCTCTTTGTGCTTTAACTTCAGGTCGGCAACTGTCGATTCAAGCCTGTTTGCGCGATACTTTGGAGATTGCCCTGTGATAAGTGTTGAAGGTAGAACACATCCAGTTTCGATGCATTTCCTTGAGGATGTTTATGAAAAAATGGAGTACTGTCTTGCTTTGGATTCTCCTGCATCAGGAGCGTACTTCTCACAGCACGGAGAAAAGGTTTTCCTTTCAAAGTTCTCAGTCTCAATAGACTACTATCTTGCAACCATTGGAGCCGTTGAGACTGAATATGTCTTGCAAACAATAGTTAGATATGTTTATAGGTTACTATATCTTGCAAACATCCCCCGTGTTTCTTCATCATATTAGTATGGAATGTCTTAAGGTTGTATTATATGTTAGATGTGTTTTCTTCGTCTTCTTTTGGGTTTTCTTACAATAGTTTTGAAGGATCATTGACATTGCGACACCACACCTGACTGAAGTAAGGATGTGATGTGTTACCTGTATAGCTAGGTTCTAGTATTCCCTGTTTGAAAGCTTGATGTTAATTCAGGGTAAGACCATAAGATAATCGTACATGTTTTTTGGGAAATTTCAGAATTTACCTCCTGAAAGATCACTTGCTTTGGAATATACCACCCTGTGTCAATTTTCATTGACATGTGGGACTGCATGTCTCTAAGACTGTGGGGTGGGGTGGTATATCCCTAAACTTGTGATCTTTTGATGGTATAAAACAAATGTGCCCATGTTTTTATGGTACACAGTTTTACAGGAGCCATATCCCCCCCCCCCCCCCCCTCAAATTCTCCGAGCTTGCCAATTTCACATGGATGATAGTTGTGTTTTTTCTCGCTAAGTGATTACTGTAAACTGAATCTTTTTCATTCTGCTGCAGTGGAAGCATGCCAGTAGCTCAGTAAATAACCGACGCGGAATGAAGAATCTTGTATTATCCTCTTGGGGGGATGAGTCAGTGCTTTCTGAAAATTATATTAATCCTCATTATGCCTCTGATTGCTATCAGTCATACAGTGAAAGGACCAACCAAAATCTTGTGAGTTTCATGCACTGAATGTTATGTTTTGCACCCTTTTATTTTGAAAATGCTTGAGTTCTCACTAAGGATCTTCTGTTGCTAACTCAGAAAAGCTTAAATGAGGATGTCATTGATTTTGACTTGTTGGAAGACTTGATATGCTACATTGATGAGAAATGTCCCCCTGGCGCTGTTCTGGTTTTTCTTCCTGTAAGTTGAGGGTATCTTGTCAGCTTAATGCATTGTTCTTTCGATTAGATTTCTTACCATGTGGTGCATCCTTTCATCAGGGAGTTGCAGAGATTGAACTGTTGATTGATAGATTATCTGCTTCAATTAGATTTAGAGGGGCATCATCTGATTGGATCCTTCCTTTGCATTCACTGCTTGCACCTAGTGACCAAAGAAAGGTGTTTCAGTCTCCGCCAGAAAACATTCGTAAGGTGAGCTCTCTCTCTCTCTCAAGCTTTTTCCACCTCTTCCATTCTCACACACAGACCTACTAAGTACTTGGTTACCGCACAATATTGCAGGTTATTTTTGCCACAGACATCGCAGAGACCAGCATTACAATTGATGATGTTGTCTATGTAGTTGATACAGGAAAACACAAGGAGAACCGTTATAATCCACAGAAGGTCACATTTCTCTCGTTTGTGCTTATTAATTATAAATGCCGATATAAAGTTTGTATATTCCTTCACTCCTGCAAATATTTTATTTTTCATCTTTCTATGATTTGTTTATTAATTGGATGGTGCAATTTAAATGTACTTGGCAAAAGTTGGCCTTGATGAACCTACAGATGTGATTGCATGTTTGCTGGTGCTAGAATTGTTTATGCACATGTTGTCATAATGAACTCTTCCAAAACAGTATCTAAGTATATTCCAAAATAAATGACACTACTGACTGTTTTGTCATATTTTTACAGAAAATGTCAAGCATAGTAGAAGATTGGATTTCTCGTGCAAATGCAAAGCAGTGACGAGGGCGAGCTGGTCGTGTAAAGCCTGGAATGTGTTTCTGCTTGTATACTTGCCATCGGTTTGAAAAATTGATGCGCCCATTTCAGGTTTTTACATGCTATAGTTCATTCATTCATTTATTTATTTTGAACAATTTTTGCCTGCTGTTCCTCTGAGATACATCACCCGACTTTTCTAGGATTATGCTTTATGAAAGCCTCACCTGTTTCTCTACTGCTTTAGTCTTGACATTCCATTTCCCTTTAAATAGAGAAATGAGAAATCCAAAGCTGCACAGGAGATTCTATTTTAATATCTGTGGCATATGGAAAATATGAATTTTATTGACACAATTCACATCCTAAATAACACATGTAACCATTACATTGATATTTCTGTGTACCATGCTTGTAGGTGCCTGAGATGTTGCGGATGCCATTGACTGAGTTGTGTTTGCAAATAAAATCACTTCAGCTGGGTGACCTAAAAAGCTTCCTGCTAAAGGTACATTTGTTCTCTCCATTTTTACCATCTCCCTTTTTTCGATGCTGGGCTCCTCTGCATCTCATTTCGTAACATCATTCTTTGATGAAATTTTTGTTGGACACTTACAGAAAGCTGCATATATGTTAGTTCCAATTCCTGCTTTTATGGCAGCTGCATGACATTGTGATGCAGAATGCTTATATTTTTTATATCATACTATTTCAGGCTGTGGAGCCCCCCAAAGAAGAAGCTATCTCCTCTGCAATTGACTTGTTATATAAGGTTTTTTCTATCTTTTATCATTTAACACACTGTACACGGCTACAGTGCGCTGAGTATAAGTAGATCTGGCAAACTTGTTCTTTTTGTAGTTCTTAACTGAGCTTTGTTCTGTCTTGTTGTCTTATCTAGGTTGGAGCATTTGAAGGACATGAGGAGTTGTCACCTCTTGGCTATCATTTAGCAAAACTGCCTGTTGATGTTTTGATTGGAAAGGTGTGGCCAAAATATAAATTACTCCTCAATTATCAAATGTAATGCTTGGCATTAGATATTTGTGCATACATTTTCTGCTACCTTGCTAGAGCTGGTACTTTGCTCCTAGTACTGGACGTGGCTAACAGTGGTATAACAAATACATGTATACAAATACATTTTTAATCATGTTTAAAGTTCAATAAAAAAAGTACTCCCCTCATCCTAAAATGTTTGTCACCGTTGACTTTTGGATACATGTTTGACCATTCGTCTTATTAAAAAATTTTATTACAAATATGTAAAAATATAAGTCATACTTAAAATACATTTAATGATAAAATAAGTCGCAACAAAATAAATGACATTTACATAGTTTTTTTTAATAAGACGTAAATGACATTTACATAGTTTTTTTTTGATAAGACAAATGGTTAAATGTGTGTTTAAAAGTCAACAACGACAAGTATTTTTGGATGGAGGGAGTACAATAGTATTTTTAAGGGTGATTTAGATTTAGCCACAGAATTGTGCAAGCAATTTAACTGGTTATGTTGAACAGCAGATGTAGTTGTAGCGATGATTGTCTTTTATTTATCCTGAATGCATTCTGCTCCGTTCTCTCCGGCTTCTGCTGATCGACTGATCAGCTGAAGAGCTGATCAACCAGCTAATCATCCTCCTACGATGGATCAGCAGCAGCCGTTCAGCCAGGCGCTTCCGGCCTAGCGATGTTATGTTGAACAGCAGATGTAGTTTTAGCGATGATTATCTTTTATTTATCCTGAATGAACACACACAACGTAGCCCTCTTAAACTAATCTTTATACTTTTGTGCAGATAATGTTTGCTACATAAATTTTGAAAACTTTTTCACTTTCCCTTCCTTATAATAACAATCTCTATTCTTTATTACACTTTCATAAAATCCTTTCGAATCAAACCTGGAGGTATATTCAAGGAAACTTAAACAAAACTTCCGTTGAACTGACCCTATTATGTTTATCGTGGATATTTGGAATGCTTCCAAAGTTCCTCTCATCCGTTGTGTACTAATATGTGTAGGTAATGCCATGATGCTCCTTTCGTGTATCTGCAATTGTAGGAGTTTTACCCATTCTTTCCCCATAGCCTGTGGCCCTTTGAGCACGTCCAGGCTCCAAGGGCAACACCTAGCAAATTAAGGGTTCATAAAAAGAAAATCTGTAGATGCTCTTATCATTGGTTTTTCAGTTTGTATAATTTATAGTGTATTTATAGTTTTGTATTAACTTTTTTGTTTTGCCATGTTAATGTATTGATTAATTCTGCCTCTGAGGCTGCAGATGATGCTCTATGGTGCTATCTTTGGTTGCTTATCACCAGTTCTTTCCATTGCTGCTTTTCTGAGCTATAAATCTCCATTCATTTCTCCAAAAGATGAGGTATTGTGCAATTGTCATCACTAATCTAGGCAATCTGGGCTCGCACTCATGTTTTATAACCCTATATCATTTATAATACAGAAGCAAAATGTAGAGAAAGCAAAAGCTGCATTGTTGAATGAAAACCTTGACGGGTCTTCTACAGCAGATAATAAACAATCAGATCACCTGTTAATGGCTATTGCATATGACAAGTGGTCCCGGATCCTTCGAGAGGTTATGATCAGCTTTCTTTTATACTGAATATAATTATCACCATTTGATAGATTTGTATGTGCACTTAGCATTATGTTACTTTATCTTATAATTTGCTATGGGCATGGCTTTTGCTGTACATATGAACATCTCAGTCACTAAAATAGTTACAACTCCTAGGATTTCTAATAACATAATTTTTTTTATTGCAGAATGGATCCAGATCTGCTCATCAGTTTTGCCGTTCATTCTACTTGAACAGTACAGTGATGCATATGGTCAGGTTGGATCCCTTGATGTTTTAGGTGCTAAACCACCACAGTTTATAATAGATGTATGCAAAAGAAGCAGATTTTGTAAGGGCTTAGATTAATTTTAATCAACTAATGAACACGGTACAACAGTTTTTTTGTCTTCAAATGTTAAACTGTCACCACCATATCTTGCAAATCTAAGAGGGCAATGGAATGCTTGCGCAGAATTATTTTCAGAAAATTTCATTAATCAATTAAATTTTCCACAAACTTATCTGATTTTGTTGAAGTACTGTTCATAAGCATGCTCCTAATAGATCATGCCAAACCTGTGTTTTCAAGTTACATGTGTGAATTTAGCTAAACTCAAGTAGTGGTGGGTAAGTACTAAGTAGCAGTTTTCTTCTAGACCTGTCTTGGCGTTGGCGCAAAAGCATGCTTTATCTAGTCCAATTATCGTTGATTCTGTATAATCAAATTTTAGCCTGTTTTCTGTTTGTATAATCAAATTTTAGCCTGTTTTCTGTTTTCGCTTACCTTCATACCTGTTATATTGTATTTTGGAGTCCTTTCAGCCACTATTGCTCGCAAACTTTTAATTTTAGAAAGTTGTGCAAATTTACTATTGAATATGGAAATAACCAAAATTTTCATATGAATTATTTATCAGTAGAAACCATTTTATTTTGTTTTTCCTTTCATTCCAGGGACATGCGTCTACAGTATGGGACATTGTTAGCAGACATTGGACTTGTGGATCTTCCTAAAGATAGTGAGGTATCTCTATTATCAAGAGAAATGCACTAATGGCCCCTAACATAAATATTTACCTGGTCTATGTTGATAATGCCTTTTACCCAAAATCTGGAACTGAGCACACAAACTTGACGTGAGTCAGTTGGATCCTGAAAATTTGGAATCACTTGATGGTCCATATCAATCATATGATTCCAGTCCACTTTCAATTTAGGCTTGTAGTTAATTAGATGTAAACTCCACAAAGTTACGAAATTAGATGCTGCAATACAAATGTTATTTTTCTTTTAACACCTACAAGTTATAGGTCATTTAATGCCAATGAAAATCTGTAGCTCCTAAGTTGACATTAGCCCCATGAAGCATGAAGATTTGATCATCACCACATTTACATTTATTCACATTAGCCCCATGCAGCATGAAAACTATATGACAAGATTTATCATTAAAAATGTTAGATTAGATACATGTATTGGTGTTCTTTTGCATTTTTTTCTCTTGCACATGTACATCTAGCCCATTAGGGCCCATAATGAATTAGGCTGCACATTTGACAAAAATTACTTCCATAGCCTCCACCACCGCTAGCCACCACCACCCTACTTTGGCTCCCCCTCTTCCACTTTCCTTCACCGCCCTGTCCCTGGCCTCTCCCTCTTCCTCCTTTCACGTCGGATCGTCCACCACCTTTACGCATACTTAGCCCTCTTCCGTTCACCTACTCTCATTGAGCTTCCTCTTCCTCTGCTCTACCACCCACTCAGGACGATGTTGCTCCACCCACTCAGGATGCTTCTCCTCCTTCTCTAGACGCCTCTTTCGGCCATCCTCGATACACTCTTCGTGATCGGAGCAAGATCCTCCAGACTATTATGATTTTTCTGCTCTTGTCAACGCCTACTTTGAGCCTACCTCTTACCATGATGTTATTGCTCATCGTGAGTGGCAGTTTGCGATGGCTGAGGAGCTTGATGAGGAGCTTGCTGCTCTTGAGCGCACTGGCACTTGGGATCTTGTCCCTTGTCCCTCCACCGTTACTCAGATCATCTACAAGTGGGTCTATAAGATAAAGACTCACTCTTACAGTTCTCTTGAGCGCTTCAAGGCATGCCTAGTGGCTCGTGGCTTTCAGCGGACGCCTGTTCTTGAATACGGCGAGACCTTCTCTCCAGTTGCTCACAAGACCACTGTCCTCACTCTTGTACCTGTGCTTCCGTTCATCACTGACCATCTCCCAACTCGATGTGAAGAATGCCTTTCTTCATGGTGAGTTGCATGGGGAGGTCTACATGCACCCTCCTAGCTATAGTGTTCCTAATGGTCATGTGTGTCGCCTTCGTCGCTCGCTCTATGGCCTTAAGTAGGCCCCTTGTGCTTGGTTTGAGCACTTTGCACGGTTGTCACTGTTAGTTAGCATGACCATGTTCTCTTTGTGCACACATCCTCTCGTGGCCGCACACTTCTCTATGTTGATGACATGCTTATCACTGGAGATGACCTTGAGTATGTCGCCTTTGTCAAGGTGCGCCTCAGTGAGTAGTGGCCCCCTTCGATACTTTCTAGGGATTGAGGTTGACTCACGCCTTAGTGCTACTACCTTTCCCAGCGCAAGTACATCAAGGAGCTTATTGGCCACCGCACCGCTGACACCTTGATTGACCTTCACCCCCAACTCCGGACCACTAATGGGGTTCCCCTTAAGGACCTTACTACCGCCACCTTGTTGTCTACCTTGGCATCACTCGCCTTGATGTCCCCCACACTGTGCACATCCTCAGTTAGTTTATGGCCTCTCCCACCAATGTGCACTACGGTCACCTTCTTCGGGTTTTCCGCTACCTTCGTGGTACAGTTGATCGTCGTGTTCTTCTCCAGCACCAACCCCCAACCCTCTACAGCTTTAGCTTCAGGCGTACTTGGATGCCACCATCTGGACTAGTGATCCAACTGATCGCAAGTTTGTTTCGGCTCACTGCGTCTTCATTGGCTCTTCGTTGATCTCCTATAAGATTAAGCGCTATGCTACAGTCTTTCGCTCTAGTACTAAGGCTGAGCTCCGTGCACTGGCCTTTGTGACTGTGAATAGTACATTGTATAGGGTCTTATTTGCTATTTTCCCTTTTGTCTTGTACCTTGTATATTTGGCCCATTGGCCCATTGAATAGAGTGAGCTGCCTACTTTCACATGGTATCAGAGCCATGTCCAAACCCTCTTGTAGATCCTACTCACTATCGTCACCTTGTTGGGAGTCTTGTTTATCTTGGTATTACTAGTCCCGACATTTCATTTGCTGTTCATATTTTGAGTCAGTTTATGTCTGCTCCCACTTAATGTTGTGGATCCGCCTCGAGTTTGCGTGCGCGTGGGGGGGTGTGAATAGTACATCGTGTAGGGTCTTATTTGCTATTTTCCCTTTTGTCTTGTACCTTGTATATTTGGCCCATTGAATAGAGTGAGCTACCTACTTTCACAGTGACGACCTTGCACCATCAATATTGCTCGTGATCCCATGAAGCATGAGCCCACCAAACATGTCGACGTTGATGCTCACTACGGTCGGTCTCAGGTGCAAGATGATGTGATTACTCTTGGTTATGTTCCTTCGCAGTTTTAGCTTGCGAACTTCTTCACCAAGGCGCAGACTACAGTGCAACATGCTTTTCATCTCTCCAACTCAATGTTGTTGATCCACCATGAATTTGAGGGGGGTGTTAGATTAGATACATGTATAGGGGTTCTTTTGCATTTTTCCTTTTCTCTTTCACGTGTTCATCTAGCCCATTTGGGCCCATAATGAATTAGGCTGCACATTTGACAAAAAATACTTCCATAGTATTACAGTTTTATTAATTTATACAGCTATATAGTTATAAAAAGAAACAGTCAGAGTAATACATTGGAGACTGTAATATTAATAGCATCGAATAGAGAGGAGGGAGTAGCTTCCTTTTTTCTTTTCTTCTTTTTTTTTTTTTGGGGGGGGGGCTGTAAATTTGTCGTCGGTTTCTTTATTAGCTTATTATTCCTAGAAACTCTCTTTTTTTATTTGGATGGAGACAAGCATCAAAATCAATCAACTCATAATTAAGTTCACTATTTTCCAGAGGACTATGGATGGGAAGAGGAATAGCAATCTTGATAGTTGGTTTGCCAATATGTCGCTTCCGTTCAACTTTTATGCTCGCTACACCTCAGTTATTAAGGTAACCGAATGATTTCTAAACCTTTTTTGGCAGTTCTTTTGGTGATACCAAAGTAAAAGGAAGATATGTAATTATCTTTTATTATACCATTCCAAGTTGAAAGTGGTATCCTGCCATCACATTTGTTTACTCTTTGTATTACATTAGTCATTAGTGGACAGTGGTTGTTGTTTTTAATGGAACATTAATCGAGTCGTTGTTTTGTTTCACTTCATTGTTCAACACGATGCTAACATGTTGTATTTCTGTAAAATGTTTACGTGGCATGTGCTGCTAGTCATATGTGAAGGTCTATACCCTAATGTTGCAGCAACTTTATTTGACATTAGTGGTTGATTTGCTTCTTAGTGTCTTTTTCACTTCTTAGTTCAATAAAATGCTAACATGTTGCATTTCTGGAAAATGTTTGCATGGCATTTGCAGTCAGTCATATGTGCAGGTCTATACCCTAATGTCGCAGCAACTTTGGAGGGTGTTGATCCAGGAGCTCTAGGTAGCAGAAAGCTGTCTGATATTTCTGGTTGGAAAGGATCGTCCTCGATGGTTTGATGGAAAGCGAGAAGTTCATATACACCCATCATCTACGAACCATGGCTTGAAATCTGTTCAGTATCCATTTGTGGTGTTCCTTGAAAAGTTTGTCACGAATAGAAGTGTATTGTCATCATCATGTTGCAGATGCTACTGTTAATGTATATCTTGTATGTGTGTGTGTTGCCCGTTGGCCCATAGAAACACAAGCTGCCCATCATAACAATTACCAACTAATCTTATTCTGCCCGTACCATCTATTCCTTTTTCTCCAAGCCATAACGTGTCACACACAAATATAGATATTACAACAACTAGGTCTCCAATCGTCAATGTATATGGCTTGTTTGTTCAAAAGCTGTCCTTTATTTGGTTAGCTTGTGTGTGACCTGTTAGGTTACCTTGGCTTCCATATTATGCATCAAAGTGGGTCATGTGTACCAGGTTCAGAGAATTTCTTTATGAATTTATTTGTCTAGATTCTGATTTATTTTGCTGCCAGTATTCAATTTTATTGACACATAGTCCATGTATATATATAATAAATTGCCTAGGAGTGTGATTACCGCACCATCTGCCACCATCACAGGAAAAGGGATGTTAATTCTAACTCTACTATATCGTCTTATTCTTGCAATCTATGTTCTCTATTTTCAGGTTGAGACAAGATATTTCTACGTGATACTAGTGTTGTTTCACCCTATTCACTCCTTCTGTTTGGTGGTCCAATGGTAATCCAACATCAGGTACTATTTGGTTTCATCAAATGCTAGATTATGGGACTAAACCATTGAATTCACACCCTCCTTTATTTATCTATAGAATATAGTAAAGCTACCAGGGTCTTAAAATCGTTTGTTGAACAAGATTTAGTTCTTCTGGCTTTTTTTTGGGTGTAGCATGTTTGCACTTGTCAGGATAAAAGAAAAAACTAGCCAGTTTTTTTTTTTGGAGAAAAAGGGCAGGAGCACTGCCTAATTCACTAAAGTGAGGGGAAACTGTTTTCTTGTCTTCTATGTGAATAATATGTGAAACAGGGATATTGCATTAAGGAGAGGCTATGTTAGGGCTTCTAGTTTCACTCCAGGTCTATAAATTAGATGAACAATTTTTGTAGCATGATTCTTTTTGGAGAGGAATTCCTTTAGAGAGTACTGGTTAGGGTATATATTCTTATATACTAATTTTAGTGGTATATTGAGCATTTTGATGCTTAGGATTTATTGGTTGGCTTTGTTTCCAGACAGGAGTAGTTGTCATAGATGGATGGTTAAGGTTAACTGCTGCTGCACAGACTGCCGTTTTATTCAAGTAACTCCGCATAACACTTGATGCTGTTCTTAAAGAACTGACAAGAAGACCAGAGGTATGATGTCTCTTTCTTTGACAATTGACATTTTAGGTGGGGAATACACCTGCTGAGGAAATAACATGCTGCTGTATTTTCTCTGCACATCTCCGTGTGCAGTGCTTGGTGCTACTTCACTGTATGTGAAAAACGTATAGTTTGCTTTGAACAAAACGCTGATTCACTGTGTAAAAAATGTTTAATTTGCTTTGGATAAAAGGCTGCTTCACAGAATATACACAAGATGGTTTTCAATTTCAGTCCATACCCTGTACTTTCATTATTGATTTATTGTAATTAGCTGGTATGAATGTCTGATTTCTGTGCCTTGATAATTTCAGATGGCAACTTTCGTCGACAATGAAATGGTCAGATCCATCATTCATTTACTGGTAGAAGAAGACAAGTCCCATCAAGCATGAAATTGTGGTAATCTCTTCATATTAAATTTTCCTTCTAATGTCATCATACTTAAGAGAAATGAACGAGCAGTGTCAAATATATCTTACAGATGCAATAGACCAATAATCATGACCTGTAGATCTCTGGAGCATTAGAGATTTTATGGACAATATTTTTTTTTTCTAAGTTTTGTATTACATAGATCTTTTGCAATGAAATAATATGTTGGTGTCAGGTTACATAATTTAGCATTACTTGGTTATCTCATAATTAACATTTTTATTGATCACTTATTCACTTGTGGCATTTGTTCAAAGATTTAAGTATTTATATGTGCCAGTTAATCTGTAATTTCCATCAGGCCAAGCATCACAGTGCAGACAATGATGGTGAATCATTTCAGAATCAAGCCCAGAACACTAGTATTCAAGCGCACTAAGGTGACCACATTAAAATGCACATGACTAGGTACATTAAGCCTGCTTGTGTTTTAGCTCTGTAGCCTTTTCCTGACAAAAGTTGGATGCTTGAATCATGCTACTGTATTCCTCATAAAATATAAGTTGTTTAATTCAGTGTTTCGGGCATTTTTTTTGGCTGTATCTTGTTTACTTTCATTTTGTATGTCCATTAACTAGTCATGAGAACCAATTCCTTTTCACACCTTGTTGTACCCTCCATGTGATCTTATGATTTATCCCCTTATAAAAACATGAGAAATCATGGATGCCCCACCTTGTCCATTCCATTTGTCATATTGGCCAGCACAAGTGATGTGCACGTCTTAAAACGGGGCCACCAGTAGAATGGACTCTATACAACCCACCCGTTTGTCATCGAAAGCATGGAAACTCAAACTATGCTAACAGACACATGAAGTTTAAAAGAGTAATGATCATGTTGCAGGCTTGCATCAGAAAATGACTCTTAAAAGCATAGTAGAAGTGTCCTCATTTCACATTCAGTCAACTGGTAGCTAAACATTTTGTGTGAGATGGCAATGCATATCAAGATATATTCTGCAGCTTCTGGCCTTTTTCATATGGGCTTCCACAATCCTGACTGTTTTTTCTTAGCACATCATGAATGTTACCTTGTTGCTGTGACATGATTTTCAGGGCGTTGGTCATATTGATAATTTAACCTATGAGTAGGCATGAAAATTGGTTTCTGCTGCCGGTTGCCTGCATGCTCCGTCTCACTGTGCAATGTTGGTGAGAGGCAATGGAGAAGCTTCGAAGCAAGAAAAAAGTTTCACCTCTGCATTTACACAGAAAAGAAGTATACATGGATTAAAGTACTTATATGGGGTTAAAATGAAGTCTAGAAAAAAAAATTACTTGAAATTTTATGGCTGTCATCTTGATTATGGGGCATATAATTATATGGGGACTGATGGAGCATATATTATATGTTTATGATAAGATTGCACCATAGTAATTGGGGAATTCGTGTGACATTTCTATCGGTTATGAAATAGTACAGCTTGCCAAAGTATTGGTTCATTCCAAAGCCCCCTTTTCACAGCAATTTTCGACGATGGTGAAACCCTCTTCCAGCTTTCAGCAGTAGATACACCTAACATGGATTTCGAATATATTGCTGTTCAATGGATTTGGGTTATACATTTCATATTGCGGGACTATACGCCACCGAATAGTGTGGAATATTGCCTGTAGGAGCAATAAAGTGACGTCAGGAAACTTTGGCTTTGGATGTTTGGACCTTGTCAAGATCTCGAAACAAACATAAGAGGAAGACAGGTTCAGACCAAAGTACTCTAGGTTCAGAATAATGTCCTCTAGTCTAGTTCAGGGACTATGCTTCCACAGGGCAGTGGAGAAGTTAAACTTTTAGATTCGTACCCAGCTTCTACAATGTCATCCATCACGCCTCTTGACGGTTCCCTGCCTGAGAAACTTCAAATTTCTACTGTACATAGCATATACAACTCTGTTCTTTCTCGCAAAAAATGCCAAGAGCTTGCAACATCAAGCATTTCCCATGGTGGCTGTAGTGCAGTTTCAGCTATTCAGCTAGAATAGCTGGGATAGGATGCACTTGTCGCATTTCTGTAGTGCCGAGGGTCCACCCCTTCCCTCCTTACCTTCGTCAGTTAGTCGCATCTTCTAACTGCCACGCATTTCACTTTTGCCCCCAACCACCTCTTCGGCTCTTTCCTTTTCACAAATTTTACCGATTCGTTCATTCCACATTCCATGCCCATATGCTCTTTTGACGTAGTATACGATTATGCTCGCTGGGGTCAATGCTAATCCTGTGTCGTACAGGACAAGCACAATCTCCAAATCTTAAGAAAATTCTTTTTCCCCCCTAGAGAGTCTAACGTCTTATCTCTGGCCACCGGTCTACGCCAAAATCCACGCGCAGCTCCACCTTCTCATTTAGAGCAATGTTCATTTTAGTAAGCTTAAGCCAAAGTAACTATTTTTTATTATGTAACCACGTCTAAAAGCTCTTAAAAATAATATAAATGAAATAGATTAGTTTTGGAAAGCATGTTAAAAAAAAACCTCTCGAGAGAGAGTTAGAAATTTTAGCTCAACCAGCTTATTCATTCATTCGGCTAAGCTATTTCGAATGACCTTAGCTTTTTGAAAAAAAATTCCAAATTCCTAGAACAAAAACAATTGGGCTTTTTCTCCTCTCTTCCCAAGCCGACCATCACTCTTTTGTCACCATCGGCGACCACCGCTCTAACCACACACATGACTACAGTGATGTGGTCTCGGTACAGGCTTGGCGTAGTACTTAGCTTAAGTGCGTGGGGGCGGCACGGTGGAGATCAGAGATGAGGAAATGGAGGAAGAAGGATGGATTGCCTGTGGAGGTTGCAAAAGACGGAGAGAGAGGTTGTGACATTTCTTGATGCACGGCCAACAGCTAGAGATAAGACGGAGAACTCATTAGGGGCGAGGAGGGAAAAGCTACCCCCTCTCGTATCAACGAAGGTTTACCAAGGCTAGTATACTCCCACTTGGCTATGCAACCACAGTGTAAAACCGCATCCCCCAGTGTGAAGTATATAGGACCAGATGCCATTGACGCTCCATGACGCCATGTCCATGCATGTTCACAGAATGGCATGCTTAGTCTAATCCTATATTCTATGGACACATTGTTCGTTTCCAAGTAGATGGAGAGCATATACTATCTTTAGAATCCAAGTGCGCGTCCAGGAACGAGCCAGAGCCAAAGCCAAAGCCACCGGGCAGCAGCATCAGCATGTGGAAGCATTTCTTGCAACCAAAGCCACATGGAAGATCTCCAGATTCCTCTTGGTCACTTATATATAGCGCGCCGCCGCCGCCGCCGCCTAGCCCCTCTTCTTCCTCCCCTCCGGCCGCCCTCCTCCCCCTCTCCATCGCAGGCGTGCGCTTCGCGACATGGTTTCTTGGACGCTGGGGAGGTTCTTGCGAGAAGGTAGTGGTGGTAGTGTAGATGAACCTGACGTTGAGTCTTGGCAGAGATGGTGGCGCCACGGCCAAGAAACGCAAGGTGCAGGACGGCGTTGTCGATGGCGGCGGCGGCGTCATGGCCGTGCATGCCGGTGATGGTGGAGATCGCGGCAGGGTCATGAGGCTTCTGCAGGCGAGGGAGCGGATGGCGAGGCTGGATTTTGACGACGATACTAGTACTGGGGAGGCGGCGGACGGTGGCCTGCGGCTCATGCATTTGCTGCTGTCGTCGGTGACCGCTGGGGAGGCCGGCGACGTGCGCCCGGCGGCGGCCGCCCTGCAGGAGGTCTACCGGCGCGCGTCGTTCCGCGGCGGCGATCCCGCCCAGCGCGTCGCGGCCTACTTCGCCGGCGACGCGCGCCGAGCGGTTCCTGGCGTTCACCATGTTCTACCAGGCGTCCCCGCTGTACCAGTTCGCGCACTTCACGGCGAACCAGGCGATCGTCGAGGCCGGCGGCGGCGGCAGCTGGTGCCTCCACGTCGTCGACTTCGACGTGTCGTACGCAGGGATTTTTATTTCGGTAGAACAAAACTTTCGTTCCCCAGCGAAAGTCCGAAATCCGGGAAATCCGAAAACTTCGTTCGAAATTTCGGTCAAATGACACTCAAATTCAAACAAATTTGTCTAAATTTTGATGAAATTTGTCTAAACGGCTGTATCCAACATATAGCATCAAATGGCAACATCAAACATCTAATCCACAATCAATTGGAGGGGATTTGGAGCAAGGCATGAAGAGGATAGCTGGACGCATCCGTCGGTGCTCTCCTAGCACGGGAGGAGAGAGGTGGGGAGAAGAGGGGGAGTCGCCGGGGTGGAGGAGGCGTGCGCCGGGGTCGTGGAGCCATGGGGGTGGAGGAGCTGCGCGCCGGGGTCGTGGAGCCAGGGGGGTGGAGGAGGCGCGCTGGGGGAGGATCCGTCAGGGTAGAGGCGCCGCCGGGGAGGAGGAGCGACGTCGCCCGTCGCCGGCAGAGGAGCCGCCGCCATTTTGCAAAGTTGAGGTAAGAGGATGCTCCGGTTAGAGTTGCTGGCACATGGGAAAGAGACCCTATATGTTATGGGCTGATTTGAGCCAGACTTATTTCAAATTGGGCCGAAATTTTTTTTGACCGAAATGGGCCCATTTCGGTTCCGCTCGGGAATTCCGGATTTCGCGAAATTTGGTGAAATTTCGACGAAAAAAAAATCCCTGGTCGTACGGCTTCCAGTGTCCTTCCCTGATGCAGTCCCTGTCGGACGCCGCCGCAAACAGCTCCAACTCCCAAGACGGCGACGAGGCGGCGGTGTCCCTGCGCATCACCGGGTTCGGCACGGACGCCGGCGAGCTGCGGGAAACCGAGGCGCGACTCACGCGCTTCGCGAGCGGCTGCCCGAACCTCCGGTTCGAGTTCGAGGGCGTCCTGAACGAGGCGAGCATCCGCCATGGCCGGATCGAGATCAACGCCGCCGCGACGGTGGTCGTCAACCTGTTGTTCCCGGCGACGAGCTCAAGAGAAACCAGCAGCAGACTGGCATACATCCGCTCTCTGAACCCGTCCTTGGTGTTCCTGATAGACAAAGACGAAGGGTGCGACGGCGACGGCGACGTAGCCTCCGTTGAATACTCGACGAGAAGAAGCGCAAGCTTTCTCCCGCGGTTCGCGGCCAGCCTCCGGTACTACGCCGCCGTGTTCGACTCGCTGCACCAGTGCCTCCCGGTGGATAGCGCAGCGAGGCTTGCCGTCGAGAGGGATCACCTCGGCGGGGAGATCAGCGACGCGCTGGCCTCTCTAGACGACCATCAACGCGGCGGCTCCGGCGGCGCCGGCGATCACGCGGCTCTAGAGGCTACCTGGAAGGAGGCGATGGAGCGAACGGGGTTCGAGGGCGTCAGGCTGAGCTCGCGGACGGTGAGCCAGGCGAAGCTGCTGCTCAAGATGAAGAGCGGCGGCGGCGGCGGGTTCCGGGTCGTCGAGGGCGACGACAGCAAGGCGATGTCTCTGGGGGTGGCGCGACATGGCTCTCGTCACCGCGAGCGGGTGGCGGCCACGCCAGAACAAGCGCGGCATCTGATACACGCGCACATTAGATTTAGCACATTCATAGTGGGGGATTCAATTCATTATTCATCCGATTCTGCTTCCTCTCGGTGTCTCGATTGGTTCTTTGTTTTTTTTTTTCGTTTATCTTTGTTTTCTTCATTGAATACATGTAAACTATACTGTACAGGTTAAAAGAGTGAACCAAATACAACTGCTATTCGATAAACTCTCTCTGATCATAAGTAATTGTCGTGGACCTTGTGCCAAAGCCGTCCCGTAGGGTCTTAAATTGCCTCATCATCTACACATCATGAAATATTTAGGAGGAGAGAAATAGACGCATTTTTCAGACCCAATCCTTTCCGGTGGATAGACCATTTCTTTGATCAAGGAGGAAGTTCCCTTTTAGCATAGTCCCTGGCCTCCCCCCTTATTTCTCCTTGCGTTAAAAAAAAGTAATTGTCGTGTTGGGCATTGACATGATCTCTAGAATTCACTTGAGCACTTACTATTATAGTTTATTTACATATATTTATATAATATGCTAAATTGAGTAATATTATGAAAACTTGTTAAAACAATGACTTGTATACAATACGATACAATTGATAGTCGATAAACTCTCTCCGTTCATAGATAACTATTGTTTTTGAGATTGACATTGTAATAGCCCGTTGGCCCAAGGCCCAGGCAGGCCCAGCCAAGTGGGTTAAGAGGTAGTGGGGGAGTGGAACCGACGGTTCCTCCCAGGCTAAGCCTAGCCGCCGCCCCTGCCTTCCTCGTCCCCATCGCCGAGCGTCGCCGCCAAGCCGAGCCGGCGTCGCCGTCGCCGTCCCCGCCGCCATCCCCGCCGTCGTCGCCGTCCAGGGTGTCGCCGCCGCCGTCCAGGGCCGCCTCCACCGCCCAGCGCCATGCCATGGCCGTGCCGCCGCCGTCTTGCCACCTTGCTGCATCTCATGGAAACCGATGGAAGGAGGCAAGGGGAAGAGAAGGTAGTGAAGGAGGGAGGTAAAGATTGGATTTAGGGTTTGTCCTCTCTACTGTTGTTCTTGTTTAAGTGCTGCTCATGGTGTGTTTAGTAAATTTTCCAGTAGAACTATTGTCATTAGATGTTAAATTGTGGGTATATGCGATGGCTAGTGGGTGAGGATGAGAATTGGCTTGATGAATACCAATGCAGCCGTTTCTTTAGCAGTTTTGTCATGTTTAGGTTGGGAATCCGCACTCGATCCTATTGCAAAAGAGGAGCGTAGTGACTTTATCTTCGTTTTGGATATAAGAACGCGTAAATCGGGCAAGAGTTGTAGAAGTTATGATTATTTTAATACTGCTGTTCGGTTATGTTAATAAATGGATTTATGGATTTTAGTAGATGAGACTTGAGAGGGTGGATGGGGAAAGGAGGTAATTAGGCTTGATAATTGATTCTAATGGTGCAATTAGATGAGCCCTCCTAGGTTTTCCTCGCTCTAGATGGTGGATTTCGTGGATTAGTGAGGATTAATGGGTGGAATTAAAGCTATAGAAGAGGAATCTAGTATGCAGCAGGTTTGGGCGAGGTTTTGATATATTTAGGGTCCGATTTAGGGTTTGGTCCTATGAAAGAAATCGTGCGTCTATGTTCTAGCTTCGTCCAGAGCGCTGCTCTTCTCGTTGGAATCAAGCTAGATCTTGGTTTAGGAAGAAAGAGGAGCAAGGTGTCGTATAACTTCGTATAATGTATGCTATACGAAAATTGTATACAATACGATACAATTGATAGTCGATAAACTCTCTCCGTTCATAGATAACTATTGTTTTTGAGATTGACATGGTCACTAAATTCAAATTTGATCACTAATTACTAGTATAGTTTATTTATGTATTTATATAACACGCTAAGACTATAATATTATTAGAACACATAGTTTTTTATTTGTAGGCGCCAACTAGGGGTCGGACGTCCGTTCTAACACCCAGCCGATCGGACGCTCTCCATGGCCCAAACAGCCCACCAACCCACACGACGCAGGCCTTGCGCGAGTATTATCTAGACCAACACCGCACTTGAAACAACTAGAGCGCGGGATTGTTTCGACACTGCTCACCATTGTTTTGGCGCTGTATGTCGATGTTCTTCCCACAGCTTGGCCCAATTACTGAAACAACACGATGACTGAAACAATCTCCAACAAAACACGGTGAACGATTGTTTCATTGATCGGACGCCCATCCCACAGCCTGGCCCAATTTACTGAAACAACAATGACTAACACTGAAACAACTGAAACAACGAAAAGCAACAACTGAAGCAATGGAAAACAAGCGATGGAACAACACAAAAAACCATTGAAACAACAAAAAAAAGCCTCCGATGAAACAAAGAAAATTGACTATTGAAACAATAAGAAGTGATCTATGAAAACAACGAACACCACTACTGAAACAGTAAAGAGGAAGCAAATGAAACAATAAGAAGCGACCATTGAAACAACGAAGAACAACTACTAAAACAATGAAAATTACCTACTCAAAATAAATAAAAATGCTTAATGAAACAATGAAAAATGACTATCGATACACTGAACGACACACTGAAACAACGAACTTGATCTTATGGAACAATGCAAAATTACATATTGATACAATTAAAGGTGTTTAATGAAACAATAGAAAATGACTATCGAAATACTGAACAACACACTGAAACAACGAACTTGATCTCCCGAAACAATGCAAAATTACATATTGAAACAATTAAAAATATTTAATGAAACAATGAAAAATGATCATCGAAACAATAATATAACACATTGAAACAATGAACTTGACGTAACGAAATAATGAAAAGTGCCTGTTGAAATAATGAGAAATGTTACCGAAACAATGAAAAGTAAACATTGAAACAATGAAATGCCACACATGAAATAACAATACAACTACCGAAATGATGAACGAGCAAACACTGAAACAATAGAAACGACCACTAAAACAACGAACAATAACTATTGAAACAACGAAGAGCAACCATTGAAACAACGAAAACACTATCACTGGAACAATAGAATGCAACGTTGCACCAACAAAAAGTGAGCAACGAAAACATCACCTTCCCCCCCAAATCCAAGCCACTTCCCCCCAAAAAATTGAATATCTAACCTTAGATCCGAGTGTTTTCTCCTAGATCCGATGGCTTCTTCTTTAGATTCGTTGTTTCAACTATGCTAATCGTCCATGGAGATGAGGGGATGAGAGATTTGGGAGAAGAGGAGGTGTGTGGGAGAGAGAGGATGGAAGGAGGAAGAGGTGCACGGTGGCTTAATGAAACAACGGTGGCTCGCTGCTCATCGCCAGAGCGCTGCCCTTCTCGTTGGAATCAAGCTAGATCTTGTTTTAGGAAGAAAGAGGAGCAAGGTGCCATGCTGTTGAGAGAGAGAGAAAAAGAGGAGGAGAGAATGAGAGAGAGGATGAGGAAGCTTTGGAGCCTGGAGCAGCTGTTGCATACTTGCATCCTCTTTTGCTGTTGTGTTGGGTAGCGGAGGGAGAGACCGAGAGAACACCCCAAAAAAGCAACCAGGTGGGTACACAGGTGGGCCCCAAGCCATGTGAAGCTACCATGCATGGTTTCATTAGTAAAAAAAAGCTTGAGAGAATAGAGTGTGGGGTCCACCAATGTGATAAACTAACCACATGGTCGTCCTCCCGCGTGAGTTGAACGCAACTTTGGATTGGCTGCTCAGGTGGCGCTACACTCGCGTCTGAGCAGTGAGCACAAAGCATCTCACTGCCAAATTATAAGCACGCGCATGGGCTGGGCCGCAGCTTCCGATGCTGTCGGACGTGCGGTAGGAAGCATTTTCCTTATTTGTACGCATTGAATCTAAATAGTTTAATAGATATTTATAACTAAAGTCGGACGTCCGACCAAAAAAATTTGGATCGGACGCCGGCCCAGCTCACCCCGCGCAGCACAAACGCGCGCGCACTCTCTCCCTCCAACCTTCATGTATGCATGGCGCAGCACAAAACGCGCGCGCACTCTCTCCCTCCAACCTGCATGCATGCATGGCGCAGC
Source organism: Raddia distichophylla (assembly GCA_005191435.1). NCBI lineage: Eukaryota > Viridiplantae > Streptophyta > Magnoliopsida > Poales > Poaceae > Raddia > Raddia distichophylla. The sequence goes on along the minus strand of SPJY01034214.1, from coordinate 705,674 downwards.
GCGCGCTCTCTCTCCCTCCATCCTGCATGCATGCATGATGATGTCAGCAAAGATTCCTTCTTTTCGGGTGGGAGTACTTGAGACGTTGATTTATCGACGAAGGATCAATCGGAGTTTTGCTTCCTACTCACGTATGAAATGTATCGCGACTCGCGAGTTCGACTAATACACTACTGATAGCAGAATTATTACTACAAAAATTTCAGCAAAGGATGTATATATCAGTTGACCAAACCGATATCCAAAATCCTGCACACGTCTCTGAAATCTTTTCCCCTCTGCAATCTAGTCAAATCCTGACCGCTGAATTGACATTTTGCTCGGGCTTCAAATTAGGCTCCATGCATTAACCCAATTAATACATCAGCTATTTTAAGACCTTCACTTTCTCGAGAGAACAGCATGAAGGGACCAGATTTTTCAATGGTCAATTGGTCATCATGCAAGGAAGTTGCAATGTTTGCACTTTGCAGATGCAAACGGAGTCAGTCAACACGTCGGAAAGGATATATACATAGTAACATAGGACAACCATACCATGCAGGAGTGGTTCACCAAACCGTTGGTCTGCACCTGCTAAAGGGTCTGCAGAGCAGATAGAACTATAGAAGTGTTGAAAACTTGAAATATTGCCATTTGTGACTTTCAGAGGATCAAGGGCAGGCTTAGTTTACTATTAATCAGTTATAATCTCAGCCTACAGTGTGCAGATAAGAGATCATAGATAAAAGAGCTAGCGACCACATTAGGGTCATCCATGCACCGATGGCCCACAGCGGCCATGCAGATGCAGGGGTTCTGACTCTCTGATCAATATCCTTCCATGCCCGTGAAAGTGTCAATGGGCATCCTATGGGGTAAGATATATACTAATTTCCTCCTTGCAGGCTTGCATCGATCAACCGGAGTGGGGAAAAAGTTGAAATGAAATTGGCACTAGAATCCAGATCACTATCAATCGCATCCGTTTTCACGATAAAAGAGAAGATACATATATATGAGACGGTCTCAAACTCTTCATCTCATTTTTTTTAACTTATCTACTTATGTTATCTTCAGGGGTGGACACAACCCAAAATTAAAAGAAGGGCTAGTTAAGAGGCCCTCTTAACCCATGACCGAAAACTATGTGCAAATAGTCCTTTTCCATTATATATATTTCGTGAAATAATATTAGGTGGGTATATGGGGGCTCCACTATCATATAGACCTAGTGTTGGATTCGCCCCTGCTTATCTTTAATATATAAACAAATAAGTAAATAAGTTAAAATGAAAAGAATAGGGACAAGCACCATTTTGAAACTGTTGGAAAAAGAGGAACGCGGAATAGATGAGTTGTATTCCTTTGGGTGGAGTATAAGTAGTACAGGAGATGGGCCGCCCCCAAGGGCCCAATATACTCTAACACTCCCCCGTAGTCTAAACGGCACTAAGCGGTTTAGACTGATACAAAGCAAACACACACTCCCCGGCAGTCAAAACAAAGTGACCATCAAACAAAGTGACCATCACTCCCCTGCAGTCGGAGCGGCAGTAGCACGGACGTTCAGGCTAGACCGAAACTCAGTGAAGACCGAAGTGGGCAGCCCCTTGGTGAAGATGTCGGCGTATTGCGATGACGTCGGGACATGGAGAACGCGGACCTGACCAAGAGCCACCCGCTCTCGGACGAAGTGTAGGTCGATTTCGACATGCTTGGTGCGCTGGTGCTGCACTGGGTTGGTGGAGAGGTAGACCGCGCTGACGTTGTCGCAGTAGACGACGGTAGCCCGGCGAAGGGGACTGTGAAGCTCCTGGAGAAGCTGCCGTAGCCAGCACGCCTCAGCCACACCATTGGCAACGGCGCGGTATTCCGCCTCAGCGCTGGAGCGGGAGACAGTGTGCTGGCGCTTAGAGGACCAGGAGACCAAGTTGTCGCCGAGGAACACGCCGTAGCCTGAGGTGGACTTACGAGTGTCAGGACAGCCTGCCCAGTCAGCATCTGAGTAGACAGTGAGATCAACAGCCTCGGTGCGATGCAGGAACAGACCAAGCTCAAGTGTGCCCTGAAGGTAGCGAAGGATGCGCTTCAGGGCAGCAAAGTGAGGCTCCCGGGGATCATGCATGAAGAGGCAGACCTGCTGGACAGCATAAGTGATATCTGGCCGGGTGAATGTGAGATACTGAAGAGCACCTGCTAAACTGCGGTAGAGGGTCGCGTCAGAGACAGGAGCTCCATCAGCAGAGAGCTTGGACTGAGTGTCCACCGGAGTGTTGCAGGGCTTGCAATTTGACATGCTGGCACGGTCCAGAATATCCAGAATGTACTGTCGCTGTGAGAGATGCAGGCCACCAGACTGTGACTGAACTGAGACTCCCAAGAAATGATGCAGGGGCCCCAGATCCTTGAGAGAGAACTCACGCTGAAGGGCAGCAACGGTCCTGTCCAGAAGAGCAGTCGAGGAGGCGGTCAGGACAATGTCATCCACATAGAGCAGAAGATAGACGGTGTCGGCGCCACGGTGAAAGACAAACAGTGATGTGTCGGCCTTTGCTTCAACAAAGCCCAGAGAGAGCAGATGAGAAGCAATCCTGCTGTACCATGCTCGGGGTGCCTGCTTCAGACCATATAATGACTTGTTGAGTCGACACACATGATCTGGAAGGGATGAATCGACAAAGCCGGATGGTTGAACACAGTACACTGTCTCTGTAAGGGTGCCATGCAAAAAAGCATTGTTGACATCCAACTGACGGATAGACCAGCCGCGAGAGAGAGCCAATGTGAGAACAGTCCTGATGGTGGCCGGCTTGACAACTGGGTTGAACGTCTCGTCGAAGTCAACACCAGAACGCTGGGTGAACCCGCGAAGAACCCAACGAGCCTTGTACCGATCGAGAGAACCATCTGCATGAAGCTTGTGCTTGAAGATCCACTTGCCGGTGACAACATTGGCGCCAGGGGGACGTGGAACAAGGTCCCACGTGCGGTTGGCCTGGAGAGCATCAAATTCCTGTCTCATAGCGTCGCGTCAATTGGGATCTGACAGCGCGCCATGGCATGTCTTCGGGACAGGAGACAATACGGTGGCGTGAAGGTTGAGACGCTCCCGGGGCCGAACGGATAGTCCGGCCTTCCGACTGGTGACCGTATGATGAGTATTGATTTGAGAAGCTCCCGGGGCCGAACGGAGAGTTCGGCCTTCCGACGGGTGACCATATGATGAGCATTGGTCACTGCGGGAGGGGGCACATCACTGGCACAGCATGTGGAGCAAGTCCAACAGGGGCAGTGATATGCAGGGGTGACGAGGTAGCTGAGGGCACCCCAGCGGTGACCGGAGAGGACGTCGAGGAGGCCCTGCTGGCAACAACCTGGGGCGTAAAGCCAACAGGGGCAGCAGGGGCGGGTCTGCTGGAAACAACCCGTGGCGGGATACCAACGGGGGCAGCGGGAGGGAAGAGAGGGCTCCGCTGGCAGCAACCTGTGGCAGGAAACCAACAGGAGCAGCGGAAACCGACCGGGTGGCACCACTGGCAGTAGTCTGTGGAGGGGATCCAACAGGGGCAGCGGTGGCCGAAGGCAGTGCAGGAGGCCGGGTGGCACCGCTGGCAACAACCTGTGGAGGGAATCCAACAGGGGCAGCGGTGCCAGAAGGCAGAAACGAAGAAGGGAGGGCTCTGCTGGCAACAGCCTGTGGCGGGGAACCAACAGGGGCAGCAGAGACCGACCTGGGGGCACCGCTGGCAACAACCTGCGGAGGGGATCCAACAAGGGCAGCGGTGACGGCCGGCAGTCGTGCTGGCGTAGCAGGAGTGGCCGACGTGACCACTGGTGGGGCAGAGACGACCTCCGTCGCAGGAGGGGCCGACGTGACCATTGGCGGGGCAGAAGTACCTGTAGAGGAGGATGAGCGACGGACCCCTATGGGCATAGGAGGTGGGCCGTCCGGCTCAGTGAGGAAGTCAAGATCAGGAGGGATGGACGGGGTGGAGGTGCTAGAGGCGAGGGGAAAGCTCGACTCATCAAAAGTGACATGTCGAGAAATGATGATGCGGTTGGATGTGAGATCCACACAGCGCCAACCTTTGTGATTGGATGGATAACCGAGGAAGACACAAAGGGTAGAGCGAGGAGCTAGTTTGTGTGGGGCAGTGCTAGAGAGGTTTGGGTAGCATGCGCAACCAAACACGCGGAGGTCGTCGTAGACGGGGTGGATGCCGTAAAGAGCGAAGTGAGGTGTGGAGTGGGAGAGGGTGGAGGTGGGAGG
>SPJY01034214.1:628052-701322 GCA_005191435.1 Raddia distichophylla | reverse complement strand
GAAAGGGGGAGGCTCGCCTGGAACATAAGGGAACGCATCACATCATTAGTGGTGCGAATGGCGCGTTCAGCCTTACCGTTCTCAGGAGAAGTGTAGGGACAGGACATGCGGAATACAACGCCATTGGAGAGAAAGAAGGAACGAGAAGCGAAGTTGTCAAACTCGCGACCGTTATCAGATTGGACACACTTGACGGTGGTGCCAAACTGAGTCCGAACATGGACAAAGAAATGGGAGATGGTGGTGAAGGTGTCAGACATCAGGCGAAGGGGAAAGGTCCACATGTAATGAGAGCAGTCATCGACAATGATGAGATAATACTTGTAACCGGAGACACTAAGAACGGGAGATGTCCACAGGTCACAATGAATTAAATCAAAGTTGCAAGCAGCTCGAGAAGTGGAAGACACAAAAGGGAAACGGACATGACGACCAAGCTGACAGGCATGACAGAGGTGGTCAGGAGGATCCTTAGGGCAGGGGATAGCAGACGAGCTAGCTAAACGGGAGAGAGTCGCATGACCTGGGTGACCAAGACGACGATGCCAGAGTGAGGTGGTGGAGGTGCTGGTAACAAAAGCATGGGGAGAAGGGGCGGTGGGGTGGAAGGAGTAAAGGTCACCGGAGCTATTGTACCTGGTAATGATGCGTCCGGTACGAAGATCCTTTACAGACAGGCCTACCGGGTCGAACTCAACGGAGCACTCGTTATCTATGATGAACTGACGAACAGAAATAAGGTTTTTTATTATGTGAGGGGTGACAAGTATATGACGAAGAGTGAGATCCCTATCACCTAGGGGAAATGAAAGATGACCAGTGGAGGTGACCGGTAGGCGAGACCCGTTGCCAACAATGATGTTGGTCGGGGAATAAGGGTAGGGTGGATGGGAAGAAGTGAGCTTACCAGCATCGGCAGTCATGTGCGAGGTCGTCCCGGAGTCCATGTACCACTCCGCACGGACAGGGGCCCACGAAGGTGCAGGAGCGGTGGGCGCGGTGAGAGCGAAGGCTGACGTCGCTGTGGTGCCGATGTGTCCATCAAGACGGGACGCCGCGGCCAGAGGAGACAGCACTGGACGTGCAACCGTTGAAGGACGGCGACATCAGAGGCAGGCGAGTACGGGACTTGCGCCGAGCATGCCCGCAAGACACTCGTGGCAGAGGCCATGGCCGCAGTGGAGAAGCGCGTGCCCTTGGTTGTCATAGCGGAGGTGACATCGGGAGCATGATGGCACCGAAGCCTGCTGACCGACGGCGACGGTGGCGAGTGCGGGAGGGTGGCCAGCGGCGCCGTGGGAGCCGCCGTGGCAGCTGGGTGCCCAAAAGGGGGCCGAGCCGCCCGGTGTAGGGGCCGAGCCGCAGCCGTCCGAGCCGCCTGGTGTAGGGCCCGATCCGCCTGGAGGAGGGGCCGAGCCGCAGCCGTCCGAGCCGCCTGGTGTAGGTGCCGAGCCGTAGTCGCACGAGCCGCCTGGTGTAGGGACCGAGCCGCCTGGGGGAGGGGCCGAGCCGGCCGAATCCGAGCCGCCCGAGCCGCCTGGAGAGCTGCCCGAGCCCGCAGCCGCCCGAGCCGGCACGACTTCAAATCTTCCTTAACACTGCCTTTTCGTATAACTTCGTATAATGTATGCTATACGAAGTTATTACGAGGGTTCCCCCCCAGTGGCGGCGGCGGGTGCTCCACAAGGTGGCCACGGCGAGAGAGGGGGCGGCGGCGTGTGGCGAAGGGAGGAGGGGCAACGCTGGAGCGGCGCCGCCGAGGCCGTAGAAGCCGGCGGGAGGGGGGGCTCCGAGGGGGACGTCGAGGAGGTCGCCGTGGGGGGTGCCGAGGCTGAAGCCAGGAGGGGCGCCACGGCCACCGCGGTGGGAGGCGCCGATGCTGTGGGGGGCGCCGAGGCCGGCGGGGTAGCCGTGGGGGACGCCGAGGCCGGCGTGGGGAGCGGCGCCGCCGAGGCCGTAGAAGCAACCGGCGGGAGAGGGGGCGCCGTGGGGGGTGTCGAGGCCGGCGGCGGCTGCACCGAGGGGGGCGCCGAGGCTGGCAGGGTAGCCATGGGAGGGGGGCCGAGGTGGGGGGTGCCGAGGCCGGCGGCGCCGACGGTGGGTGCACCCAGGCCAAGACCCTGTTGCCATGGGGTGCATCCGAGGTGGGGGTGCCGAGGCCGGCGGCGGCTGGGCCTAGGCTGGCGTCGCCCAGGCCAGGTGCGGCGTGGAGGAGATAGTCGGGGCCGAAGCCAGGAGGGGGGAAGCCAGATCCGTCGCCACCTGGCGTGACGCCGCTGGGAGGGGCGAAGCCAGGAGGGGAGACGCCGACGAAGGGAGGAGGGGCGACACCGACATCCATCTCACCGAAGTTGGCGACGGCGACGGCTAGGGTTTGCGGAAGGGTGGGGCGGAAAGACCTGCTCTGATACCATGTTGGAAAAAGAGGAACGCGGAATAGATGAGTTGTATTCCTTTGGGTGGAGTATAAGTAGTACAGGAGATGGGCCGCCCCCAAGGGCCCAATATACTCTAACAGAAACTTCAAAAATACAAACCAATTTTCGCATGGGAACACGCGAGGAGATCAGAACGGACGACTAAGCTCCAGTTCAGGTAACAAGGAACAAAATCCACGATTTTTGTCATCATGTCGAGCACATCCAATCGGATTTCAGAGAGATCAGAAAGTAGGCGTGGATTGGAACTCAGCTCTCACCGAAATGAAACGTACGCGTTGAAAGATGCCCCAATACATATATATCTTGGTTATGCTTCGCAGCACCGGCCGGGAGGAGTTGGGTTCAGATGCTCCGGTGGACTTTTCGACGCGAAGCAGCAGCAAGAACAGGATGCTGAATTCCGTCGCCAAATGGGAGCTGTTGTTGTGTTCTCCCTCGAAGACCAGACCGAATTAAGCAGACAACCCTATTCTTTTTGTTCCGTACCGAACCCTGCTACGTACATGCCTCGTCGCTGCCAGCTTTCCCGCGCAAATCTTTCTTGCAGGTCAATGCGTCCTCTCTATTTATCCGGCAATGGATTTTCCGTGCCTGGGGTTCAGGACATCCAGCCATCCAGGGGAGGTTTAATGGGTGCCAGAAAATTTAGGAACAAGCTAGCCTCGCCTATATAATAGTCACCGATCAGATAAGGTTTGTATTTTCTCACATTAGGATAAGACTTTGATCAACAATTAAACTAGTTATTAATATAAAATTTATGTTAAATAAAATTAATGTCAGTACATTTGTATTCAAAAGTATTTACATATGATTATGATTTTATATCACAGAAATGACATATTAATGAAATAACTATTGGTCGAAGTCTTGTCTTAGAGAAACAAAATACGTGTTATATTTCTAGAGGGGGAGAGTGCTCCGTTAGGCTTAGATGAAAATGGACATCCAATGCAATTAAGAAAATCTCTTCGCCAATCCTCCCATTGGCACATACTATACATTTTAGGGCAAATTAATCTCCACCCTGCGCCACTTCCCGCCCCAAACATCCCCCATTCTCAATCCTGCAATCCACGTACTATCTGCCTTAGCCGTTCACCCCGAGGTCTGAGACCGAAATTACATGGGTCGCCTCCCCCGCATTGCCAGCGACCTAGGCGCCTGACCGCCATGCGATCAGCCCAATGCCTCCACCTAGTGCCCTTGTCTATAGGGTCCTAATGTCGGCGGTTGGTGTGCCCTAGATGTCTCCGGCAACGAGCGACCACAACAATGCAATGTCTCCTTCACTCCCTCCTCAATCCTCATCGTCCCTCGGTACCACTCTTGTTGTACACCTCTCAAAACTCAAATCTCAATGGTAAATTGGTGATTGTTGAAACTAGAATGGAGATATTTTATTTATGCATAGATTACAATGGAGACATCGTCATATTTGTATCATGCATTCAAAAAAATGTTAGATCCACCCCTAAAGACATCGATCTACTACCATCGGAGCATGTCCTGCCTCCGCTCCCACCTGCCTACTATTTAGGAAAAAAACCTCCTAAATCTATGAAGCAAAAATAATTGTGTCCTCCTTCGTTCCCTCTCCTCCTCCTCTCGCTTCCAGCTAGGCTGAGCCTCTCATGTGTGCACGTGGTTGTGACGACGACTACCCTCCATGCTGATGACCACACTAGCACTTATATGAGTTCCCGAGTTGGTTGGGGGCTCATACCGACACTGGTATGGACTGTGTGGTCACTAGCGGTTGTGCACATATGAAAAAGAAGCTAACTCGATCTGGTCAGACGAGGGGAAATCGGAGGGAGATGTACTTGATGATTGATGCTTTATGTATTAGAAATTTCAAGAGAATATTTTTAGGCACCTTCTATTTATCAGCTCGGTTGATTTTTCCTCCCCATCAGTCGGTTTTCTCGACCCAGATCGACCCTCGCCTCCCCATTTCCTCGCTTAGTTTCCCTCTTTCCCCTCCTCTCCACTGCCCCCAACCCTAACTCTGCTCCCCGCTCCTCCTACTCCTCCCCCACCGCTGGTGCTGCCCCGTCCAACCTAACCCGCCCAACGCCTTCACCGCCTCTCCCGGCCATCCCTCTAAGCCTGGCGGTGTCCTAAACCCGAACCCCACCGAAACCTTAACCCGAATCCATGGTGGCGCAGCCCGTACGAGAGGAGGAGGTTGTCGGAGGGGTGAAAGAAGGCGGCAAGAGGTCCCCGGAGCGAATGAAGCGGACATCACGCGGATAATTTCAGTCGATTAATTATTGGGAAAACCGATATTTGTAAGAAGATTATACATACGAGTGTGAAGCAGGATCAAAGCACGGATCTTGCAACGATATCCATGATCATAGACTCGCCTTCAATCGAAGGTACCTATATATGATACCCAATTGTATTTCTCTAATTATATTCCCATAAATATTATATATATATCCGGCATATATCACTCGCCGCTCGCCGGCCGGCCGGCCTGCTCACGCGATCGAGATCTCTCCCCGCATTCGGCTTGTCCACGTCACCACGCGCGCGAGGGCGCTTCCTCGTGGGCTTGTCGTCGTCGTCTCTCTCGATCGCTGGCTCGCGCGGGGGAGATTTGGTGGGAATATCCCTTTGTAGCGGCGATTCTGTGAAAGCAAATTGATCACTTGTTCTTGTTTGTACCATGTGAAAGGAAGAAAGAAGAAAAAAAGAGAAGCAGGTTTATTTAGATTGATTGGGCTGGGAATCATCACCACTGAGCCGTGTATAGGTCGGTAATTCGTATGTACTAGTACCATGCATGTGTCTCTCGGCCTTGATCGGTCCATACTTGCGTGCAAGTAATTCTTCATCGCATGGATTCAAGAGGAGCAACCGAACAACATTTCCTTGGGCAAGTACTGTTTTGCGAGTGCTAATGATATGGTTACAGTTTGTTAGAGGACGGTCAAGCTGTGCCTGCAATTTTTTTTGCGTTAATGCGAAGGTTCTCTTCTGCACAACAGAGTGGGATGTCATGTTTCCGCATTGTCGTTTGGAGGCGTTGGCCTCCATTGCTTCGGACCACTGTCCACTACTGCTAGTTGCTAATACTGGACATTAATTGTCCCTACAGAGACTTCCGTTTTGAAAAGTTTTGGGTGCGTATGCCTGGTTTCGATGACACGGTGAGGCATGCTTGGGATAAGCCATTGCAGACTGAGGATCGATGCACTTAAGCGTTTACACATCAAGTTGGCTAGGACAGCTAAGGCTCTCAGGGCATGGGGTAAAAAACAGATTGGTGACACTAGGCTCCTCTTTGCTATGGCAACTGAGATTATCTTGCGGCTTGATGTGGCACAGGAGGATCGGATGCTCTCAGGGGAAGAGCTCGATTTAAAGAAGCAGCTTAAAATCAAATTGCAAGGACTTGCAGCCATCCATAGATTGAGATTTAAGCAGCGGTCTAGGCTCTGCTACATCAGAGAGGGTGACGCCAACACTAGGTTTTTTTTTCATGCGAAGGTGAATGCTCGCAATCGTTCAAACACAATGGGTACCATTTTAGCCAATGGGAGAACTTTAATTTTAGATGATGAGAAACATGCAGAATTCGCCTCTTACTTCCCTGGCTTGTTGGGTTCCAAGGAGGGTAGACCTCACACCTTAAACTGGGAGCAGATTGGGATTCAACGGCATGATTTAGCAGAATTGGATAGGCCTTTTCTGGAGGAGGAGATTAAGAAAGTGATTTGGGATTTGCCTGTTGACAAGGCACCTCGGTCTGACGGCTTCATTGGTTTGTTTTATAGATCGTTGTAAGAACATCATTAGTTTTGGTATTGATGTCGAAGGCTAAGGACATCTTGTTTACTAGTTTCTCTCTATTTGCTTTGTGTGTGTCTTCGGCCTTCCGGCAACATCTACCACAAGCCAAGCATCGACAAGTCAAGAATTCAAGCCAAGCACAAAGAGCACATGAGCCAATACATTTGAGCCATTCCTAGTTTGTCTTACCTTTGAGCCCAAGCTAGCCATGACCTAGAGTCAAGCCTAGTCCAATCCTAGACCAAGTCAAAGCCCTAGCCTAGCTCTTAGCTTCAAAGTCAAGTCAAGTGCATGAAGGGTGATCAATGGATCAAAGAGCTACAAAACAGAGCCTAGGACTTGCTTCAGACCACTAGATATCCTAGAAGCCAAGCCAAGGTTTTAGGAGCAAAGGGGTGAGAGAGAGGGCTTGTGAACCAAAGACTGTGCTATCTCGGGCCCATCGGACGCGTCCGATCAACAAGTCTCAGGACAGTCCAATTCGTCGGACGCGTCCAGTGAAATGCGTCCGAAGCCTGCCCCTGTTCCAGTACCGAATTGCACTCCATCGGACGCGTCCGATGAAGTAGTTTTTGCTCAGCCACTCCGCTCCAGCGCCTAAGTCCCAGAGCAACCCGAGCACAAACCCCACTGTCGGACACGTCCGACCAACCCATCGGACGCGTCCGATGCAGTTCAAAATCCCCACCTCGTGTTCTTCGCCCTCCATCGGACGCGTCCGATGAAGTGGATCCCGAGCCCAGTTTGATCCAATCTCAGCCGTCCAGTCCGGTCTCGATCTAATCTGAGCCATACACCTCAAGGTCGGTTTTGGGGGCTATAAATAGAGGAATTTCGTGGCTTTCCAACCTGAGGCTCTCATTTGCACCCACCTACCCCCAAGTGTGAGAGAAGAGAAGGAAGAAGAGAGAGGAGCCTCCCATGGTGGTCATCCCCAACCCTATCCACCATGTCTCCATGATTTGAGCTCGGTTTTGGAAAGGAGAAGAGAGGGAGAACAAGGTAAGCTCGTCCTCAAGTCATCCCCTAGCTTTGCCTTGGTTCCCCCCATGTCCATGGTGTTCCCCCTTAGCAAAACCGCAGTTTCCATGGCCTCCTACTTGTGAGCTCGGGATTTGAGAGAGTTGAGAGGGTGAGGAAGGGGAAGAAGAGGGAAAACCCTAGGAGAAGAGGGAGAACCCTAGAACCCACCTTGTGCTCCAAGAAGCCCCTTTTTGTTGTGCTCCCCTCACCTCCCTTGGTGCTACCCACCTAGCCCAAGGTTGAGAAAGGGGAGCCCGTGCTTCGGCAAGTGCTTGTGCTCTTCGACGACTTCGCGAGCCGAGGCTTCATCGACGTGTACGACTACGCCAAGCTCGTACCCGAGTACCTCATCGCCAAGAACGTACCACGACGACCTCTTCAACAACAAAAGCCCGTAGCTTCTCTTCGGCCACCGGAATCGCCTTTCGGTGCTCTCCTTGGACGCGTCCTTGGTGTGCAAAGTCCTCCAACCTGTGTGTGCGGAGGCCGGCTCCGCGTGTGGAGTCGGTGTGACGGGAGCTTCCGCGTGTGGAGGTTTGCCGTCGCCCCTTGTACAAGACTGCTTCCTCTACGTTCGTAGGTGAGGCTTCCTTAGTGCAAGTGACCGCTAGGGACGAACGGGTCCCGGGTCAACATGCGCATGTGTTGTGCACGGGGTCGTTGAGCTTCGTGCGCTGCTCCGACCTGACCTTGGTCAACGGTGAATAGGTGCGCATGTGTTGTGCACCGAACATCAGTCAAACATATCACCGTGTCACCTATTTACCTTCCCGCACTTGAATTTGGAGATTGCGTGTTGCCGTGTGCCATCGAGCCACGAGGAGTGAGAAGAGGAGTCGAGCTTGTGCTTTGCAATCGCCGCTTGAGTTAGCTTCCGCTCGTGCACATGCATACTAGAATTGTGTAGTATTTCCGCTTGCGCCACTCTCTAGTCAAGTGCTCATGCTCCGTTGCGCATAACTCGTAAAATTGCTAACACAAGGTGTTCACCGGCGTGCGTTGGTTCGAGTAGAAAAAGAGTCTAAAATTTGAAAAGCCGCCGATTCACCTCCCCTCTCGGCCTAGGATCCCTACAATCGTGCTGGGAAATCATCAAGTCGGACCTCATGATGGCAGTTGCTCAGGCCACCTCAGGCAGCACAAGATTCCTCGGTCTCCTTAACAAGGCTCACATCATCCTACTCCGAAAAATTGATGATGCTGTCAATGTTGGTGATTTTCGACCAATTAGCCTTGTGCATAGTTTTGGAAAGTTGCTAAGCAAGTTATTGGCTAACCTATTGGTTCCCCACCTTGAGAGGATTGTATCCAACTCTCAAAGTGCTTTCATCCGAAAAAGGTGTATACAGGACAACTTCATGGCGGTGTCAAATACCATACGTGACCTCCATAAAAGTAGAAGGCCTTGCTTATTTCTAAAGCTTGATTTTGCCAAGGCGTTTGACTCTGTGGGATGGGAGTACCTTCTAGAATTGCTTCAGGCAATGGGGTTCGGGCCGAACTAGAGGAATTGGGTGGCCAAGATCTTGGCAACCTCATCCTCAAGTGTGATGATTAATGGAAGTTTAGGAAGTTGTTTCAAGCATAATAGGGGGCTCAGGCAGGGAGACCCTTTGTCACCATTCCTTTTCATCATCGCCATCAATCCTTTGCAATTGCTCCTCGAGAAGGCTAGGCATATGTCCTTCTTAAGCAGCATCAACGACAAGGTGGACAGGGTGCAAACTTCGATGTATGCGGATGATGTGGCCGTCTTTCTCAAGCCAATTTGTGATAGGGTAACAAGGCACCGACAGCAACACCAAATCCATGATTGGTTAAAGGCAATGGAGCGGTGGCGGCAAGTTGATTCGCACATGGCTGTTGTTGGGAGTTAAGGTGAGTGCAGCTAGCGTGGCGGTGGGACGAGTGAGCGGGGCGGTGAGATGGCGAGGGCGCCACTGGCCACAAGTAGAAGGGCTGGCGGCGACAGTGGAGGCATATGGAGAAACGGTGGAGGACGGGGACGATGGATCTCGTTTGGGAAGGACATGAGAGGAGAACAACGGGAGTGATTTGGGTTGTTGGATTCTAATTCGACGGCTAAAACTTTGATTTCAATTTTCTTGTTTTTGCAGACGCATGCATGTGAAATAGTCAATTATCCATTTTGGGACTTGCTAATGGCTAGGCGCCTGCAATGGTGGTTTTTTGTGCAGTCGCTCGCCGCTGCACAGTGCCGCCGGCGAGCGCAGCAATTGCCTCGTCGTTGTCCTTCGCCGTCGAGCTACAGCAGTGCGTGCGAGCAACAGCAAGTCATGCGAGCAGCAGCAAGACATCGTCTTCATCGTCGCCGTTGCTGCCGCCGTTGCCGGCCGTCGAGCTCCATCGCCGCCGCCACCGTTGCTGGTCACCGAGTGCCGTCGCGGCCGCTGTTGCGCAGAGCTCACCGACCGTCGCCGCCGCCGCCCCCCACGGAGCTCGTCGGCGACGATACACACGTCAACATACACAAACGGGATCTCGCGCGATTTTTTTCACTACTTTATAACTTTTCTTCCAGTGAATGAAAATGTGAAAAAACAGTACAAATTTACTGGAACTTTTAGCGTCCGCACGATTTCGCAATTTGCACGGAGGACGACAATCGCCGACGACGCCACACACAGCAAAACGCGTAAACAACCCTCGCGCTAAAAGTTTCACCTTCTCACAACGTTTCTTCCAGTGAATTGAAATGTGGAAAAACAGTACAAACTTACTGGAACTTTTAGCGCCTGCACGAAATCGCAAATTTCAGGCGCCTACAAAATAGCAATAGCGTTTAATTGTTGCCTCTGGTAGCAATATTTTCCATGGATAAACTAGTGCTTATACCAGCTAGCTTGCCAGCCAAGTGTGTGTGTCGCCCTAGCTGCTTGCTGTTGCTGCTTCATTCTAGGTTTTTAGTACGTACAATCATCTTCGATCTCGGTTTGTTTTTTCTATTTATTTATTTTGAGAGCTCTCTCTGTTTGTTCTATATGTGTAGTATTTGTGACAATGCATGCATGATCCGATTAATGATCAAGCTAGCTGTTGCTTGTAACCCTCCATCGTTCGCTCCTCTTCTAAGTGCTGAGAGAGCGGACGTGGTACGTATTTGTGGCGTATGCATGGCCTTCTGCCTTGTAATTCGATTAAATAAAGATTAATGTTAATTCCCTTTGTTGGTTTCGATGCCAAGATCAAGCTGCCAACAAAGCCGCATGGTTGACTGGCCTCGATAAAATGCCTCAAAGTTGAAAGGTCGTCTGAAAAATTGTTAACTTCTTAGATATTTGAGCGGTTTTCTTTTAGCAGATGTGGAGCATATATATCTTCGAATCAAGAGCTTTTTTTTTCACTTTCTACCTCGGTAGGAAATCCCAAATCTATCGCCCAAAGGCAATGACCGACATGCAGGTTTGTCCAAATGCAGTACTAGGTGAGACTTACGCCCAGAGCAGTCTTCGGGACACGTGGCGTCCCAGGGAGGACCCCACATAAGGTTTTGGACCGGAGTGGCCTCCAAGACGCGCGGCACCTAGGAAAGGATTTCGCGCGGGGCTTCGGTCTGGAGTGGTTTCTGAAACACGTGGTGCCCCGAGGATGACCCCGCGTGAGGCTTCGAACAGGAGTGGCCTCCGCGATACGTCACTTCCTGAGAAGGATCCCGCATGAAGCTTCACCCCGGAGTGGCCTTTGGGACACGTGGCACCTCGGAAAGGACCCTGCTTGAGTGTTCGGCCTGGAGTGGCTTTACGAGACAGTTGGCACCCATGGGTGACCCCGCGTGAGGCTTCAATCCGGAGTGGTCTCCAGGACATGTGGTGCCCCTAAGATGACCCACGTGAGGCTTCGTCTAGGAGTGGCCTCTAGGATATGTGGCGCCCCAGGAGAGACCTCGTATAAGACTTCGGTCCGGAGTGGCCTTCGAGACATGTGGCGCCTCGGAAAGGAGACCATTTGAGGCTTTGGCCCAGCCCCAGAGTGACTTTCAGGACACTTGGCACCATGGGGGACCTTGTGTGAGGCTTCGGACTAGAGTAGCCTCGTGGAGATGTGGGGCTTGAAAAGGACCCCACTTGAGGCGACGCGAACATCTAGAGTGGCCTTCACGTAGAGTCTTGTCACTTGGGGGAAGTTGTCCACCCCCTACAACAGGGTTCGTATGCAGCGAACTTCGGTCAAGTGTGGGGCTGGTTCCGTCGATATTTGGAGCTCGATGTTATAACCAAGAATATGGCCAATGTTCCTAGCTTTCTGTAGAGCCCAAGAACATGAGTTTTGGCTAAGCCGTTTGGGAATAATGTCCAAAATCATGTTGATGTCTTGTTTGAGTTATGATGGGATGTAGGTTTAGATGGGGATAACGAGGCCTAGCTATTGTCAAAGTTGGATGGTTTGATTGGTAGAGTTGTCATTTTATAGTTTTGGTTGCATGCATATTGAATGAATATTGGTGGTATGTAGGTGGAGTCAGGGTTATGTCATGGATTGGTACCGTTGTAGCATCGTTCGACGTCACTTGGTGAAAAAGGTAAGTACACTCCGATACGGTGCATACTACGAGAAGGACAAACGATGTAACCAGGACATCTAAACGCAGTTTTGCTCACATCTTCTTCGGCCATGAAGATTTGATTATAACCAGCATTGCCATCTAGGAAACTGATAATCCGATTGCCCGAAGCAGCGTCAATCAAACGATCGGCAATCAGCATCGGATATTCATCTTTATATGTTGCTTTGTTCAAATCCCGAAAGTCAATACACACCCGAATTTTATCAGAATCCTTCTTTCCTACTGGCACAATAATAGAAATCCAATCGGCATATTTGCATGGCCAAATAAACTTTGCGTCCAACATTCTTTGAATCTCGGCCTTTACTTGATCGTAAATTTTCCAACTAATCCTCCTTGGTGATTGTTTTACTGGCCGAAATCCAGGCTTCATCTTGATTCTATGCTCAGCTATAGACCGGTCTAAACCAGGCATCTCATGATATTCCCAGGCGAAGCAATCGACCCGATCCTTGAGTATCTGGATAAGCCGATCTTTATATTCCCGCGGCAACTGCTTACTGATGTAAGTGGGCCTCTCTTTACCATCAGATCCAATATCGACTTTTTCAAGTTCATCAGCCGATATAAACCCTTGGCCCATCTTATACTCTACTTCCTCTAGTGCCGCGGTTCCCATAAAAAACCCTCGTGTCCTTGAGTTACCGATTGCGCCTCCAATGTCGTCGGCTTAAAGCCAGACTTGCTGAAACTGAGGAAATCACAATCTTCTAAAGTTTTGCCTGACAATGCCTCGAAATTGTCGTGTATTTCAGCACAATCGGTTTCTGCGGTCAGAGACTCTCCTTTGACCACTTCTATCTGTTCGCCAATCCATTGAATCAAAAGCTGATGCAATGTTGATGGGATGCAGCAGTTGTCGTGTATCCAGTCCCTTCCCAACAGCACATTGTAATTCCCTTTTCCTTCGATCACAAAGAAAGCTGTCGGGATTGTCTTGCTTCCAACCGTCAGCTCCACGACCAGAACCCCTTTGGCTTCGGTCGGATTTCTGTTGAAGTCGCTTAGCATCATGTTTGTTTTGACCAAATCTTCTGTGGATTTACCGATTTTGCGGCATACAGAATATGGCATTAAATTTACAGTAGCACCACTGTCGACCATCATCCTGGAAATCGGCTTCCCATTCATATATCCCATAATAAATAATGGCTTGAGATGCAATCGGGATTTCTCTGGTTTTTTAAAGATGGCATCTTCTGCCCCAATCACCAGCTCTGCAGCCGCCTCCTCGTAATCACACATGAATTCCCGAGGTAGCATGCAAACCATATTAGTAGCAATTGAAACCTCATCAGAGTCCTTCTCAATAATAATAGCTGATCTCAATTTGGGTCTCCATTCCTGCTTGCCCCTAGAAGGCTTTATCGGCTTCACTTGCTCTAAAAGAGCATCCCTGAACTTTTCGGCTTCGGCCTCCTTTGCCTCTGCGTGCCTCATCCGCTGCAAGCGTCGTTTCTGAGACTTAGTGATCCCACTTGGACACCATCGTGGCAACGGCACCTTGGGAGGCCAATGCGCATCAGTATTCTTGTTCATCGGAGGTTCATCGACTTTTCCACTTGGAAACACAAGTCGATCTTTTACCGATGTTCTTTTGGGAGGTATAAATGCATGGTTCATTGGGCAATTCTCCAGAGTGGGCAATGACATCCTCTCTTCCCAGCAGTATCGGAAAAAAGGACAATCCCAGTGCTCCATCTCCCAATCTTGACCACTTGAATTCCTCTGAACAGCTTCTGGAGTATCCGATTTAACGCTCTTACGAGGTGTCTCTTTAGCCATCCGATCATATTTTTCCAATAACTGATCAAAGGTTTGCTTTGGTCTCGGCTTAGAGATCGGACCATAATTATACCCACGCTTGACTTCGCGCCACTCACCAGCTTTCTCATTCCGTTGGCCTAACGATCGGAAAGTTAGCTCTGGCCTCTCTTCTACCACGATCCTTTTAGATCCAACGAGCACTTTAAACCGATTAGAACTCTCTGGTTCATCAGCTTTCCTCTTGGCATCAACCATCCCAATAAAACCGACAGGGAATGGCTGTGTGTCAATCTGCGAAGTCTTTTCTTGATACCTCAGTTGGCCGTTTTCAATCGCCTTTTGGATCACTTGTTTGAACACATTGCACTCGTTGGTGGCATGTGAGTAAGAATTATGCCACTTACAATATTTCCTCTTCTTCAGCTCTTCAAGTGAAGGAATTACATGTCCCTGCTTAAGCCGAATCTGCTTCTCCTGCAACAGATGATCGAAAATCCGATCACATTTGGACGTATCGAATGAATATTTGCTCTTCTCCGGGCCCTTCGGCTTTATCCATCCAAGCTCGAATTCCTTCTTATTAGTCACCCATTCAGCAACATAGGCGCTGACATCCTCGGTATCAGAATTATCTGAACTTTCGATCTCATCCGCGTTAACAATATTGACTGCTTTATCCTTGCCCTTATTGTTATTATTATTATTCCGATACTCCCTCTGCTGACCTGGGTATGAATTATCAGAGAATCGGCTTTCATATAGCGCGATCTTGTGAGCCAGATGTGATATGTCAGCAAATTCCTGATTAGCCACTTTCTTCTGATTAACGGGCAGCAAACCTTTAAAAGCCAATTCGGCCAACTCATTGTCGGGCAGTGAAAGGCTATAGCATCGGTTTCTCACTTCCCTGAACCGACGCAAGTAATCGTTCACCGATTCACCAAATTTCTGCTTAATCATCATGATATCGGTAATTCTTGCTTCGTTCTCTCCAGAATAGAAATATTCATGAAACTTCTTCTCCAGATCCGGCCACGACGTGACGCTGTTTGGAGGGAGCGATGTGAACCAGTTGAAAGCCGATCCCGATAGCGATAGTGGGAACAATTGGCATTTGAGAGTGTCCTTTGACGCAGCCTCTCCACAGAGCGCGAGAAATCTAGCAATATGTTCGCGCGTGGAGGTGTGATCACTTCCGCTGAATTTGGCATTAGCGAAGTCAGGGACACGATACTTGTGCGGATATTCCGTTTCATTAAAAGCTGATGGATACGGCATAGTATAATGCGGAGCGGTCTTTGGCGTGTTAAACCCGCATTGCTTCATCATGCTGTAAACTAAGTTCCTGGTCATCTCTTCCAAATTCTCATTGAGTCCAGCGTTAATCGGCTGATATACTGGTTCTGGAGTCGGAATTATAGCCTGATTACCCGATAGTATTTGAATCGGAGTTGGATTGATAGCCACTGGAGGACTCGATTGGGAAGTCCCTGCAAGTGATGCCCCTGGCTGTGTATAAGCAGGATATTGATTCCCCAGATTCATCCCCTGCGGAAAATTCCGATTCGCCTGAGGGGCTTGTCCAGTTATAATGTTATGCAGCGCGGCATTTGTTCCCTCCTGGAAAATGCGCCCCAAAACCGATGACTGATCCAGCATCGATCGATAGACCAAATTGTTGATTTGATCTCTTATTATTTTAGAGTAATCTCCGGTCAGCAGTGGATCTCCAATCGAGGTCTTGGTAATCTGGCCACTACGGGTTTTCCGATAGCCAGTTAACATCCTCTTCTTGTTCTCCTCGTGGATCTCCGCGAGCCTGTCTTCGATCTCCCTTTTCTGATCTGGGCTCAGTTCGTCAAACGTCACCGCTTCAGCGGCATGCTTGAGCGCTTCCAACGCCGCCTCAGTGTCGGTACGCGTCATCGCGTCGGATTTGATTGTCGGGGTCCCACCGAGCGTGCCAAAAAGTATGTTGACACAAAAACGTGGATTTTTGTGTACACACGTGCAGAAGCGTCAATCCAGTGATTGCGTCGCAACTAAAACTAAGCGTGCCAGTCAATTTGACCTGTGAATTGACAAGGAGAAAATCATCAGCAATATAAGCCTAATCGGCTTTTAAATAGCCAGATCAGGTTATTGGTAATCGGTTTTAACTTAACCGAGTACAGGATCTATCGGCTTAATGCCGGATAGAGCAATTAAATTCAAATAAGCATTTAAATCTAAGTCTCATACTTATTTTTGGTATTTTTATAATAATATTAGCAATGAACCTTAGTATCAATGTATCAATTTAAATCAAGAAACAGATTGAATAGATTGGTCAAGCCAAGACAGTATTCAGATCTAAATCTAAACGGATACTAATAAACTGATTTAAAGGTTCAAAACTAATGATGGTAGATGCAATACAGATCGGTAAATGTTCACATAGACAAGATCCTAAACAAGGCATACACAAGATCGATCGAACGAGACAGTTGCATATATCGGATTCAGGAAAAAATATACGGAATACTTAACAATCGGTATTACAGGATAAACACACATTACAGATCGATCGAATCGAGACAGTGTAATATGCGAGAACATGTTAAAGATCGGTAAATCCCGAGACAGTCTAACATGGTTTGTATACATGAGATCAAATTGATGCAGCCATGCATACAGGTTACAAGGAGAGATTCGATTATCCCATCGAGATAGCTCTACCTGCGAGTTGAAGCCTTTAGACGAGGTCGATTGGATTCGAGAAAGTGTTTTGTGTATTGAGTATTGATCCCTTTCTACCGAGGCCTAAAGTCTTATTTATAGTATTACAAAGTCGATACCGATACGACCTATTTTACCGCATCGTGCTTCTCATCAGATCGTATCTTTTCCGAAGTCTTGTAGCCATCGGTATCCTTCATATTTCCTTCTTTACCGACGAAGCCCATTTCCGATTCAGCCCAATATTTCCAACATATTCGGCCTTTTCTGAATACCCGATTTTATGCCAAATTTGGGTGTCAACAGAAACCTCCCCGGATACGACCTACCTTGCCTCGGATGCTTCCGGGCCCACCCGGTGGCATCGATGCCTATCCAGCTACCCCTCGAACACCTGGCACTCTCTCGAACGCTCTCGGATATTCTAGACCATTCTAGCCCTTTCTCGGAGAGATGAAGACCGAGTGCTCAATAGGACCGACTTGCCAGAGACTGAGACTCGCACAACCTGTGCTCGAGCCTCGGACACGCACGCAACCAAAGGACATAAAGAGAATGTGCTAGGAAAAATAATGTCCTTAGTTGACGTGGCACCAAATGCCAAAACCTATTGGACCTAGGAGTCCTATGAACTTACAATCTCCCCCTTTTTGGCAATTTGGTGACAAGACCCTGCAAAAGCAATCTCAAGCAATACAAGGGTATATGTCTCATGGCATTGGGGTTAGTTGCATGGCCAATGTCCATTTCAAATATTGATCATGATTTGAGCATAACCAAAGTCATTGTGATCTAAGCATTGAGCATGATTGAGTGAATGCCACATGATTGAGTAAATGCCAAGGCCATTGCAAATTTAGCACAACACAAGCCAGCTCATCCAATCCTAAGCACATTCTAGTTCTTTGGAGAGCAAATGAAGTATAAGCAATGCATATTCAAGTGCAAGATACAACCCTAACAAGGGACCATTCAGGAGCAAGATATAACCCATCTAAGGGACCAAGCTAATGTACAAGAGCTAATATACAAGCATCAATGGGCAGGAATTTTGAGCACAAGTGAGCAATGAGCATGATCTAGAGCAAGCACACTAGCACAAGTCAAGCAAGGCAACGTAGCATAAGCACATGTACTCATATCTAGTTCCCCCTAGATCATTGCACGGAATTGAAATGCTGAAATTGACACAATGGGCTCAAAAATTCAGATTTAGCTCAAATTTAGCTCTCTTGCTCCCCCTCAACACAAGCACATATATAACTTTGGCATTCAACTATCTATGCTCACCCACTTCACAGTTTTAGCAAAACGAAATGAGATTGAATTTTGTACGTTTCTCTCCCCCTTCTTGTAAGCAAAATGCAAAAAGAGTCTCTAAACGGCAGCACTTTAGTACAAGCACATGAGAAAGCAAACTAAGAGCTTCACAAGTTATATTAAAGCCAAACAAGACCATAAGCTCACCACTCATCTATCAAGACTAGTGCAAGGTTACAGAAACAACTTTGATCAAGATAAGCAATTCTCAAGTGATCTTTACTCATTAGCAGCCTAGCACAAGCAATAGGTGAACCTATAGCCACTTGTTTTAACCAAGATATTCTAGCACAATAGATAATACTAACTAACAACGCTATTGGAGCTAGAATATTACAAGTTTGGCAAGCTAGCTTCATGGGACAAAACATTTTGATAGAGCAATTTTATTCATTTATTCAAAACATTTTGGCTCTTGCCATATTCAAACTTGCTGCTTTTCTCAAGACTTGCAGCTTATTCATTATTCATTATTTTATTTTGCTCAGCATTTTGAAAGATATTCTCATTTAGGCTACCCTGCCACCCCCAGTAATATAATTCCCAATTACACGAGTTAGATTCTAGATTATCCAAGGCACAAGAATAAACAAGAGTGAAACAATTGGCTCTAGATAACCTAGTAAAAGTGGAAGGCATCAATTTTAGCAGGTGCATTAATTAAGCTCATATGAGTAAGTGATTGAGTTTCCTTGCACTAGCTCTCAAGAATAAGCAATGAACAAATGGACAACTTGAGAAGCGAATATAACAAGCAAAGCTCAAAATCACACACTCATACGCGAGAGGTATTATAATGGGACCACTCCCGTAGTGCCGCCTAGTTTTCAAATTGCATTCGACTTATTGAGGAAATTAAGTTCATTTCGCAATTTGCAAAAACGGTTTTCATCTAGCGGCTTGGTAAAGATGTCGGCAGGCTGGTCATCAGTCCTAATGTGCTCAAGCACAATGTCACCCTTGGCAACGTGGTCTCTCAAGAAGTGGTGGCGGATGTCAATGTGCTTGGTACGCGAGTGTTAGACGGGATTGCACGCAATCTTTACCGCACTTTCGTTATCGCAAAGCAGAGGAACATGATCAAGTTTTATACCATAGTCATATAGTGATTGAGTGAGAAACAACAATTGAGCACAAGAACTCCCCGCCGCTATGTATTCGGCCTCGGCCATTGATAGTGCCACGGAGTTCTGCTTCTTAGAGGCCCACGATACTAAGCATCTACCTAGGAAGTGGCAGGCTCCCGAAGTGCTTTTGCGGTCAATCTTGCAACCGACATAGTCGCTGTTGGTATACCCAAGTAGCTCAAACCGCGCACCCTTCGGGAACCAAATACCAATACTAGGTGTATGCTTAAGATATCAGAAGATTCGTTTTACAACTTTTAAGTACATCTCTCTAGGGGAAGCTTGGAAACGAGCACACATGCATACACTAAACATGATGTCTGGCCTAGAAGCAGTCAAGTAAAGCAGTGCACCAATCATTGATCTATAGAGCTTGGGATCGACAGGAGTACCTTGAGTGTCGAGGTCGAGATGCCCGTTAGTCGCCATTGGAGTCCGTATGGGCTTACAATCCGCCAGCTTGAAGCGCTTGAGCAAGTCGGTGATGTACTTCTCCTGGGAGACAAAAGTGCCCGTGCGAAGCTGACGAATCTGAAACCCGAGAAAGAAGCTGAGCTCTCCCATCATCGACATCTCAAACTCCTTGGCCATCATCTGACTGAACTCTGTGCAGAGGAAGAGGTCTCCATCTATAAACTTGGTGAACAATGTTGAATCAACTCACCCAACTCTGAATCCCTTCTCTGTCAGGAAGTCCGTCGGTCTCTCGTACCAAGCCTGTGGTGCTTGTTTCAGTCCATACAGCGCCTTTGACAGTTTGTACACATGATCGGGGTGCTGTGGGTCCTCAAAGCCTGGAGGCTGCTCAACATACACTAGTTCACCAATGTACCCGTTGAGGAATGCGCTCTTCACACCCATCTGTTTCAGCACAATGTTGTGGCATGTTGCGAAAGCCACAAGCAACCTGATTGCATCCAGGCGAGCCACCGGTACGTAAGTGTCTCCACAGTCAATCCCCTCGATCTATGAGTATCCCTGTGCCACAAGCCTTGCCTTATTTCTGACCACTGACCCAAACTCATCCTGCTTGTTCTTGAACACCCACTTGGTGCTGATCACGCTGCAGTCAGCTGGTCCCTCCACTAGTGTCCAGACCATGTTCCTCTCAAAGTTGTTGAGCTCCTCGTACATTGCATTGATCCAGTCGGCATCCTCAAGTGCCTCCTCGACCTTCTTTGGCTCAAGCTCGGAGACAAAGGCCTGAAACTGGCATATGATGGCTGTCCTTGACCTGGTCTGCACTCCACGTGTCGGGTCACCCATCACCTGCCCGGCTGGGTGATCACGGGCAACGGTGTGGTGCTGTCTCAAGTGTGGTGCAGCTAACTCGACCTGCTGTAGCTGCCTCTGGTGCTGACCCTGTAGCTGTGCTGTCCTCTGGCTGAGCTGTAGCTGGAGTGAGCGCTGACTCAGTGGAGCTGCTGTGCTGAGGTGATGCTCCGCCTGAGTCAACTGCCCGGTCAGGTGTCGGTGGAGGAACTGGTACTGGCACTGGCTCTGGCTCAACCTCCACGGGCCTGACGTCCCCAACTGGCATCTGTTGAACTGCTCTGACCAAGTCCTTGTCTGCCACGTCATCCAGACCATCAAACTACCCCTGCGATCCGGCTGACTCGTCAAACTTGACGTCACAGCTCTCCTCTACAAGACCTGTCCTCTTGTTGAACACCCGGAAGGACTGTGACCTCTGTGCATATCCCAAGAAGAAGCCCTCATCAACACGGCTCTGGAACTTCCCTAATTGCTGGCGCTTCTTGTAGATGTACACCTTGCAGCCGAAAACCCGGAAGTAGCTGACAGTGGGCTTCCTCCCAATCAGCAGCTCGTAGGCGGCCTTCTTGAGAAGGTTGTGCAAGTACAATCTGTTGACTCAGTAGCAAGCTGTACTGATCGCCTCAGCCCAGAACTCGTCAGGCGTCTTGTACTCGTCCAGCATTGTCCTTGCCATCTCGATCAGTGTCCTGTTCTTCCGCTCTACGATGCCGTTCTGCTCAGGAGTGTACGTAGCAGAGAACTGGTGGCCTATTCCTGTCTCATCACAATAGTCTTGCACATTGGTGTTAAGAAACTCGGACCCATTGTCACTTCTCACCCGTTTTATTTTGCAATCAAACTCGTTTTGGGCCCTTTTTGCAAACTTTTTGAAAACATCCCCAATGGGGCTCTTGTCAGGCAAAAAGAATACCCACGTGTAACGGGAGAAGTCGTCGACTACCACAAGACAGTGTACATTGCCCCCTATGCTGGCGTATGTCGTAGGACCAAACAGGTCCATGTACAACAACTCGAGTGGACGGGAAGTGGACATGACGCTCTTGGCAGTGTGTGGACTACCAACCTGTTTCCCGGCCTGGCAAGCACTACACAATCTATTCTTATCAAATGTCACGTCCCTGACACCACGGATAAAATCATTGTTCACTAACTTCTTAAGATTGGCCATCCCCACATGTACCAAGCGCCTATGCCAAAGTGAAAGGATCGGTGGCCAAGAGGGGGGGGGGGTGAATAGGACGCTTTAGGCTATTTTTCGCTTTTCAAAATCTTTTTCTAACAATCCTAACAAAGCAAAGTTATCGTGCTAGACTATCTCGAGATGCGCGGAAACGATTCTAACACTAGCACAATGAAGCAATAGCCGAAGCGACAATGGTAAAGGTGCGGAATTGAAATGCGGAAATGTAAAGGACAAGGGATGCACCTCGATTTTTAACGAGGTTTGGTGCGAAGCACCTACTACTCGATGCCGAATCCTTAAAAGAAGGACCGGGACCCTCTCGTCCCGTGCCGGCAATCCACTCGGTAGGCTTTTAGGCCAATGGCCAAGGCTCGCCTCCGACCGAGTACACCGAGGCCGAGGTCCGTCACAAGTCGACGGCTTCTCGACACCCCGGCGCCGTGTGTAGGCGCCGACCACCTCGGAGGTGGTGTTTGTACAAGCTATGCTCGACGAAGTCCGGTCTTCACGCGGAGACGATGGGGACTTGGTCGCTTGCTCGTCCCGGCAACTCCCGCAGTTGTGGACGCACGGCTTCCACGGTCTTCGTGCCCGGCGAAGAAGGAAGCACCCGGTTCCCGCACCGGGTGACCCCGCCCGTGGCGAGGGTTTCGTTGGTGTAGTTGTTCTTGGTGGTGAAGCGGTATGGGCTTGTCGACGGCTTGGACGTGAAGCTCAGGGACGGCAAATGGGAGGCTCATCACCGGCAAGAGGAACCCAAAGAGCACTCGAGATGGACCAACCGGAGAACCCTAAATCCCATGCCAAATCCCGCAAAAGAACCAAGCCAAACACCGGGAGAACGGAGGGGAAACTTTGCTCACACCATCTTCAACCTCTCCCTCTTCTCTCCTCTCAATCACACCCCAAACCCTAGGTAGAGGAAGAACAAAACCCGTGGGAATACCAAATCAAACCATGGGGGAAGGTAGGGGATACCATTTCTTACCTCTTCTTACATTCCCTCTCCTTTCCTCTCTCTCCCAAACCCTAAACCTAGGTGGAGATGGCCATGAGAGGAGGAGACACCATGGGGAGGAGCTCTCTCATGAACACAAGTGAGTGGGGGGCAAAATAATGGGCTCTCTCAGCTTGTGAAGTCCCCCACGAGTTGGTTATATAGTCCTCAGTCCGACTAGACCACGTGTCAAACATCTAGCGAAACACAGTTCAAATGGACAACACAGATCGAATCGGGTCTGGCTCGAACTCCTCACCGGACGCGTCCGGTGAGTCTGGCTGGGCACGGCTGGGCGCTGCTCGCTATGTGTTCGATGAAATTCCCGGCCCGCATCGAACGCGTCCGATGGCCTCATCGGACGCGTCCGACAGAGAGGTGTGGTCTTTGGGCGCACGGGCTACACCTTCATCGGACGCGTCCGGAGCACTGTTTTGTCTATAAGCGTAAGGGAACCGATCTGGATCGACCTTCTCCGGACTGTTCGGTTAGTGACCGGACGCGTCCGGTGCGCGTGTTTTGTTGACAGAAAACATGACTTGGCTCAGGTAACTACACTGCCCTGTCCTCAGTCCATCGGACGCGTTCGGTCCCACACCAGACGCGTCCGGTGACCGTATTCTGGCAGCAGCCAGGCCTCCTTTTCTCTTATCTCTTAGCCACTCACTCTCTCTTGATCTTAGATGGCTTGGGGAGGGTTGTTGGTCACATTTTGTCGGCTTTAGAGAGGATGAGCTAGGCTTTGGACTTGGTGGGACCCACGGAGCTTCCGGATGGGATTGAATATCTTTGGATAAGCTCTAGGTCATTTGGGCGGGAGTTTTCGCGCCTAACTCTTTTGGCTCGACTTGGTGGCTACGAAAACTACCCGGAACCCGACAACTAAGCCTCGGATGCTCCCGGACCCACCTAGATGGCTTCGACTCTAAGCAAACCACCCCGCGGACACCTGGCACTCTCACGACCCCTCTCGAACAATCTAGATGGACTTAGACTCCCCCGGAGAGACGTCGACTCGAGTGCTCAAAGGGACCAACTTGCCAGAGACTGAGAAACGCCTGCCTGCTATGCTAGGGACACACACGCAACCAAAAGGCATGAAGAGAATGTGCTAAGCAAATGCATCCTTAGGTTGACGTGGCACCAAATGCCAAAACCTATACCTAGACGTCCTAGGTCTTACACAAAGCCATCCAAGTTTGACTTTGGCGAGAAGGCAAACTGAGTCATTTGTGGGCAACTCAAATTTTGCAAGGAAAAGGTTTTGGAATCTAAAAGCTTTGAAAACCAAGACATCGTTTTGATCCAAAAACCGCATTTCTGTTGGTGAGATGTGACAATGGTACCCCAAGTCGAGCAATTGAACAACAGAAATCAAATTGTATTGCAAGGTATCCACGAGGAAGACATTCTGAATTGAAAGCTCTGGAGAAATGTTTACCTCCCCGGACCCGACTACTCGACTACGGCTACCATCTCCAAACGTCACCTTCTTTAGGTAGCTGCCTTCTTCCCCGAGTGAGATGAACAACCGCGCGTTGCCCGTCATATGTTGAGTACACCCACTGTCCATAACCCTGTGATGGCCGCCGGTCCTGTAATTCACCTGCACTCACAGCCATAAGAGAGAGTCAAATTGAAGACTCAGGAACCCATATAGTGGGTCCCCGAGGGTTAGTCTTAGGCTTTCTAATTGCATCCAATGTTTCTTTCTTAGCCCAAACTTGAGACTTGTACTCAAACTCCCAAGATGGTCAAATGTACTTGGCCACTATTTTTCCTTGGCCATTCTTCTTAAACAAGTAATTCCCCTCAGCCTTGCTGTATTGCTTGGGAACGTTTGGGTTTGGTGTGGTCCACCTGTAGGGTCTAGGTTGTGCCCTAGGTGGTGCTCTAAGTGAAGCTCTCCTACCTCCAAAGCCCCTTGGCTCCCCCTGGAGCCGAGCTGGTGGGTAGTAAGGTCTAGGCTGACTGTAGCTACTCTCTTACCTATACCCATCCCACCTGTTCTGCCTGTTTCCCCAGGTTGGGTATCTACCCCAAGAGTCACCCTTGCTAGTGTCCCAAGTGTTTTGCCCGTTGTTCACTATGGGTCTAGCGTTCCAACCTCTAGCCCTTGGGTTTTGCCACTGCTTATCTCTAGCCCAAACTCTCGGCTGCCAAGTGTTCAATGGTTGTTGTCTAGGAGGTTGCTGTCTAGGAGGTGGGATTCTGGTGTATTGCCACGAGTGGTAGTAGGTGCTCCCCTTAGGTGAAGCACGAGAGGTATCGGCACCTGTCAATGCACGATGACCAGTACCCTTTCCCTTCCTTCCCTTGGGCTTCTTTACGGGAGTGAATCCCAAGCCAGTCTTGTTAGAGGTAGGTCTTTGGTCCTTGAGCATCTTATCCAGGGCCAAACTCCCCTCGTAACTCCTAACCTCAAACTTTGCTAATCTAGCCCTCAGCTCAGCAATCTCACTCACTAGCCCTTCACCCTTGGCTAATTTTGCTCTCAGCTCACCATTTTCCCTCACAAGCTCACCATTCTCTATAATCAACTCCCTAGCCGCCAATGCACCCTTGCAATGGTCGGGATTGCACAAGCCCCCACTACCCCGTGAACCACTCGAAGTAGAGGCAACTGCAGCAGAGCTACTAGCACAAGCAAGTGAACTTGAAGGCACAGTCAAGAGTAAAGACTCAACAGGAGCAGTAAATTTTTTCTTGTCATTAGTGCTAGGTGCAACAGGTAATGGTGCAGGTGTGGTAACAAGTGCAACAGAAGTATCATCACACAAGCTTGTAGGAAATGAGCTATCAGCAGGTACATCAGAAATGTGTGACTGAGACACAAGCAAAGCATCACTAGGCACAGCAGGCAAAGCAAGCACATTTTCAACATTGCTAGGACATGCAAGCAAGACAATCTGTGGTGTAGGACTAGCAGATGCACTGATAGAATTAACAGCCAAAGCATCACAAGCAATAGCATCAAGTGCTGTGGGTGAAGCAGGTGTGTCAAGAACAGGCAAGTCATTATGCTCTACACTAGATGCATACTCAAAGGTAGGTAAAGCAGTGATTACACTATCTAGAGCATTTCCAGCAACAAGCATATCAACTTGATCTTCTAAGTCATTTCTTTGCTCTAGAAGCTTAGTTACCATGTAATCAAGATCATCTCGTTCTTTACACACCTCAGCATGCACTACCTTAAGCTTTTCATACTTGTTCATGTAAGTCCTAGACAAGTATTCACCTTGCTGTAGTAGCCTAAGCACCCATTCCTTATACTCAGGAGTACCTTCCTCAAAGCGACAAGTAGAAGCGGTGGAATCAGAAGCAGCTGTGCTACTTACCTCATCGTCGGGCTTGGAGGAGTGTACCATCAGGCACCATGGAGGAAGGATCGGCTCAGGGACGAACTCGATGTCGGACTCCCAGCCCGCATCGTCGTCAGAGGTAGCTGCTGCCACCAAGCCTGTAGGTAGCTGAGCAGGTGGTGGAGGCACCGACTCGGGTAGTGTGAGCCGGATCAGTGCCTTGGCCTTGTCCTTGGTCTTCTCCTTGGTGCCGCCTTCACTCGAAGCAGAGGAAGTAGACGACTCGTCGCTCGTGGAGTTGTCGGTCTCCCACTCACCGACGAAGGCTTGCTTCTTGCCGTTCTTGTCGGTGCGGCGGAAGCCAGACTTGTACCTCCTTGTCTTGTTCTTGGGCTTGGCCTTGTCATCGCCGCTGCCCGCCTTGTCCTTGCCCTTGTGCTTGTTCTTCTTCTTGTTGGGACACACGGATGCAATGTGGCCTCGCTCGTTGCACTCATAGCAACGAATAGAGGCGAGCGCCTTCTTGTCCTTGAAGTTCCTCTTGTTGTAGTCCTTGAGTCCTCGGGCGAGATCTCTCACAGCAAGGGCCAAGCTTGGGCTTCCTTGATCTTCATCCGATCCGGACTTGTTGAAGTTTTGCTTCCTACTTGGCTTGGACCCGCCTGACTTGGACGTGTTCACCTTGAGAGCGATGGTCTTCTCCTTGGGCTTGGAAGACTCATCGTCATCTCCATCCTCAATCATCATCTCGTAGGCAACAAGCTTTCCGAGAAGCTCGCCTAGGGTCACCATCTTGGCCTCATTGCCCTTGATGAGGACGAACTCCATGTACCTGTTTCTTGGAAGGATAGTCATAATTTTCCTGCAGACATACAAGTCAGTCATGGCAAAACTAAGCCCCTTGAGCTCGTTCACCAACGGGTTAAGCCTAGTGTACATGGCGTTTGCATCCTCGCCAGCTAGCATTTTGAAGTTATCGAATCTCCTCCTAAGAACAGCAATTTTTTCTTTCTTAACCTCATCCGTTCCCTCATTGATTTGCACTAAGGTTTTCCATATATCATGAGCAATGGGTAAGTTGCTAACCCTCTCAAATACTTCGGGGCTCAAAGCAGAGAATAACGCATTTCTAGCTTTAGCATCTAGGTCTAACTTAGCATCTTGCTCAGCTGTGGGAACCGCATTCTTTTCTAGCTCAAAGCCCAAAGGTTTCTCTACCACGGCCCAAACTTGACGCCAAAGAGACTGAATGTACGTGGTCATCTTTGTCTTCCAATGACCAAAGTGTGTGCTGGCGAACAATGGAATTCTATTCCTGGCGACACTTCCCCCGTCGGCCATTTTGCCCTTTAGCGGTTAAGCCAAGTACACGGAGGGTACTTGCCTCTGATACCACTTGAAGGAATCTTAGGCCTCGAGGGGGGGGAGGTGAAGAGGCTATCTAATCAAGTTTTTACTCAATTTTTTTGTTTTTGTTTAACTTAGTCAAATTTCACAAGCGAACTACCAAGAGACAATTTGACTAACTATCGGAGAGCTACCGTAGCGGAAACTTAAACTAACTAACAACGAACAATAGAGATAGCTGAAGCGACAAGGTAAAGGAAATGCTTGAAAGTAAATGCGAGGAAGAGAAAAAGGGAGACCCACAATTTTTAACGTGGTTCGGTGCAAGCACGTACTCCACGATGCCGAAGTCACTCAACGAGTGACCGGGACTCTCTCGTCCCTAGCCGGCAACTTACTCAGGAAGCTTTAGGGCTAGCTTCGGACCCTCACACCAAAGCCGGGCTCCCTCACACGTCGAGGGCTATCCCGACACCCCAGCACCTTGGTAGGTGCCGACCTCCACGCAAGAGGTGTTTAGTACAAGGTTCATGACGGAGTCTTCGGCTTGAACGCGGACAGGCGGAGACTTGAACCTTGGTGTTGACATCGGCAACTTGGTGTCCTCCACGCGCTCGGAGTTGACGTCAACCACGGCTTCCCTTGGACCTCGTCTCCGGCGAAGTGAAAGCACCCGGTTCCCGCACCGGGTGACCCCGCCCGTGGTGAGGCTTTCGTTGATGAAGATGTACGGTGTTGGTGAAGCGGTACCGGCAAGAAGCTTGGACGTTGAAGCTCGGGGAGGCAAGGTGAAGACTCAACACCGGCAAGTGAGACCCAAAGAGCACACGCGAGAAATCCACTGGGAGACCCCAAATCCCTTGCCAAATCCCTCAAAGGAACCAAGCCAAGAGTGTGGGGAACACAAGAACCAACCTTGCTTACCTTGCTTACCTTCCCTGTTCTCTCCTCTCTCTCTCAAACCCTAACCCTAGGTGTGGAGGAGGAGGAAGTAGGGGGAGAAGCTCTCTCATGAACACCTTGGATGGGGCTTGGAAATAATGAGCTCTCTCAAATGGAAACCCTCAGCCCGAGTCCCTTATATAGTCCCTAGGTCGATTAGGACACGTGTCAAGCATCGGCTCAGACAGAAGTTCAAACGGGTGGCTCAGATGAAGCCAGCACGCGTAGCCGCCTTTCATCGGACGCGTCCGATGAATTGTGGGTGCGTACTGGAAGACATGTACTCGACGTGTTCGGCCTGTTTCCTCACCCGCATTGGACGCGTCCGATGCCCTGTCGGACGCGTCCGACAGTAAGGGTGCACTTCGGGTTCGCAAGGGACTTAGCCAATTCTAGCTGTGTCGCTGCTCGTCGGACGCATCCGATAACTGATCGGACGTGTCCGATGATGTGTTTTTCTTCGGACGCTGCACGGGCTCCCCTGTGACCTATTCATCGGACGTGTCCGATGCACATAGGACGCGTCCGATGACTGTGTTCTGCACAACCATCTCACCTTATCTCACTCTCTCTCAACCCACTCTCTCTCACATGGTCTTGGGTGGCTTGGAGAAGGTTGTTGGGCGCTTTGTTGGCTTTCGGGGTAGGCATGGCCAAGGAAGGCTCAACTTTGGACTTTGGACGAGCCGAGTGGCTTTTGGGCGGGAATTTTCGCGCCTAGTGATTTCGACCGACTTGGTGGCTACGAAACTGTCGGGGATAAAATCACGGCCCATTTCCATGGTCCACTCCCTGACGGCCCAATCGAACAGCCTACCAGGGCCCAGCTCCCTGGAAGGTTCTTTCTGGCCCGTGCGCATCTTGCCGAACAGCCTCCCGGCTGGCATGATGAGTAACGGCCAAGGAATCGTGTTTGAGTCCGTCTCGAACAGGAGTTCTGCACGACTACGTGAAGACCCGGACGTGGTTTCCCAGATTGGAATAGGAGTCGTGATCCTCAAGACTAGGAGTTTACCTTATCTACTGTAGGATGTATTTGGCATGGTACGAGTTTGTTACGATCTCGTAGCTAGCCCGGCCCGATATTCCTTGGTAGGTCGGTTTGTTTACACTATATAAACCGAGCCCCTATGGCGTTTAGGGGGCATCCAATATCGCATTGTGACATACTACTCACCGAGACTCGCTGATCTCGTCGAGTTCCACCTTGTAATCATCTTTGATATACAGAAAGGCTGGACGTAGGGCTATTATCTCTCCCGAGAGGCCTGAACCAGGATAAAAACCCTTGTCTCCCTGTTCGCTGTTGTTCCTTTTGTTCGGCGTGTCTCCTATCTCTCTCTTAAAGAACCTTAGTTGACTTGGGTCAATATCCCAACCGTCGACAGAAACCTTCTCGGATACGACCTACCTTGCCTCGGATGCTTCCGGGCCCACCCGGTGGCATCGATGCCTATCCATCTACCCCTCGGACAACTGGCACACTCTCGGACGCTCTCGGATATTCTAGGCCATTCTAGCCCTTTCCCGGAGAGATGAAGACCAAGTGCTCAATGGGACCGACTTGCCAGAGACTGAGACTCGCACAACCCGTGCTCGAGCCTCGGACACGCACGCAACCAAAGGACATAAAGAGAATGTGCTAGGCAAAATAATGTCCTTAGTTGACATGGCACCAAATGCCAAAACCTATTGGACCTAGGAGTCCTATGAACTTACACACGCGCGCAATGGCCTACCCATTGATTCCTCCACTAACACAGTGTCGTAGATAGCATGGAAAGCAAACTGGAGGGGCAGAGGTAGCGGTTACCTTGGAACGCGAAGGAGAGGCGTGGCCGGTTGTTGGGTTTAGTCCCACATAGGTTATCGGTGTCATAGTTGTCAGGCTAGGTTGCCTGATGTGTGATTGGGGGAGGGGAAGGTTGTTGGGTTCAGTCCCACATAGGTTATCGGTGTCACGGTTGTCGAGCTAGGTTGGCTGATGTGTGATTGGGGGAGGGGAAGATTGTTGGGTTCAGTCCCACATCGGTTATCGGTGTCGCGGTTGTCGGGATGGGTTGCCTGATGTGTGATTGGGGAGGGAAAGATTGTTGGGTTTAGTCCCACATCGATTATCAGTGATAAGAGGGCACAACTTAAAAGGCAGGGTGGCCATCACCTAAATGACTAGTATTTTGGGTTGAATGGACCTTGGACTTTGATTATGACTCTAATTGGTCCTATAGTTGTAGCAGGACAAATGGGACCTGGTCTCAAGACTGTGTTGGTCTTGGTGGAGTGTTGTAGTATACACCTCATCTCCCCTCCACGAGGGGTTCTGTTCCTTTGCTGTAGGACTTGACCACGGAGGGATTACACCTAAGGCCTAAATGAGCGGCCTCGGGTGAGACAGAGCCTCGTACTACACCTTTCTGCACATGGCCTCGGATAGAACATCGGGCTACTCCCGAGGTCAAGATCGGCGAGAGGTCGAGGGCCTAAAGGAAGACTGAGGGGGATTGTGAAGAGGAGCACAGATGGGTGAGCGCTTCGCCTCGAGTGAGACAACGCGGTGCCTTTTCTGCACAGGGCCTCGAGCAGGACTTCGGGGCTACTCCCGAGGTCATGATCAGTGAAAGGTCGAGGGCCTAAAGGAAGACCGAGAGGGATTGCAAAAAGGAGCACAGATGGACGAGCGCTTCGAGGCTCCTTAAAACGTTGGAATCTGTCTTGAAGCCTCCTGTTATCGCCGATCGTGGCGAGGCTTTCCCGAATGTTCCATAAGGGGCCTCGCCACGATGAATCCTCTTGAAGACCATGACAGCAGCTGATGGCTTATTCTAAAAGCTACTCTAGGGCTAGGAGGAATTTCCATTGTTGCCCTTGCATAAATGTAAAAGCAAGTGCTTCAGTGTAATCTCCCACGTATCATTTAACATTTTTGTACGCCGCAACAGTATAAATACAAGGGCACGACACCCCAAAGGGGCATCGAATATTCTCCCATTTTATTCTTATGTTACTGTGTTGGTCCCCCAAGGATATATCTCGAGTTACATCTTCAACAGAGAGTCGAGGAGCCAGATGGCTGGATCGTAGCAGACTCTAACTCTGACGAGTGGTATTAGAGCTTCAGGTCTGAAACCCGGAACTTCTCCAAGATCACACGTTTGCCGGGCTAGGTTACCCCATGTGTGATGGGAAAGATTGTTGGGTTTAGTCCCACATCGGTCATCGACGATATCACGGGTGTAGGGCAAGGTTACATGATTGGGAAGATTGTTGATTTTAGTCTACATTGATTATCGGTGATGGAAAAACACAACTTACATTGATTATCTGTCTTTTAGTTTGAACGGGCCTTAGACTTTGGTGTTGGCTTCGATTGGGCCGTGGTTGTAGCAGGCCCAATGCCTAATAATATCTGGACCCCGGACCAAGTGTTGGTCTCAGGGTAGCTAGATCACTGCTGGCCATTAGATGGCCGAATCACAATGAGCCCTAACAAATATGATTTTATTTCTTAGATACCAGCAGCTGTTTATGTCATCCTCTAGTTCTTTAGATACCACCGGCTGTTTATGCCATGATCGGTTGTGATCTGTGACTCTGTGAGGATTCTTGTCTGCACCATTAACCAGGAACATGGCTTGGCAACTTGCTGGCGCCCAGGGCTTCCAAGTTCCAGATGAACTTCGCAGAGCAGGAGTCAAGGAACTGAACGAGGTAATCTGAAGATCATGAGCAGACAGACACCTGAGGGGGTTGAGCCGCCATCTTATGTGACACATTCTGGAGAAAGCTGATCTGAGGGGGTTGAGCCGCCATCTTATGTGACACATTCTGGAGAAAGCTGATCTCGAACAGATTCAGAAAAAAAATCTCCACAGACCACAGGGGCCATGTTGTATAGCCAGTGACCTATGTAGGAGTTGGCTATCTCCATACCCAACGGTGTTTGTTCTGCAGGTTTGGAACTTGGATTGCCAGGAAAGCATAGAGCGCAAATACGCTGCGAAAGAATTATTTTAACAAGAAGCTCAATGAGATGTTTATTCCATACATTATGTTTCCGCATGCTAACTTAATCAGTCATTACAATGACAGTGATGGAACCACTTTGGTAATTTACACTGTTGCAGCATCAGAGAGAGGAAAGAAAAGCTTGAAAGACAGATCACAAACTAACATGATCACGGCAAGACCATCTGCTACAACATATGTCAACATCTCCTGTTTGCGATCTTCTAAAACCAGCAGAACCACATCAGCTGATCTGAAACTCGCCGCTGGCGCGAACTTCCTTCACCTGCTTGTCATACTCATCTTCGCCGTCCTCCTCTTCCTCCTGTTCTTCCTCTGGCTTCTTGCTCTCCTCCTGCTCCTCCTCCTCAGCCCACCCGAAACCGGCCACGGGGGTGGATGACCGGGGAGGTGTCTGTGCTTCCTGGACGATCTTCATGATCTCCTCGACAGACTGGACGGAGTAGGTTGGGGCGCTATTGTCCCTCTTGTAGTACATTGCCTGCGCAGTTTCTGTGAGCTCTCTAGGTAGGTTCTTCAGGAACCACGGGTGGTTCCTGATCTCCCTTATTGTTATTCTCTGTACACAGTTGGAGAAGGTATGAATGAATTATGATTCTCTCAGGAAAGTTGATCTGAGTTTAAGCAGAAAAGTACCTTTGCTGGGTTTGCCACAAAAATTCTAGAAAGGAGCTGCCTGCAGTCCTGGGATACATGGACATACTCTGGTATTTTATATTGGATTGACATTATTCTCTGGGGGAAAAAAGGATGCACCAAGAATAAGGTTAACAAAACACAAGAATTGGCATTTGAGACTGCTTAGCAGAAAGTTCTGAAATTGTTACCCCAATGGTCTTTCTGAAATTCTTGGGGTCATCAGGATCCTCAAAAGGGTAAGCACCGGCCAGCATCACATAAAGGGTCACTCCACAAGACCACACATCAGCTGTCTGAATCATCAAACATATGATGCAAATTAGCAAATATGTTAGGAAGTGACAACAAATGAAGCGAGAACAGCTTGTCTTGAATCACACATCTTCCTTGTTGGACATTAATTAAGGTATGAATGGACAATAACGTCTACAGAAATTCAGAAAATACTCCATAATCTACAATGTTCTGAGGAAAAAAATCGAAAAAATGCCCTTTTACACCCTCTGACTTGTATATGTATGGAGCATATGCATCCACTGTTGCCAGCTATATTTTATATGCTCAGAATACAGACAAAGGTATAGAACTTTGGGACTCGGGAGTCGGGATCTCTTCAAAAAATTTAACTGCACAAACTTACCTAATTGAAAACTGTTTCCTAGACATATTGATATGAGGCTCCCATAGATCCCAATGAAATAAACTATTCAATAAAAACTTAGGCAAACACTAATCATGCTTACCATAAATCACAAAAATAAAGTTAGGCAATGATGTACCAGGACATCACAGCATGCCAACATCTAAAATGTTCATATTACAGTAATATCTTGAGAACATATAAAAAATGGCACAAGAAGATCAACCACCAGAACATTTTTTTATAATATGTTATTCCACATGCATTTTCAAAAGTAAACTGTACAAATGCACAAGTCCTGAATTAATTGAGACCGAGATGGTAAGTTTTCACCTAACATTAATAACCATAAGTGTTCTAGAATCAAAGCAGTATTCTTTTATAAAATGTCTTGTGAAAAACGATGCTACAAAACAATAATGGTTTCCTTTTTCTGAACTTCACACAAAAGTAGTTCTATACTTCTATCCAACAAGTTCGGTTCCAAGAATGCATGCTGGCAGAGAAAGTCAGTGAAACAGAAATTAGGCAGGTTGAGACAAACAGAAAGTGATCATTGGAATATTTTAATGCAAAAGCAACCGAAAACATTGTATTTATGACACAGAAAGGTGCACAATATGGTTTGGAAATTAATGCCACTTCGCATAGTCAAGGATGTTCTAGAAATCAATAATAAAATAATAGTTGATATTCTACCCATAAACTTATATACATCAATCTCCAGGGCGTCATACTATTTCTCTTTTACAAGCAAATGCAACCATTTTGCAGTGCTGGAAAGGGAAACATATAAGCAATTTGTTTTTTTAGATAGCAAAGAAACAAAAAAGCAAACGCTGCCCTGCAGCAAATCACTTCATAAGATAAGAAGGCAGTAGCTGACAATGAGAAAAAGGAAAGAGGAAAATAGCTTGAAAGGACCACAAAAGGTCAAAGAGAAGTTCAGTCTAACATGACTGCCTGAAAAGGATTGGGTCTGCGGGGCCCTTGTGAGACAACATCAATTAGCTAATTGGTAACACCAGAATCATGATGGTAAAATGGCTCAGAAAAGGACATAAAGTATGAAGTGAACCTAAAAAGATGGCCATTCGACAAAAATTGTGAGCTGTCTAACTGACGTGCCATGGGTGCGTGTCTACCTCAAGGAGTTTGTCAATTGTCATAAACATGAATTCACTTAATCTTTCTCCATTGCTCCATTCTAGCCCATAATAATGAAAAGAAAAAACATTCCTTTCACCGTTGCATGTTCCTATATATGAAAATTGTTAGGAATATCACTTGTATTCATCTAGAGGCCAAAGAGCCAGTATATATACAGAGTATAAGAGCAAAAAGGAAAAAGTCTAGAAAACCCTAATACAACCAAAGGACGGGCAAGACCCATATACACAGCCAAATACACAGCCCAATACATCTCTAACACCCCCCTCAAACTCATGGTGGATCAACATCGAGGGCAAGAACGTCTTCTACTGTTTCCAGAACCACAAGGCCCGCGAGCGCCAGCGCCTCCGCCGCCGCCTCTGCGGGCGCCACCAGCAGCAGTACGCGCAGCAGCAGGCCGCCGCCGCCGCGGCGCCGGCGGCCGCCGCCCTTGAGGCTGCAGGACCTCCCCCTCTCCCTACGCCCCCTCACGCCGCCGCCGGTGGCAGCGGCGTCGCCTCGTCCGCCGCCAGCTTCATGCCGCTGCCTCAGGTACGCTACTGCATATGCAGCCTTGTTTAGCTAGCTACGAGTAGTAGATTTCTCCATGTTTTTCAGCACGATATATACTCCTATCCTATGTGTATATATACCTTTTAATTTGACAGAGGCATTCCCGTAATGCATGTATACGAATATGCATGTGATGACTACGTACATACTACATATATAATTTATTTTCTTTTGCTTCAGGTTGTGGTCAAACGTTGATTAATTAGCGCTAATACCACATACGATTTGCATCTACAAATAATAGATGTTTGAAAGAAATGCATTCACTTTCATGTAATGGTGTATATATATAGTCCATAGAGATAGAGCTGCTGTAAAACTTGATATAGATACTTGCTCTTTAAGATTGCTACAGCAATTCATAAAAATATACACATAAATATATAACTTTCTCTGCCATTGAAGCAATCTAATACTGCCTCGCACTATACCATTGCAAATTATTAACGTCTAACTGTGTGTCGGAATATACCATATATACCGTCGAACAGTCGGTTGGCAAAAAATATTGCCGACTGACTTGGGGTGTTGGCTAAAGTCCCGTTGGTAAAAGTCTTTACCGACGGACTTGTTATTACCAACGGACTGTAAGTCGGCAATTTTCCATATTACCGACTGACAGTATGTTGGCATTTTTAAATATTACCGACGTTTAGTCCGTCGGTAGTGTTGTGTTTGCCGACTTTCAATCCGTCGAGCTTAAACAAATTGCCGACTGACGGTACGTTGGCATTTTTCAATATTACCGACGTTTAGTCCGTCGGTACTGTTAACTTTGCCGACGTTTAGTCCGTTGCCATGCTAGTTTTGCCGACACTCGGTGTGTTGCTATTCTTTACCTATTTTAAAAAATATATTATTCTCCATACAGCAATTCTCATTATACATAACATGATGCAATAAATATAGACATCCAAAAGATAGATAGCGCATCCAAAAGATAGATAGCGTACATTATTCAAAATATCATTTATCCAAAAGATATGCACATCCAACTAACATATATAGTCTTTGCACCATATCGTCTGTTCAAAAGAGAGAACACTTTCATTTGTACAAGCACATGCATACACAAAAGACTATTTATCTTCCATCCAAGCGCGCTTTATCCATATGAGAGAGACGTATCCAGCCTCCATGCATGAATTGAAGTTCAGAATCACTCAACTATGGCCTTCCCTTTTTACCTAAAAAGAACATTTATTAGTGGCATGAAAAGATAAATCATGGTAGTAATTACATCTATTAGAAACTAATTAGACACTAATTCAATCTTAACTTTGTTTTCATATAATCCCTATTGAAGGAAAACAAAAGCATATAGAGATGATAGCTTAGTAAATTCGAAGATTCACCCAGATTTTGCAAAGTAAGTGGAGCAAGTTCCAATAGTGCATAACAAGTCATCAACGCATAAGTCCAAACATATTATTTCATACTTGGCTCTTTGCATCCCAAGCCCTTCTGATCAGCAAGCCAATGAAGATTAATTCAGAAGTTTGTACATTGATTACTTTTTTTCAGTTTTTAACATAAGACTTTATTGAAGATATGCCAACACAATAGGAATGATGATACAAAAGTAGGCAGGCTAGATCAAATTCTTCAAACATGTACTAATATTGTTCTCGTGAAGGTACTATCTCACTTGAGGATTGAAAAATTAATTTAATTGATGTAAGTCAACTTGATGGAGAGTGTCCTTTTGATGCTGATCGTGAACGGGAAGAAACAGACCTTGAGCGGGACCTAGATGCTGAACGGCGACCCCTGGGAGATTTGCTGCATAGCATATTCAATACAAGTTAGTTATCAACATGGTTAGCCAAGGATGTTAGGTATCTCGGATCTCATGGCCATTAGCCATTTCTCAGAGTCCGGGCCCACCATTGCTTCCTCATAATCCTTGGGCTCGTCATTTTACAACAATAACACATCGCATTGCTCCGTCGTCAGGAGCGCGGCTTGCCCGCATAGACCTCCGTGGGGCTAGCACCTCATCAACAGGTTCGGCAACACCTTTCATCCCTGTCGTCATCGTCAGTATCCGTGTAGACGACCTCCTCCTCATCATCATCAACAGTGCGCCTCGTTGGCCGGGCAAGTAGCCACACGGGATGGAGAAGCCATCGAAGGAGCAAGGAGAGTTATTGCGGAAAAAGTTTGGAGTGGCTTCAAGATTTCATGAAGCGCACGGTAAAAGCCCCGAGCTTTTAAAGGCCGAGGGAGGTGAACCGTCGCATTAAGATTTCTCTTTGATTTTCTCCCGTCAGAATAGTTTGAGATCGTGCCGGATTCGACATCGATAGGATACATTGATTATGGGCACAAGCAATTAATTGAAAGGGCGCGAGACCAGTCAAGGCGCACAGAAAGAGGCAAGGCCTTTCGGAAATTCGGGCTTCTCAAAAGAGTAATATGCCCTAAATTGGCCGCCAGCTGGTTGCCATGATAATTTGGTGGTAGATATTTCTCAATTAAATATTTTAGCCTGATGTATCGTACGCTTAAGAAAGTCGCCAGCTTGTACACGCGGCTTAACATATCTTGGAGAAATGTATGCCTTACTGAATGTCGATAGCCAGTTACCATATTAAATGGGACTGGGATGCATGCCCAAGTTAAACCTGAAACCAACTCCTGAAATTGGAATTAGGGTTCCAAGGGTACGCTCTGAAATGAGCCACCAGCTGTACACCGCGACACACAGATATGGAAATCAATCGACAAAACTTAAATTGAGATAGGGTATGCCCCATGACGGGCCGAAATCTAGACACCGTACCAAATGGTACTCAATTAACTACTCAATCGAAGAAAAAATGATAATGATAAAAGCTTACAATCTGCTCCATAGCTCACCCGACTGCCGGTTACTACATAAGATAGTAACAGATATCACGAGCTAATTTTGGATGAAGGCCTTAAAGGTATGCTTGAAAGAGAGCCGCCATCTGTACACTGTGACAATCGGGTACAGGTATCATTCGGCCAAACTCCATCTAACAATGGTACACCTCATGACAGGTTGACTGCATTATCCTGAAAATTGTATCGTGTACCACTTGGAAAGTCCAATGTGTAGAATTCTTCTGAGTCCCTCAAAGTCTCCTTGAGTACAACGGAGCACTTGGCATGTAGAAGAAACCAGTCAGGACGTGATGTCAAGAACTGGAAGCACTCAGCGTGATGCATGACTCGGCCACAATCAGGAAGGACTACAACCAACTGCGAGGGGATCAGGGGCTACTGTGGAATACACGGACCCCAAGTATCCTACGTGGCCCATGAAGATCACCGAATATAGGGTGGGCCGAGCCCACCCTACATCAGCAAGCATAGCCTAGGTTGTGCCTTGTCTTGTCGGCAAGGCAAGACGCTTGTAAAATTCTATCCCAAGCAGGGAAGGCATGATTGTAAACACGGATAACTATACGACCGAAAAGGAAAGGTAGAAATAGGAATTCTACCTTTTAACCGACTAGTGCTCTATCTTGTAACCCTGTCCCTCCTCACTATATAAGGCGGGCATGGGACCCTGGATCGGGATATCCTACATCCTTCGACATGGATCATCAGATCATCATAATCATAAGAACACAGTACTAGGGTATTACCTCCTCTCCGAGGGCCTGAACCTATATAATCCTTGTCCTATGTTACCATCGAGTTTGAGATCGAGCTCATGACACCATATAAATCATTGCCGACAACAACCCTCGGTTAAACAAACATCGAAAACATCCGATGGGAATCCTGCTCCTCACACTGTCATGACAAGTGCTTAAGGCTGTTACACTGCTTTGCGCAAGCCTCAGATGTTCATGGATTTCTTCTTCATCAAGTGCCTTCTACGACTTCATTTACAAGCAAAGAAGGGTTTTGCTGGGAGCGCTACCTACGCTTTCGGCCAGGATCTAACTTGCATCTTAAGCTCCTACTATGGGTCAACAACAAGCCCACGCTTTCCACCCATCACCATGAGCGCCAACTACGGTGCGGGCTTCGGCTTAGGTTTCGATGGTACGCTCTAAGAGGCCGCCAACTGTACAACGCGATAAACGGGTACATGTACCACTTGTCCAAACCTAGTTTGAGATATGGTACGCACCATGATGGCCCGACTGTCGATCACTGCATCAAACGAGACTTGGGTACCTACCAAACTAATTTGAAATCCAAATTCCTTTTATGTTATGACCCGTGATTGGACTGACTGTTGTTTACCGCACAAGTTGGAACCCGATATCGTGATTTGATTCTAGATTAGGGTTTCAAGGGTACGCTCTAAAGAGGGTCGCCAGCTATATACTACAATAGCTCGGTACAGGTATCACTTGGCTAATCCCAATGTAAACAACGGTATGCCTCATGACGGGTTGATTGTCAGTATCCTAAAAATTAGACTGGGTACCACATGGAAATTCTGACGCGCAGAGCTCTATTATGTCCTTCACAGTCTTTTTGCATGCAATGGAGTACTCGACATAAAGAAGAAAACAGTCGGGAAGTGATGTCAAGAACCGAAAGCACTCGGCGTGAAGCATGACTCAGTTGGAGTGCGACCAGAAAAGCAACAAGTCGATTGTAAAGGACGAGAAAGCCATTGTGAAATACATGGACCCCATGTATCTATATGGCGGGACGTGAAGACCACCTAATAGAGGATGGGCTGAACCGGCTACATACGCACGGGTGCCACGTGAACTGTTATCTACCTTATATGGCAAGGAAAAGATAAAGATATAAGTCTATCCAAATAGGAAAGATATGATTATAATTCTGGATAACTACGTGTCCAGAAAGGAATGATAGAAATAAGAATCATACCTCATAACTGAGCAGGACTCTACCTTGTAACCCTGCCCCACTATATATGGCGGGTAGGGGACCCTAGTTCGGGAGATCCATCCATAGAAAGAATACTCGATGTTAGATCATTAGATTATCATCATAATCCCAGAGTACAGGACTAGAGTATTACCTGCACCGCGAGGGTATGAGCCTATATAATCCCTTGTCTTGTGTTACCGTCAAGTTTGGATCCATATATCTTATTGCCAAAAACAACCTGCAGTTAACCATTTGTCTACAGGTGTTCTAGGTTTCCACGTTAGAATTTGATTCTGCGCTAGAGTAACATCCCCATGTTTTCTTAACAGTTTGCCTGTTGGATCGTGTTGGATTTCCTTTTGGTTTGTACTATGTATTCATTACTTCCGTTGTGGTATGGCCTGTGTGCCAGACTTTTATATTATGAGTCTTAATCGCTACACTATGATGTATTAATTGAATTTTAGTGAGAATGATTATGATCCAAGTTATGAAATCTGTGTGTACCATTTATGAATCGAAAGACTAGTACAGATAAGGCACA
The DNA here is from genome assembly GCA_005191435.1 of Raddia distichophylla. NCBI lineage: Eukaryota > Viridiplantae > Streptophyta > Magnoliopsida > Poales > Poaceae > Raddia > Raddia distichophylla. The sequence goes on along the minus strand of SPJY01034214.1, from coordinate 661,078 downwards.
GAAGAACTCGACTCCGCTCTATGTGTTCCGACATTTTCCATCATTTTTACTAATTTTTAGACTTTTTTCATGTTTTGGGTAATTATAGCAAGCTTTGTTACTCCCTGTTTAATTGGCTAACCAATAAAACCCGTCCGTCAAGAGCTATCTAAATTTTATTTTCAAAAAAATCAAATTCATTGTATTTTAAAACGGTTAAGTTTCTGGTTTTAGAGAAAAATGGGTGAATCCATAATCTATTAAAAATAACAAATAGTTTTAAATTTTGACACTTTAAAATTTATTAAAGGTATTTAAATATCTTTGGTGGATTGGTGCATAATTGCATTTCGATCGGGATAGAGCCGAATGAGTTGGGTTCCTTGGTTTGGGTAAAATGTCGTTGCACACGTGTCAGCACGCCTTCCCAGCTGCCGCCGCATCATCGTGCACACGCGTCGATCCCTTCCCCCGCACGTGCGTCTCCCTTTAGTCTCTCGCAGCCGTCACCACTCAACCTGTCAGCAGTCTCAGCGCCCACCCAACGGTCTCCGGCTCTCCGCTACTCCGCCCGCATCGGGCTCCGGCCACCGCGCGAATGGATCCCGACCAAGTCACTTGCGCCGGAGACCACACGCACCACCACCTCCCCGACGCCACCGCATCAGCAAGTGGCGGCCGCAACGACGACAGCTGGGCACGCGCGATGCTCCGGCGCGGATGGGACCTGGCCCGGAAGGCCGCCATCGCCGGCGCCGCCGCCCCTGTTGCTCCTCTCCGCCGCGGGCCTGGCTTTGTCCGTCCCCTTCGCTGCCTACCTCCTCAGCCTCGCCGCCACCAACAGCCTCATGAGCGCCCTCCTCCCTGTCGCCCTCCATGATGAGCGCCCTCGGACTACACCTACGACGACTCAGACGACGAGGACGCCGAGCAAGAATTCATGGACGCCCCTCAACCTCAAGGATACGGCCAAGAGACTCCGGTGTTCGACTATTGGAGTGAAACAGAGGAAGACACCATCATGGAGTTGGAAGAGAACGATGGTGTCACACCGCTGCCGCTGTCACGGCATCCTGCTTTCTACGATCTGTTGGCCGACAAGAAGGATGTGGCTGTAGAAGGTGAAGTTGCTGGCCGAAAATCATTTGTGTCAAACAGTGGCGACAGGGAAGAGGAGGGCACAACCTTGGAACAGAACGAGTTTAGAACAAAGGAAGCGCTTGATGCTGCCCAAGAACCATTTATATCAAACAGCGTTGGCAGGGCAGTGGCACTGGCAGCCACAACCATGGAAGAGAACGAGCCTAGTACCAAGGAGACGCTACCGCAGGGCTTTGTTGTCACTGAATCAGCAATGCGCAACAAAGATAACGGCGTGGTTCAGGGAATGGTGGCATCAGGCCAAGAATCGTCGATGTCAAACATTGGAAGAGACAAAACAGAGGATGGGAGAGCCCTGGAAGAAACGAAGTACACCACGGAGATTCCGTCGCTGGGCGGCTTTGATGTTTCTGAATTACCAGAGCCAATGTTGGCTGACAAGAACTTTGTGGCTAGGGGAGAGGGAGAAGGTGAAGTGACTGTGGAGGTGGCTGTGGAAGAAGTGATCGGTGATGCTGATAGCATAACCGTGGAGGCGACGGAGGTGGAAATGGATGTTGTCGCTATTGCAGAACCTGAAAGTGTGACCATACTATCGAGATTGCAGCTTTTGAGTCACAGGAGATGGCAGACGATGGTGATACTGTTGGAATTACTGTGATAGAAGACATTGTGAGGGAGTCTAGTGGTTTAAAAATGGAGGGTGTAAAGCCCCATGACCTAGGAGCTGTTTGTAGCTTTGTTTCAGACTCATCAATGGTGAGCGTTCAAGATGTTGAGGATGGGATGTCCAGTGAACGCGCACAATATGTTTCCACCACTGCTGATATTGTTATTGTGAAGGGTAGGCCGGATTGTGACCAATCTTATCAGGCAACTGATTTGGGATTCATGGTGATGAATGAAGGGACTAAGGTAGTTGCTGCAGGCAAGGTGAGTATAACTTGTTATATTCCTATCCTCTTTATTTATCGCTTATATCATATCTACGGTTTTGTCCATAATGGTTATAAAAGTGTTGTTTTATCGCTAGACATGATAATTTCACTAATTTACTAGCTTACTGCAGGTAAACATGTGTGAAAACTACTGCATCCGTAACTTCAGTACAGAACTGACCCCATTTTTGCTAATCCATAGATGGACACGAAAATGGTTATGACATGAATTATTTAAAGTCAAATAACGTCGAATTTCGTGACTTAACAGATAGGTGGTTCAGGGCTTGTCCTAGCAGTAGAGTATTAAACTGAATGCATTTAGTTTAAATCAAACTATGTTTGAATTCTGCAAACAGATATGACAGGGTATACTAACAGTACATACTGTTTTATAGCAGTCAACTTCACATCATACCACTCTCCAAAATAAATAAATTCATGCTACAGTGCTATGGAACAAACTCAGTTACCCTGTCCCTGTATTTTTTCAGAATATGGAGCAATAAATTAATCATTCCGACAAAAGGAAGCAATAGAATAAAACTTATGGTTGCAAATTTGCTTTTTACACCTGTACATTTTCAAAAGCTAGCCCTGTTTGCATCTCGCTCAATCATTGGTAACACTAGCAAGTGCATTTCATATTTTACTCTCCATCGTCTGTGTTTAGAAGGAGGTTCAGTGTTAACTAGCATGCTCACAAATCATTTTATTATTATGTAAAATTTAGATACTTCCGAAATATCCCACTCCATAGTCCATATTTTTTCGATAAAGGTTACAGATATTTCCTCTACGTCCGAAGATGTATGCAGACCAAACAACATCGCACAGGAAAGTTATTATATGTTACTGTTACACCGATGGGCCCATATGTACGATGAGTATGCGCTACTGCAGCACGGTGTTGTAGTGGATACTGTAGCACGGTTGGGTTTGTTAGGGATTAGATTTCTATGTTTTCAAAAATTAGAATCAGGATTGGTTCCCTGTGTTAATATCCAAGTTAGTCTTTCCTAGGAATTAAGTCTTTCTTTTCTGAAAATGCCAAAGTCGGTGCTCTCTATAGAATGGAGAGTTAGGTATCCTTTATCATGATACAATCAAACGAAGTAAATTGAGATTAATCTCATAGGTGGTGGCTCCGATTAGCAGGCTCGGCGCTAGCTTCTACAAGACCTTGTCTTGCCGGCATCAAGTGTCGTATCCCCACCTTGTTCCGTGCTGTAAAACCATTACGCCAACCAAAGGGGGGTGATTGGGAGCCTTGAAAATTTTTTATCGGATGGTGCTCCTCACACTTACCAAATTTCCAAAATATAAACATCGTGATAACTATCTATACCCTGCTCAGTGTCAGCCACGTATCCGCCGAGAGCTGCATCACTAAGATGAACACACACAAAACCAACACCTTACCTTTTCTGCAAGGTTAACTTCACAAACATCATAAACCTCAACATCCTGTACAAAAGGATTATTTGAATGCAATTAGCTACACAATCAGTTCTAATACAATTCTGTCGGACACTGTCCGTCACCACCAGACACCGTTTCAAATTTCGCGCCCCTTGCGACAAATGCTCTACCAAAGTAATTCAAAATCTCACCAAAGTAACACGTCACATATATTAATCACAACATCAGCGTATCCACCACATGTATCTCAACACTCCCCCTGATGAATATGTTGACAAACCTTTTTAAAAAGGATTGTAATGTTTTGAAAATGAAAAACAAGAAGCATTTGAAAATGTCAGGCCATGCTTGATTAAAAATTGATGCAGTTGTTCGCCATATCCAAGACATGAGAAACAAATTCCCCCAAGGGCAAAATCTTCCCATTTTCATTTTGGAATTAGTTAATGCCTTTTTTCAAAATGAATCTCCCCCTATTAGCAATATAGGCATCAAGATTAAGTGAGAAGAGCAAAATATAAGATGCAATGCACATGCAACCCTAAGAAGATTTGACAATTATCCAACTGAACATGAAGCACAAGTGAAAGATGCGCGGAACTATTCAAATTGAAGTTTGGTGCTATCAAGTTCAATAGATGCTAGTAAATTGATTTTCATTTTTGGGAGACGTGGTGAGATACACAAACCAAATGCCGAGGCCTAAGCAGACATCAATAAGGCACCAATAGAACACCACAAGCAATCTTTTGAAATCCAAGTAGCACAAAACGATTACTCGGCTAACTAGCATTTTTTTAATCAAATTTTGCAAATGTTTTTTTTGTTTGCTTGATTTTAAAAGAGAGCTTCGAGCCTTACAAACCAATGACCAACGGTACCCACCATTACTCTGAAGGATTCATCCGTCTTGGCTATCCAATTTTCTTCCAAGTTCATGCCTCTTTTGTGTAATGGCAGGTCGTATCGTAAAGGATAATTGGTGAAACTCTCCAAAACAAGAAATTGCCTTTTTTTTGTTTTTCTATTTAAATGAGCAAAAGATTTTAGCTAATAAAAGATTTCACCAAGTTGCAATAGCAACTAAAAGTAAACCACAATAAGCTCACTAAGCAATAACACTTGGAAAGTGAAGATCTCAAGCCACATCTATTTTGAAAAAAATCAAAACATTTGAATTTTTTTTAAACCTCGCTATCCATTGAACTAGTTAGCTCAAGCTATGATGAGAAAACAGAAGGCATTTTATCAAGCCAAAATTCCAAAGCATAATGGACAAAGCTCCAAAAAACAAAATGATGTCTATATGCTAATGCAAAGTTACCTGAAAACTCCCCCTCAACAAGTGAGTCAACAGTTTCATCCCAAAAGGATGTACATGAAAAGTAGCAACAATGAATAAGGAGCCGAAAAGCCAAAGAATGCACCGGGCCTTTCACATAGATGAAGGCAAGAATCAGAAAAACACTCAAGCTCAGACCCCATCCTCACTCTGCTTGTTCTTGAACACCCATTTAGTACGTATTATATTATGTTCATTAGGGTGTTCAACAAGCTGCCAGACTTTATTACTATCTAAATTTTTCAACTCTTCATGTATTGCACTCACACATGAGGGATCAGAATGAGAATGGGTGACATCCTTCAGCTCAAAGGAAGCAACGAAAGTAGCAGACAAGCAAAGGTGAGTGAGCTGTTACTTTGATCGGGTTACCATACTATCGGTCAAATCGCCGAACATCTGCTCAGGGGGATGGTCTTTTTGGATATGTCGAGGAGCCCTAGAAATGGCCTCTACTTCAGGAACAAGAGAGGAAGGCTCAGAGCCACCGGGCAAATATTCTATAGGTGCGAGCCTAGAAACACATGGTGAGAGCTGAGTTAAAGCAGAAGCTAAAGGGTGATCCTGAGAAAGAACATTGGAATTTGGAGGCGCCACTAGTAGAGTCAAGCCGAGGTCAGGCTCCGTAGAACCATCATCTCCAACAAGTCGAGGTCTGTAATACCCTACGCCTCGTACTATCCCAGACGCCGTAATTAACCGCAGAATTTCTATAACCAAGGAAAAGGCCATCTGAAGATCGAGATTCAAATTTGTTCAAATTTCCAGTCTTCAGAATAAAGCACTTGCATCCAAAGACCTTAAAATGTGAAACACTAGGCTTGCGCCCATATCGAAGCTCTTTGGATGTGCGATGCAACTTGGATCTCAGAAACACCCTGTTAGAAACATAGCAAGCTGTAGAAACAACCTCAACCTAGAATGCCTAGGAGTATAATATTCATCAAGCATAGTCCTAAACATCTCTACCAAAGTGCGATTCTTTCTCTGCACAACGTCATTATGTTGGGCGATATGCGGAGAAGAGAATTGATCCTCAACACCAGAATCAAAACAAAAAGTTTTGAAATGTGCATTCTTGAATTCTGTGCCGTTGTCTAAATGGATTGCGTAAACAGCTCCTTGGAACTCAATTGACAATCTGTGAACCAAGGATAAAAAATGACCAAATGTTTCGTCGTTGGTCACCATGAAGTAAACCCAAGAGTACCGCGAAAAATCATCGACTATAATCAGCACATACCATTTGCCACCCATGGATTGTACTCGAGAAGGACCAACAGTGTCCATATGAAGCAATTGCCCCGGTGCATTAGTCATCACCTTGGTGACTAGTGGGTAAGCAGCGGCAACCATTTTCCCATGCTGGCAAGGAGAACAAACTTTGTCATTGACCATCTTGAGTTTGGGCAAATCACGAGTCAGATCGTGGCTGCTAACTCTGGTCAAGTTATCAAACCCAATGTGACCCAATCTCCTATGCCAGAAGGAGATGTGACGGGACTCTGAAGCAATCAAGCAATCAGAAGAGCCAACTGAAGATCGAAAATAACCATGAAAAACTCTTTCAAATATGTGAATCCCGCAAGCAAAACTCTCAGAAGAATCAAAACCCTCATCAGTCAGCTGAGAAAATGAAGGCAATTTATAGCAAAGCTTGCTGAAAAGGGCCACATCCTTAAAGACAACCTGATCACTAACCTGTATAGGACCTCGGGCGAGCACATCGCCTGAAGAAGCATCCCCAAAAGTGATTTTCTCACCCTGAGGCTCACGGACTAGGGAGGAGAACCAATGAGAGTTTCTGCTCAAGTGACGACAACCGGAATTAATGATCCACAAGTCCCCCTTTCTAGCCTGACGTGCCCGAGTCAACGAGTAAAGAAACATGGCTCAGCATTGGGAAACAAAAGAGCTGTCTTTGGAACCCAATACTGAGTCACGCGACCGAAACGAACGGACTCTACCTGAACTAGGTCAACTCCTCTAGTAGGAGCACATCCCTGTGCTGGATGTGGAGGATTCTGCTGTTTAGCCGAGGCAGGTACATCATGTCCCCGTTTCCTGCCTTCGTTTCTATTACCAGTCCTCCACCATGGAGTCGGCACCTCACGTCGTGGACTAGCACCTCTATTGCTAACTGGAGGCGTGCCCTGAGGACGATGCTGCTCACGCCCTAGACCGACAACAGGATAAGCATCAGAACGCTCGGCTCCAAACCCTGGTCGTTACCCACCGTTTTAACCTAAGGAGAAGCCACCCTAGGTGCGGGTGACTTAGGAAGGCCTTGGTTCTTGACTGCTTTACTACGGTCCTTATGTGTTTTCTTATCACGACGGAAGCAATCCTTCTCAGTGTGTCCTATTCTATCGCAGAAAGTGCAAATGGCTTCTTTGCCTCTCCTAGGGGTCGGAGCAATAGTGGAATTATCCTTCTTATGTGGACTCTCGAGCACAAGAGCCTGGACTGGCCTCACAGTAGCACTCTCATTGATTATCCTAGCAGACCTGAAGACAGTGGTCTTAGAAACCCTTTCCCTAAGAACCACTCATTACCCATTTGCATCTAGGCCAAGGACTATAGAAGGGTGTTTGCTGATGTGTTCAAGCCAATCATACCCAAAACCTCTACCCGTTGAAAACTTGCTTTTGTCAAGAATCAAATTCAGCTTTCTCTTGCCCCAACAAATTTCTCAAGGGTGCTCATGTGTAACTCACACTCCTGATGAAGCTGGGAGCAAAACTCGCAAGAAAGGAAACAGTCTGAAGAGTCATGTTCGTCTATGTTTCCCTTGCCCAAAGCCTTACGACACCTGTCGCTAAGCAGCTTGACTTCACTTTTAAGAGCCTGACAGGAAACACACTCAGCAATCTGAACCTCGGCTAGTCTATCCTGAAATCTTGCACTCATATCCTAATAGACACTAGCCAACTCCCCATCAAGTTATTCACAACGTTCACAGGAAGATGCAACAAGCAAGGCAATGTCCAACTCAATGATTTTAGATCACAAGTTCATGTTTTCTAACCTGTAGGAGGTGCAATCTAGGCATGTAGTATCAACAGAGTAGAAGTTACAGCTCTCATCTGAGCTCAGTGGGTCCTTAGGTGAAACATGATCTATACAACCCTCATCTGGGCTGACAGGGTCCTTAGGTGTAGTGTGTGCAGCAGGATCGGCACAAATCATGGAGGTATCAATCATGTAAGCAGGTTCTATTTTAGAAACAGAGGTAGCAACAAGAAAAGCTTCTATAGTTTCATCTAGTTCTAAAAGCATACTAGAATGACTCCACTTAAGCAAATCAAAATATACAACCACACTTCTATGCAAAGCTTCAAATTCAAGCAATTCTTGAGTCAACTTATCACAATCCTTCTAGCCATTAGAGTCGACTGGAGGAGGGCAAGAACACATATGGGATTTGACATTAGCAATCTTAGAGTTTAGATAAGCTACTTCCTCCTCAAGTCCCTTACATCTAGACCTACTCTTAGCAAGTTTGTCATCCAGCTGTGAAATGCCTCGGTGAGGTGGTTGTAGGTGGGACCTACCTCATCATCGGAGTCGGTATACAGCTCATAGTCGTCGTTCACATCTGCCAGTAAGCACATGCCGGTGTAGTCGACGTCATCGTTCTCTGGCTGCCCGTCATCTCCATCATCTGATCGCTCGTCAGCTTTGTTGAAGAGGTTGGCCTCATCCAGAGCGGCCAAAACCTTCTCGATCAGAGGACGTCCCTTGGCCAGCTTGGGATTCTTCTTCATCTCATCCTTAACACCATTGAAGTTGCGGTTATTTTTGATGAAGTTGCTCCGGGATGGCGCAGTGTAGTTGTTCTTCTCCTCCTCCAAGTTTGGGACAGTCGCGCTTGATGTGGTTGAGGCCACCACACCCAAAACACCTCAGGATGCCCCGTATGTGCTAGGTCACCCGCCTGTAAGCATGAGAGAATTTTCTAGCAAACAACGCGAGCTGCTCCTCTGGAATCTTGTCCATCTAATCATTGGACAGCTCACAGAGAGCAAAAAAGAGAAACCCACACCAGTGGAATAAGAACCATAAGGGTCAGTGATCAAGGCTGTGAACGAAGGACCCGACTCTCTTGCAATATGCTCAAGCTCATGAGTCTTGAGATTCATGTAGAGCCCATCCAAGGTCAGTTTCAAGAGATCAGCTGCCTGCCGGATAGCGGTCACGTTCATGTCACAGACCTTCAAATCTAAAGCAGACAGAAAGTTTCTAGCGTTCTCCGAATCGTTATAGGTCGTGCCCACCGAACGGAGTTCACTCAGAATCTTTGTGAACCGGCTCAAACAAGCATTCAATGTTTCACCAGTCTTTTATGCAAACCAATTAAACTCCCTCTTGTGTTGATCCTGCCTCACCACCCTAATCTTGACTATCCCCTCATGGTAAGCTTGGAGGATAGACCAGATGGTGAGCAACATGCTCATACTCCCCTCGGTTAAGGCCTTGAATGATGTAGTTTTGACCTTTCGCATTAAGCTCGACATCAGATTGGTTAAAGGTCGTAACCTCCTCAGACAACACATAAGGATTTTTCACTTTTAGCCAACTATTGTAGCCCTGAGCCATAATATACACCTCCATCCTCATCTTCCAATAAGGAAAATTGACTCCGGATAAAATAGAGGTTTGGTGGAATATTTATCCGCCATAGCTAAAGGCAATAGGAAAGGTTTCAAAACATCGGTGAAAATCTTGCAAAAGAAACATAACCTTGCTCTGATACCAGTTGTAAAACCATTACGGCGACCAGAGGGGTGAATGGGAGCTTTGAAAATTTTTTATCGGACGGTGCTCCTCACACTTACTAATTTTTTGAAATATAAACATCGTGACAACTATGTATACCCCGCTCAGCGTCAGCCACGTACCCGCCCATACTTGCATCAATGAGGTGAACACACACAAAACCAACACCTTATCTCTCATACAAGGTTAACTTCACAAACATCATAAACCTCAACATCCATGTACAAAAGGATCATTTGAATGCAATTAGCCACACAATCAGTTCTAATACGATTCTATCGGGCACTGTCCGTCAGCACCAGACACCGTTTCAAATTTCATGCCCCTTTCGGCAAATTCTCTACCAAAGTATTTCAAAATCTCACCAAATTAAGTAACACGTCACATATATTCATCACAACATCGGGGTATCCTCCACATGAACTACGACGGTCGATGGTACGACGACCGACATTCCCTCTGTAGACAGTTGAGGAATTTTCTGGAATTACACTCTTTCTCATTGCTTGCTTTGATACATATATACATTCTACGTGGGCCAATGGGCCATACTCACATAACCACATATACAAATACACATATAGGCCCAACACTCCGCCTCAAGATGGGTGATAGATATATATCATCGCCATCTTGTTACAAGATGAAACACATTCTATACTACCTAATCCTTTTGTTAAGCCGTCATCTACTTGTTCTTTAGTGGTTACAAAGCCCAATACTAGTACTCCTTCGTCTAGTCTTTCCTTAATATAGAACCGATCTAACTCTACATGCTTTGTTCAATAATGCTGAACTGGATTGTTGGCAATGCTAAATGTTGACTTGTTATCACACCATAGCTTCATCGGTGTAGCTTCCATCAACCTTAGCGTGGATAGAAGATTTTTTATCCACAACATCTCACTTAAGCTTGTAGCCATAGCACTATATTCAGCTTCAGACATGGAGTGAGATACCACTGGTTGCTTCTTACTTCTCTAGGATACCAGATTGCCACCCACAAATATACAATAGCCTGAAGTTGATTTTTGATCATCTAGACAACTTGCCCAATCGGCATCACAAAAACCTTCCATTCATGTGTCCATTTCTCCTAAACCACAATCCTTTCCCCGGGCTTCCTTTTAGATAAGAAAAAATTTTATATGCAGCTTCTAAATGACCACTTCTAGGATCATGCATGTATCTACTAATGACACGCACATCATAGGCTATATCCGGCCTAGTGCAATATGTAGATCAATCGACCCACAAGTCGCTGGTACTTTTCTTTATCAACTGGATCACCTGATTGTGCACATAACTTATGGTTTGGACCGATTGGATTTGAGGTAGGACGACATCCAAGCATACCTGTCTCATTTAGAAGGTCTAGCACATATTTTTGTTGTGATAACACTATTCCTTTTGGTGATCTTGCAATCTCAATATCGAGAAAATATTTAAGTTGGCCCAGATCCTTCACCTCAAACTCCTTCATTAGAATTTCTTTTAATCTAACTATTTCTTGGTTATCATTTCCTATGATAACCATATCATCCATATACACAGCAAGGATAGTGATGCGGCCATCGGAATGATGATAAAGTATAGTATGATCACCATTACATTGTTTATACCCCAAACCACACATTGCACATCTAAATAGATCAAACCATGCTCTTGGTGATTGTTTTTAGACCATATATGGATTTTATTAACCGCAATACTTTACCTTTTGTTTGAGAGGTGACAAACCCAGGTGGGATTTCTATGTATACTTCCTCCTAAAGATCTCCGTGTAGAAATGCATTCTTTACATCCAATTGATGTAGCGGCCAATTGAAATTTACAGCACAGGATATTAGAATTCTCACCGTACTCATCTTTGCTACTGGAGCAAAGGTCTCATCGTAATCAATCCCGTATGTTTGATTATAACCCTTCGCCACAAGCCTTGCCTTGTATCTCTGAACTTTTCCATCAGGATTCTGCTTCATAGTGTATACTCACTTGCAACCTACCACTTTCTTTTCTTCTGAGAAGGGTACATGATCCCAAGTTTTGTTCTTTTCAAATGCTGCTAGCTCTTTTTTCATGGCCTCATTCCACTTTGAATATTGCTTTGGCTCTCTACATGTCTTTGGGATTGGCACTGATTGGAGAGATGCAATAAAAGCTTTGTAGGCTGTTGATAAGGATTCATATGAGACATAGTTAGCTATGCCATTGTCACCACTGTCAGTGATACAGGTATCTTTAAAACCATATCTTGATGGTGATTTCCCTACTGTACTCCTCCTTTGCCTCCTCATTGCAATGGATAAATTTTCCTCTTCCCAATTTGCGACTCCTCTTCCCCTGCATTAGAAGATACTTGCACAAGATCTCAAGACTCTGATGACTCACTTTCATTCTCAATAACATCTTGAGGTGATTGCTGCTCCATGGACAGAGGCACCAGTGAGGTTCATGACTTCCTTCTTGTATAAACCTGAAGAGTTGGCTTCATCTTTAAGCACACCTGCAAATTTTGTTCTTCATTCGGATTTACCCTCTCTTTTCCACATGAAGGCTCATCCATAGAGCATGGGATTAAACCAGTCATCACTTGCCTTGATTCAGACTCTTCTCCATTATGCTCCAAGTCTTCACATACTCCATTTGTCTGAAGATCTGCAAACAGCATACTGAGATCTGTTCTTTCTCCATAGAAAGGAATGGATTCTCTAAAGGTTACATCCAAACTAACATATACACGCCTTTCAGATGGACTCCAGCATTTATAACCCTTTTGTCCAGATGAATATCCAATAAAGATACACTTGATCGCTTGTGGATCTAGTTTTTTGACTGAAGGTCGATGATCCCTTACAAAGCAAGTGCACCCAAATACCTTTGGTGGCACAACATATTCATTTTTCCCAAATAACATTTCATATGGGGTTTTCATCCTAAGAATTCTTGATGGCATGTGATTAATAAGATGTGTGGCAGTCATGACTGCTTCACTCCATAGAAATTTAGGCACATTCATTGTATACATAAGTGAAAGAGATGCCTCTAAAAGATGTTGGTTTTTTCTTTCAGCTACACCATTCTGTTGAGGTGAATCAACACAAGATGTTTGATGTAAAATTCCTTCTTGTGAAAGGAAGTTTTGAAACTCATTGTTCTCAAACTCTTTTCCATTATTAGTCCTAATGATCATTAGTGTTGAACTAATTTTTTACACAAGCATAGAAATCCTTAAAGCATTTAAGAACCTCATTTTTATGTTTCATGAGATATAGCCATGTCATACGAGAAAAAAATCAATAAAGGTGACGAAATACTTCATTCCGCTCATAGAAATAACCGGGGAAGTCCACACATCGGAATGAACTAATATAAAAGGTGACACACTTGGAGTCCTCTACTAACATATGAGGTTTTCATATGTTTCCAATACTTGCATGCATCACACACTAGTTTCAGTTTGTCCACCTTAGTCATTTCATTAGCAAATACTCTCCTCATGGTCTAAAAAGATATGTGCCCAAGTCTACAATGCAAAAGCATTGCCTCAGCTTCCCCTTCACCTGTTGTAGTTGATAGAGTAAGACATGTAGCTTTAGCTTTATTTGTACTTCTTCTATCAAGGTACCAGAGTCCATCATGTCTGACTCCAGTCCCAAGTGTCCTCCCAGTCTTCCTTTCCAGAATTACACAATTTTCATGATCAAGAGAAACTCGCCAATCCATATGATCAACAAATGAGCTTATGAAAATTAGATTAACCAAAAAAGAAAGGACATATAATACTGATGACAGTGTAGTAGATGGTGTGCATTGCATTGTACCAACACACTTAATTGGTCGAGATGTTCCATCTGCAGTCTGGATTGTCTCCTTATGAGAGTGTGGATATGACATGTGTGATATAAATTCACTTGGCATACCAGTTACATGCCTTGATGCACCCGAATCTAGTATCCAATTAGAATTAGAATTTTGAATGGATGTGAGAGCATGACTTGATATACCTTACTCAACTTGAACAAGATTGGCAACATTTCCACTTGTTGATTCTTGTTCTTTAGCCTTTACATCTTCTGATTCGGCCATAACCACATTTGATTTATGATCACCACTAAATCCACGACCTCTACCACCTCTGCTAGAACCACCACCTCTACTAGAACCACCTCTGTAGTTATCTCTACCCCTTCCTTGATTGGGCTTGGGTGGAGCACGACAATCTTGAGCCAAATGCCCCTTTTTCCATAATTGAAGTCACAAATGTTGGATGAGATGGAGATGAACTTATATTTCTCGCCATCTTCAATCTTACCTCCTCGTGTTTCATAGCTGCTATGGCCTCCACTAAACTAGGGATAGTAGGTTGATGGAATATGGTGGCACGCCTTCCATCAAACTATGGGTTTAACCCTCTCAGAAATTGGAGAACGCTTTTTTTTCTATCCACTTCTTCACCAAAGTTACACTACATCAGCCCATAGATGCTTCAACTCTGCAACATATTCCATCACAGATAGCTCCCCTTGTTTCAAATCACTAATCTTATCTTTTGTCTCAGCGAGTAACATTACTTTCTCAACACCAGAGTACATCTTTTTCACGGTTTTCCATATCTCTGCTGCACTTGCAATAGTATCTATAAACCCAGCTGTGGTTGGATACATAGAGCTCAACAACCATGCAATCACTAGAGAGTTTGTAGCATCCCAATTCCTCCATGCAACACTTGACTTTTTTGCTGGCTCAATTGATCTTCCGTCAACAAAGCTATAAAGTTTCTTTGCATTCAACAATAGCACTGCCCTTCTTGACCAAGCCAAATAATTTTGTGTACCTTCTAGCTTAATATCATTTGGCATCAATTCAATTTTATGGACAGTATCTTGTTGTGGCACAATTTCCTTACTTGAAGATGAAACCTCGGTTGACTTTGCCGCAAGTAGTTCCACCAATTTTCCAAGAATTTGTTCAATCCCTTGATTCTCTGCCATCATTCAAGCACTCTAGCTTGTTCCTCTCTTCTTCTAGCACCAGTGTTGCGGCACAACTCCACAAAATCCTCTTTGCTGCTGCACGCAGCAATTCTATTACCAGCACTACAGGAGCACCGAGCAGCTCTACTTCAGCAACTCCCTCTTCTCCACTTCTACCTTCCTCTTGTAAAAAGTTGAGAGTCCAACTTCAATAGTTGCTGACCTGCTACTGGAGCCAAACGAGCAAGCGTGACAACAGCAAATCCCTCTGTTTCTTGCCGTCGCAGCCTTCCTACCGCAGCAACTACTCCCACTCGCGCAGCCGGCGCTCGTTCTTCGCAGCCTTCCGAGCTGCCTTCCACTCCTACTTCTTCACCTCCGACGGTGCCGCTATTCACCACCACCACGCCGCGCTCAGGACCACCACTACGCCGCGCTTGAGGGCGTCGTCGACTGCCCTTCCGCCGCTCCTATGCCTTAGAACCCCTCTCCTGCTCGTGGTCGGAGATCGTCTTCCCCACCGTCCTTGTTCTTCCTTGCTTTGACTAGGGTTCACGCTCTGATACCATGTAGACAGTTGGGGAATTTTCTGCAATCACACTCTTTCTCATTGCTTGCTTTGATACATATATACATTCTACGGGGGACAATGGGCCATGCTCACATAACCACATATACAAACACACATATAGGCCCAACACCCTCTATCGACAACGACCGTACGACGGTTATCAGCGACGCCGAGCAGCCAATTGACAGCTATCATCGGTAGATCGACGAAGAGCGGCGTGCGTTTGATCCACCCCCGATGTTGAACTTTGAAGAGCGCTTCAAGCAGATTGAGGCTAACGCGGTGAAGATGAAGACGTCCCTCACAACCTAGAGGCGTAGATCACCAATCTCACTAAGACAGTCACGAAACTTACGAAGGCGTTCGGTAGGACGGTGGCGGTGCTCGCCGATCTAGCGCGGGAGAAGTACGGCGGGGGCCACCCTAGGGTCGGGACCGACAACGACGGCGGCAACACTGACTTCTTCATGATCAAGAGAAACTCGCCAATCCATATGATCAACAAATGAGCTTATGAAAATTAGATTAACCGGAAAAGAAAGGACATATAATACTGATGACAGTGTAGTAGATGGTGTGCATTGCATTGTACCAACACACTTAATTGGTCGAGATGTTCCATCTGCAGTTTGGATTGTCTCCTTACAAGAGTGTGGATATGACATGTATGATGTAAATTCACTTGACATACCAGTTACATGCCTTGATGCACCCGAATCTAGTATCCAATTAGAATTAGAATTTTGAATGGATGTGAGAGCATGATTTGATATACCTGACTCAACTTGAACAAGATTGGCAACATTTCCACTTGTTGTTGTCGATTCTTTTTCTTTAGCCTTTACATCTTCTGATTCAGCCATAACCACATTCGATTTATGGTCACCACTATATCCACGACCTCTACCACCTCTGCTAGAACCACCACCTCTACTAGAACCACCTCTGTAGTTATCTCTACCCCTTCCTTGATTGGGCTTGGGTGGAGCACGACAATCTCGAGCAAAATGCCCCTTTTTTTCATAATTGAAGCACCCTCTAGTCTGGTATCCTGTCACCACAAATGTTGGATGAGATGGAGATAAACTTATATTTCTCATCATCTTCAATCTTACCTCCTCGTGTGTCATAACTACTATGGCCTCCACTAAACTAGGGAGAGTAGGTTGATGGAATATGGTGGCACGCCTTCCATCAAACTATGGGTTTAACCCTCTCAGAAATTGGAGAACGCTTTTTTTTCTATCCACTTCTTCACCAAAGTTACACTACATCAGCCCATAGATGCTTCAACTCTGCAACATATTCCATCACAGATAGCTCCCCTTGTTTCAAATCACTAATCTTATCTTCTGTCTCAGCGAGTAACATTACATTCTCAACACCAGAGTACATCTTTTTCATGGTTTTCTATATCTCTGCTGCACTTGCAATAGTGTCTATAAACCCAGCTATGGTTGGAGACATAGAGCTCAACAACCATGCAATCACTGGAGAGTTTGTAGCATCCCAATTCCTCCATGCAACACTTGACTTTTCTGCTGGCTCAATTGATTTTCCGTCAACGAAGCTATCAGTTTCTTTGCATTCAACAATAGCAATGCCCTTCTTGACCAAGCCAAATAATTTTGTGTACCTTCTAGCTTAATATCATTTGGCATCAATTCAATTTTTTGGATAGTATCTTCTTGTGGCACAATTTCCTTACTTGAAGATGAAACCTCGTTTGACTTTGCTGCAAGTAGTTCCACCAATTTTCCAAGATTTTGTTCAATCCCTTGATTCTCTGCCATCACTCAAGCACTCTAGCTTGTTCGTTTCTTCTTCTAGCACCAGTGTTGCGGCACAACTCCACAAAATCCTCTCTGCTGCTGCACGCAGGAGTTCTATTTCCAGCACTATAGGAGCACCGAGCAGCTCTACTGCAGCAACTCCCTCTTCTCCACTTCTACCTTCCGCTTGTAAAAAGTTGAGAGTCCAACTTCAATAGTTGCTGACCTGCTACTGGAGCCAAACGAGCAAGCGTGACAACAGCAAATCCCTCTGTTTCTTGCCGTCGCAGAAGCAGCAGCTACTCCCACTCGCGCAGCCGGCGCTCCTTCTCTGCGCCCTTCCGAGCTACCTTCCGCTCCTGCTTCTTCACCTCCGATGGTGCCACTATTCACCACCACCACGCCGTGCTCGGGGGCGTCGTCGACTGCCCTTCCCCCGCTCCTACGCCTCAGCACCCCTCCTGCTCGTGGTCGGAGATCGTCCTCCCAGCCGTCCTCGTTCCTCCGTGCCGCAGCCACCAGCTTCTGCTTCTTCCTTGCTTTGACTAGGGTTTGGTCATCGCCATCACCCGCTCTGATACCATGTAGACAGTTCGGGAATTTTCTATAATCACACTCTTTCTCATTGCTTGCTTTGACAGCTATCATAGGCAGATCGACGAAGAGCGGCGTGCGTTTGATCCACCCCCGATGTTGAACTTTGAAGAGCGCTTCAAGCAGATTGAGGCTAACGCGGTGAAGATGAAGACGTCCCTCACAACCTAGAGGCGTAGATCACCAATCTCACTAAGACAGTCACGAAACTTACGAAGGCGTTCGGTAGGACGGTGGCAGTGCTCGCTGATCTAGCGCGGGAGAAGTAGGGCGGGGCCACCCTAGGGTCGGGACCGACCACGACGGCGGCAACACTGACTTCATCGGCAACATCGAGTAGTAGGGAAGACGGTCCCACTGACAATGCCTTGCCGGTCTCTTCTGGTTAGTGGGCTCACAAAGTTACGAGTGTCCATCCAAAGCAACATCATGGCGCTCAGCCCTACTGTCGCTCCTCGTCTTCCTCCATGCCGAGGGCAAACTTGGCGACTGCAACGCCAAGCACACACTCGACGACCACGACATTTCCATCCTCACCGATGAATGCGTTGCGAATAGGATACACCTCACTGCTACATCAAGCCCATGGTGATGCACTTCGTCTTCAGCATCGGCATCATATCCTTGGGCATCGTTGTTTCAATCTTGAAGACAAGGTTGATTCGAAGGGAGGAGTAGTGTTACACCCGTAGTCCCATATGGACAACGAACAGTATGTGTTACTGTAGCACAGTACTGTGGCGGGTGTCGTTGCATGGTTGAATTTGTTAGGGATTAGGTTTCTATGGTTTCCAAAATTAAGATTAGGATTAGTTCCCTTTCTTATTATCCAAGTTGAGACTTTCTTATTAGTTAAGTCGGTCCTTTCTTAGGGCCTAAGTTAGTGCTACAAGGGATGGTTATATATCCTTTATTATGATCCAATCAAATGAAGTAAATTGTGATTAGTCCTATGTGCGGTGATTCCGATTAACAGCCTAGGCGCTAACTTCGGCAACAGCTCATAACATCCATGTCATGGTTCGTATCCCCTATCATCCTGATGCGTGCTTGCACGTAACACACTCCATGTCAATAACATGTCGACTGGTGACCCACATGTTATTAACACATTTGAGTGACATATTTCGAAACAGCTTCTCTGGAGTAGCATGAATCGCTTTTTATTAATTAGTTGGAAACTTGATGAACACGTCCTTGATGCGTCCATTCCGAAAGGCAGAAACATTGCCTTGAAATTATCAAATATAGAAGAGCACCTCAGTTCACTCTAAATTAGTAAAAAAATATATACTTCGGGGCCATGTACTATTTCCCTTGTGATAAATGATTTTTTGTAAAGTAATTACAGTAAATTAAACAGGTAACACAAGCGTCACTTATTTGATTTTCGTGATTTTGTCTGCTCACAACTTTGTTACAGAATTAAACTGGAACCAAACAGATCAACACACGAATCACAGAATTGCAGGGACATGAATCAAGTCCTATTTCCTAGTTTGTTATGCATATGAATAAACACATGTGAAATCATCACAAATTCAGTTGCACCTCCCTATTCGTCTCCAACCATCTTAGTTAGGAAACATGTGTACTTAAACTGGAATAGGACTTGAACATGCTTATAAGATGTGGAACCATATAAACTGGAACAGGACTTGAACAGGACTGGAACCATATAGATTTGTTTCTCATGCCTCAAGCTAATTTTTTTATCATAGTAAATGAGGAAATAGCGAGTGAAAAAAGGTTTCATTCTTGATGATAAGTCATATATCAGCACGATGTTGGAGACGAGGTGGGAAATAGACACTATTTTCCCCTCTTCATTCGAGACTTCGGAAATTGTTTCACTCAAATCTTTTTTCACAAAAAATTAATCTTATGGCTAACATTGGGACAAGACTTATGCTGACGCCCAGGAACATGGTGTGATCAGTTCACCTGTAGTTTTGTGAAACGATACTACTTTTGTGTTACCACTAATTTTTAGGTGAAATGTTTTCCCTATAATTGCTAATCTTTCAGCATGAAAGGCAGATCTAGGCAATTTAAAGTGCATGTCTCTGAATGGCATATTCGTGTCTAATCTATTTTATATCCAACAAGTTTCCTTGTGCAATATATATGTATTCAAACATGATTAATCTCTGTTTCCAGCAGGATCATTGCACTGAAGAACAGTTCAGGGAACAGCTTGACACAATAAGAAAAATCACTGGGTACAGAGCTGTGCCTTCTTCAACACTGGAAGGCGAGCTGGCCAGTCTTTACATATTTGTGGGCGTGGAGCCTCCTGTCAGCTCGAGGGATACCTCGGACCTTATGGAGCTCAATGCAAAACTCCAGTTCCTAAAATCGATCATAGGAGTCGATTGAATGTCCTAAGTGATTTTGGTAGATGATCTGCAGCTGTAGATGCAATCTGCAGTTTAACACTGTCCGCTATACAGTTGAGAGTCGAGACATGTGTCCCACCTTCTTCACACAATTCTTCTTCTGTTTATATCTCTATATGCAGAATTGCCAATATTTTTTTTTATGAGTCAGAATTGCCAATATGTAGGGTGTTAATTTATTTAAACAGAAATAAGCTAAGTTGGAAGTTGATGTTGTTCTTATGAACTTTTCCTTTAGTGAATGGCACAGCTCCTTTTGGTTTCACTCTAAAATAAAAGAGGCCAGGAGAAAAAAAAACATTTGTTGCCATCGCTTTAGACTGGTAAAGTGGAATTGGTGGGGACTATATATGGTTTGCAGTGATTAATTATAATAATATGGAAATAATAATATTTGGTGCATGTCCTCTTTATACGCTGTTAAATCAAGCTGTACCATCCTTTCAGGCCTTCTTTTGCCGACGGAAGTTCACAATAATGTGTGGTTGATTCGTTCGTATCTCCGTTCATGTCATCATTGCACTAGAAGCGTTCTTTTTCGAACGAACGGACATAAGCACTGTAGCTACAAGGAGTGTAGAAGCTATACTGACAATGTGCACCTAGAGGACACATACTCTCAGCCACCTGCAACACCAACAAGCTCATCTGTTGGAAGAGGAGACGATTATGTTCTTTCCAGATGTTTCACAATATGTAGATGATACAGTTGATGATGAAATTTGTGCTTTAGCAAACCTTTGGACACCAGAATCCATCAGTTCTTAATTGAGGCTCAAAGTTTTTTGACAAATTGTGAAAGGTGGCTTGCCACACGCACGGACTCATAGATTGCTCTAGTGAGGGGCAATAGGCACAAATTTGGTTGATCGTCTCTAGACCTATGAGGTAGAGGACATGGCTCAATTGATGAGGCCAACCCTTTTATGCTAGGACGCCCACCGTGTGTATCTTGCCATGTCCCAAAGTTCAGGCGAAGAACTTGCATACAATTTTTCTGCCGATGCTTTTCAAATGGCACTTTCCAAATGAACGATGGTAGGGATACGACCGAAGAAGTGGGCGTGGTAGGCCAATGAGGAAGAGTACTAAACTCTAGAAGCTACTAGGGTCAACGTGACGTCATCCTCCAAGCTGGGTTCTAGGAGAGTTGGGTGAATGAGGTGCTAGAGTTGAATATACTATTGGAGTTGAGTGATGTACTTAGGTACTTCACAGAGTTGATCCACTTATTGTTTTGATGAAGTGATGCCACAATTTGGTCTCTACCCCTGGCGATGCTATAGAGGTCTGGGGCAAGGTGACATGGCGCCGAGAGTTGAAGCCAACAATCCTGCCAGAAGTCAGTCTTAGTTCTATTGTCGATAGTGTTTTTGGTGTCTACACGGAGAAGTGTCTTATCAATCTTATAGTAGTACGTGGGAGTGGTGTCTACACAGAAAAGTGCCTTATCAATCTTATAGTAGTACGTGGGAGTGGTGTCTACATAGAAAAGTGCCTTATCAATCTTATAGTAGGATGTGGAAGTGCCTACCCAAGGTTTGTCAGGAGATTTCTTTTGTGCCAGAGCCAGCGAATACGGAGGGCCCTATTGAATTTTTCAGAGTTCAATAGAGAATGAGCGCCAGGTGCTTCATTCATTCCACTTCTTAGAAAAATTCACCTGATTCCGTCAATTTTCCTAGTGACCCATTCTGGTTACATGAACATCGTGATGAAGTAGGTTGGTATTGTGGACAAGACAAAATGAAGTAGGGTTAGACAACCCTCTTTGGAGAGAAGAGCTCTCTCATGTGGGAAGCCTTAATTGCACATACTTTGTCGATCAACAGATTAAAGTGGGAACGTCAAGGCTTTCAATTGTGAAACAGCAAACTAAGGTACTTGCACAAAAAGTTGTCCCAGAGTCCTAGGAAGTCAGTGAGGATTGCATGTAGGTCTGCCTCGTGACAGCTGATGGGGTAAATTGCACACTTGTCGAATTAGACCACAAGCTCGCCGTAGACTCGTGCCTCTGAAATTAATAGGGTCATTGCGAGCACTTCTCTCCTCGGAATAATGAACACCACAGCATCGTCAGCATAGAGAGAGGTATGCAAGGAAAGGGGATGGATATCTAGTTCCAAACACTCATGGAGGTAGCCCCAATGGATTAAATCAACAGCTTTGCAAAATCTAGCTTTTGGAAGGGCGCTGGTGTTTTGCATCTATGTAGGTTGTGAATAATATTTTGGGCACACAGGAAGTTGTCCTGACTACACCGCCACTTTGTGAATGCATATTGGACTGTGGAGACGAAACCTCGAGAAACAGAGCTAGACTGTTGGCGTGAAGTTTTGTTAGAAGCTTGCTGAACCATTGAATTGTATTGATGGGTCTTTAGTTGGACATAGAGTGGCGGTCCACCTTTTTTGGGACGAGCATTATGTTTGCCATGTCGAGCAAGTTGAAGGAAGAACCTGCCTCGTTGCCAAAGAATTGGAATGCGCAGATGATATCGCCCTTAATTATATCCTAGCAGCAGTTGTTTCGGCACTGACCCGAATCTCTCTGCTCGCCGTCGCTCAGTTAGGATCGGATTGATCACTGGAGAACGCACGCGAACACTAGAGAAGGAACACAGCAGCTTGGTGCGGTAACGAACCGCTTTTCTGGACGCTATCATTCAGCTTAAATAGCAACATACAAATTACATGGCCGTTGGACCACGACGCCCGCGTCTTGCGCCATGCCTCCCACGAACTGCGCCATCCCACAGCTCAAAGACATGCCACGCGATGCGGGCGCAAAGACTGATTCCTGCATGAACATATGCACGCGTCAAACCTCGTTATTAACGACGCTCCCAATCACATATCAACCGGGCTCCAACTGAAAAACAGAAACTCTACTGACAAAACTGAAGAAAAACAGAGAACCGACTAACTAAGACTAAAAACGATGCTTGGATTATCAACATTCTCCCCCTAATTCTAGCATCGGTTATTTAAGTTTGTTGACGCCAATCCTCTCACGGAGTTCTTGAAATTTGATTCTCCCGAGCGGCTTTGTCAAGATATCTGCTAGCTGTTCATGAGTGCTTGTGAATTCCAAGCTGATCATCCCCTTTTCCACACAACCATGGATATAATGAAACTTAGTGTCAATGTGCTTGCTACGATCGTGTAGAACAGGATTCTTACTCAGAGCAATCGCAGACATATTGTCGATCATTAATTGAGGTGAAGGTATCGAAACTCCGATCACATCCCCAAGAACTCGTCGGAGCCACACACCTTGGCAGGCCGCCGTTGCACCCGCAATATACTCGGCCTCACACGACGACAGAGCAACAACTCTCTGTTTCTGAGATTGCCAAGCCACAGGACTATTACCAAGGAAGAAGATCATCCCCGACGTGCTCTTCCTGTCGTCCATATCTCCTCCCAAATCGCTGTCACTATACCCCACCAATTTAAGCTCATCATCACCTCGCAATTACACAATCCCAGAATCAATTGTACTGGCGACATATCTGAGCAAGTGCTTCAAAGCAGCCAAATGCTCCTGCCTAGGATTTTCCATAAACCTGCTCAAATATCCAACAGCAAAGGTAAGATCAGGCCGAGTATGCACCAAATACCGCAAACTCCCAATGAGACTGCGATACTCTGTTTCATCGACTCCAGGCGAGGATGAATTCATTGATAGCTTGAGACGATTCTCCATTGGTGTTGTGCACGGATTACAATTTCCCATGCCCCCTTTATCCAGCAGTTTCTTGGCATATGCAGCTTGGCTAAGCTTGATGCCGAGACGACTCTGCTTCACTTCAATGCCGAGGTAGTAGGAGAGTGATCCCAAATCACTCATCCGAAACAGAGACTTCATTTCCAGTTTGAAAGCATCGATCTCGCTAGTGTTCTCCCCCGTAACGATGAGATCATCAACATAGATTCCCACCACCAGCCTTGGTCGCTTGCCGCTGCGCGTGTATAGCCTATGCTCACACTCGCTTCTGATGAAGCCCAGAGCGTGCAGGCTAGCATCCAGCTTGCCGTTCCACACCCGAGGGGCTTGACGCAGCCCGTACAGAGCCTTGTGCAGCTTAAGCACCTTGGTCTCATGTCCAGCAGCGATGAAACCCGGTGGCTGCGTGACATAAACTTCCTCAGCGAGATCGCCATTCAAGAACGCGGACTTCACGTCCATGTGATGCACCATCCAGCCACGGCCAGCACTACACGAACTATCTCCATCCTTGCCACTGGAGCGAAAACCTCCTCGTAGTCGATCCCCTAGCGCTGCACAAAACCCTTTGCGACGAGCCTGGCCTTGTGCTTCACAACCTCACCATGCTCATTACGCTTGAGTTTGAATACCCACTTCAAGCCAATAGCACGTTGCCCCTGTGGAAGATCCACCAATGTCCAAGTTTGATTTTCTTCTATTGACACCATCTCCTCGAGCATTGCATTCCTCCCCTCTTTGCTTTGCTTGGCTTCTTCGGCAGTGGCTGGCTCGTCGTCGAAAACCACCATGAGTTCTTCAGCCAGCTCCCGCTCCGCGGATCCAGGTACAGGTGCCTCGCCCAGGACATTGTGCAGAGCACGGAACCGGAGCGGAGCATCATCATGATCACTGTCCAGATCGACCTCCCCTTCAGGAGGAGAGATGAACTCAATGCCTGGTGAGGAGACAACAGCAGGTGTGCGAGGCTCGGACCCGCACGTGGGCGTTGCCACACTCATGGGAGTCGTCCGTGGCGAGCTCGTGGACGCCGCGCTCTCTTGATCAACAAGAATAGGGCTGATGACGACGTGCTCAACATAGAATGGATCAACGTCGTCGTTGGGCCCTGCTCCAGCTTCGTCGCCCCAATTCTAGCCTCGCTCCTCTTCAAATACTGCATTCTCGGCGATGACAACACGACGGGTAACCGGATTGTAAAACCGGTACCCCTTTGTGCCCGGCTCATAGCCCACAAACACCATGGGCGTACTCCGGTCATCCAGTTTCGTGAGATGTTTCCCAATTGCTTTCACATGCGCCACACATCCAAAAACTCGGAAGAAATGAACTGGTGGGCGCAAACCATGCCATACCTCATACGGTGTCTTGCCTTCAACGCTTTGAGTTGGAGCTCGGTTCAGCACATACACCGCTGTGGACACGGCCTTCCCCCAAAACCAGCCCGGCATTGCCATCGCCTTCATCATGCTTCTCGCCATTCCCATCACGGTTTGGTTCCGCCTCTCCACCAACCCGTTCTGATGTGGTGAATAAGGGGCGGTGAGGTGACGGTTGATACCCTGCTCAGCACAGTAATCACTGAAAGCTTGCGCCGTGAATTCGCCGCCACGGTCAGTGCGCAGCGTCCCCAATTTTCTTCCCGCCTGCACTTCAGCTCCCGCCTGGAACCGAATGATAGTAGACGCCGCTTGATCCTTCGTCTTCAGTAATATGAACCACATATATCGGCTCAAGTCGTCGATGAGAAGAAGAAAATATTTGTTGCCACTTGGGGTCACTGGCGTCATGGGTTCGCAGAGGTCCCCGTGAACCAGCTCAAGCCGTTCCGACGCCAGATACTTGGCCTTGCACGGGAACGCCGAACGCCGCTGCTTGCCTGCAAGGCAACTGTCGTAAACTTGATCAACATGCTCAATCTACGGCAGCCCAATCACCATTTCTCTTCTCGCCAGCTCACGCAGGCCACGGAAATTGAGATGACCGAATCGTGCGTGCCACTGCCACGCCGCGTTCGTTCCCTGCGCCACTAGACACACAGGTCGAGCAATGTCGACCTTTAGGATGTAGAGGCGATTTGGTGAGCGAGGCACCCCGGCAAGGAGTCGGTGGTGATCATCACGGATGCGCAGTACTCGAAGCCATCTTGATCAAGTTGCCCGAGGCTAACGATGTTGGCGGTGAGGCGTGGGATGTGATACACCCCGGTGAGCGCTTGGTGCTCTCCATTCTTGCACGCGAAGAGGACGGTGTCGCGACCCTCAATGCCCACCATGCGTCCGTCGCCAAACTTGACGGAGCCACGTACGCCGGTGTCGAGCTCGGAGAAGGCCTCGCGCACGCCGGTCATATGGTTGGTGGCGCTGGTGTCAAGAATCCACCGTGTACAGTCAGCATTGCTTGCATCTTCAAATTGAACGAAGAGACGATCTTCAATGATCTCCACATCCTCTGTTGCCACCCGTACTGAAGAAGAGGATGGAGGCAGAACTGGCTCCAGTGGGGTTTGGCGTTCTGTTGCCGCCACTGCCATCAGAAGAGCAAGCTCCTTCTCCTCCTCCGTTTGGGCCACATGGGCCTGCTCGTCGCGTTTCTTCTTGCGGCAGTATCGGCACTCGTCACGTGCGACCGTGCCGCCGCCTCTGCCATTGCCGCTCGCCTTCGCTGGCTTCGTGCCAACGTTGCCTCCGCCATCCTTGCCACGGCCTTGCCCACGATTCTTACGATTGCTCGAACCCGAGCCTTTGCCCTGCTCGATTGAGCCATCGCCAGAGAATTGCAGGCGCGATGTGATGCGCGCAAGCAACTCGTCCTTCGTGAGATTCAAGCGAGCAAGCGACCCATTGTTTGAGCCGCTCCCGCCGACGACGTCATGCCGCTCTTCCGCCGCCTTGAGTCGCCCAATCAGCTACTCGACGGAGAGCTCGTCTACATCCATCAGTGTCTCAATTGACATTGCAATTTGGGCATACCATGAAGGGACGGCCTGAAGAAACTTCCTCACGATCGACTCCTCGCTGCAGGTGTCACCAAGAACCTTGAGCTGATTCGCAATTCCAGTGATCCGCATCCCAAATTCGTCGACCGTCTCGCCATCGCGAAACGCCAGCGAATCAAATTCCCGACGGAGTGTACTCGCCTTGGCCTTGCGGACGTGCTCGACGCCGAGATTCATGGTCTTGATCGCATCCCACGTGACCTTGGCCGATTCCTTCCCGACGATGGTACCCATCATTTCCGCTGGCACAGCCTTTGAGATAGCCTCAAGGGCCATGCGATCTTCCACGAAGTCGGTGGTGCCGACGCTCACCGCCACCCACAGACCCCGTGCCTGCAGCATGACGCGCATGAGCGCCGCCCAATCTGAATAGTTTGTCTTCGTCAGGGTGGGGTAGCTACCGCCGCCGCCAATTTCCTTGACGACGCGGTGGATCACCACGCCGCGCTCTGCACTGCCGCTGCTGTACTCGGCAGCGCTGGACGGAGCCAGCGTATTCGCAGCCGGCAGTGCCGCAGTCCGCAGCGGTGAAGACGAACGACCGCGCGGCATGAGTGCCCACTCGATGGCGCGATCCCTCTCCCAGGTTCGGTAGCTCGCTCTGAAACCAAATGTTCCGGCACTGACCGGAATCTCTCTGCTCGCCGTCGCTCAGGTAGGATCGGATTGATCACTGGAGAACGCACGCGAACACTAGAGAAGGAACACAGCAGCTTGGTGCGGTAACGAACCGTTTTTCTGGACGCTATCATTCAGCTTAAATAGCAACAAACAAATTACATGGCCGTTGGACCACGACGCCCGCGTCTTGCGCCATGCCTCCCACGAACTACGCCATCCCACAGCTCAAAGACATGCCACGCGATGCGGGCGTAAAGACTGATTCCCGCGTGAACATATGCACGCGTCGAACCTCATTATTAATGACGCTCCCGATCACATATCAACCGGGCTCCAACTGAAAAACAGAAACTCTACTGACGAAACTGAAGAAAAACAGAGAACCGACTAACTAAGGTCTCGTTCTTTTCAGCATATCGTTGCATTGGCGTATTACTGTAGCAAATTTGAGAGCCCTAAAAATCAGGTCTAACAATTATAAAAAAATATTTTAAAAATAGTTTTAGAATCTTTGGAACGACTACTAAAAGTCATGAAAAAATCGTTGCAAATTATGACAATATATAGGCTATATAAAAATAACAAAATTTGCTACTGTAATACGCAACGATACGATACGCTGAAAAGAACAAGACCTAAGACTAAAAACGATGCTTGGATTATCAACAGCAGTGATGTCGTCCAAGCTGAGCGCCTTAATGGTAGCTCTAGACCAAAAAGGTCATGATTTGCATAGGACTTGAAAGGTCATGATTTGCATAGCCCAGGCAGTCCTAGTTAACGGAGAGAGTCAGAAAAAAGGAAGTGCCAACGTGCTCTTGAAAAAATTTGCTGCATTCCACCTCTTTACCTTCGTGGGAGGTGACCGCACTAGAATGGGTCTCCAGGGAGTGGATGAAGTTCTTCCTGCGCCTAAAACTTGCTCGTAGATGAAAGAATTTGGAATTGGCATCACCCTTCTTGATCCATTGTGCGCGATCTCTTTTCTTGGTATGGGATTTTTCTGAGGCTACCAAACCAACACACCTGTACTTGAGGATACAACAGAACTTAAGCTCTAGAGATGAAAGGTTACAAGATTCTTGTGCTTGGTCAAGGAGCTGGATTGGCTCACATAGCACTCTACTCTCGAATGTTTCCCATTTTATTCTTCTTCCAAAGAGAGATGGCCTTCGCTGTGCATGCCAGCTTGGTGTGAAGGATACGAAATGGGTTGCGGGAAGCTACCTGCCTTCCCCATGTTTCTAGAACTTGCTATCTAAATCCTTCCAAATTTGGCTTTCTAGAACTTGCTATCTAAATCCTTCTAAATTTTGCCAATAGTCTACAAAATTGAAGCATTTGATAGGGTACTGAGTGCGGTCGCTCTGCAGAAGGAGGGGAGTCTGATCAAAGACAAAGCCCAAAGGTAGGTAAAGTGCACAAGCTAGTTGTTTGGAAGAGAGCATACCCCCAATGCGTAGAGCAGAAGGTCCTGTAAATTCTTCTAAGAGTTTGATTAGACCGCTCAATGCTCCAAGTGAATTTTTGCCCTGAGATGTTGAGCTCAAGGAGTTGGAGCCGATCAAGGGTCGAGCGGCACAAGTTCATTAGGGTTGGCTTTGAGGTCATTATTGCTCTTGTCGGTGGCTTGATTGATGAGGTTGAAGTCCCCGATGACTAGCCACGAGGGGTCTAGTTCCGCAGGTCAACAGGAGAGTATCTCCTACATGAAATGCAATTTCCCCTACTAGCTTCGTAGGCCGTAGACTACTATGATGTACCAAGAGACGCCATTCAGGTTAGAGGAGATCCGAGTAGAGACTGAGTGCATCCGAATGAGATAGTATCTAGGTCGAAGTGGTTGTTGTGAACTGCCAAAATAATGCTTCCTTTAGTACGATCAGACGGAGCAACGACAAAGTTGGAGGAGAAATTTTGATAAGGCACTCAAAAACGACTTGGAAGGTAACCCATTACCTTAGTCTCTTATATGCAAACAATAGTAGTGAGAGAGGAGATGATTAAGTCACGGAAGAAGCTACGATGTGCTCTGGAGTTGAGACCTCGAACATTCTAATTGAAAACGTTGAAAGACAGTTTATCGATAAAACCAGAAGATCAACATAGTGTCACAAGCCGAAGCTTCTAGCAGACGTAAACAATGCAGGGGGGTTACATGATGAGACTTAAAACACAACAGGGGGCGATACAAGCACAAGTTTGCCCCCCAACAAACAAGAAACGAAACGGGTTATGCGAAGGTGATATGCCGTGACCCCAGTACTTGTAAAGTGAATCCAATACCACGAGACGATATTAATCCTAATTTAGTATCCTGTGATGGACAATACGGTGGGATCATTGCAGTACACTTAATTAAAGTGAAATACAGGTAAAACAGTAGCATTTTTATTACAAGAGGAATTGACATACCAGTTTACATAGTCCAAGAGGAATTAAATTACAAGCACTAGAGAACATCAGAGTAGCAAAATTAAAAAACTGCGATAAATTTCAAGGCATCGACCCTGACACCTTCTCTAGTCTTGTGCACCCCGTCAGGGCCCTCCTGATCCTAAGCGAAATCTGAATAAATATGTCCGTGGGAAATTTAATGAGTATGCGGCTACCAAGCAAACAATTCGTAAACATGAATGCAGGAGCAAAGGTGGGGAATAGGTTATTTTACCCAAAACCTATTTCTATTCAAATTTTAGTTGACCAAATTTTTAGTTAAGTGAATGCATGATCATAGGTAGTATCTCACATCTTTCAAGAGAAGGTGCGTCTCGCACCAGACCATTTCCATCCTATTCTAGTCAGGTTTATTATTGAAAAGGGTGAATCTACATGTGCACACCTCTCGCCCCATTCATGACCGTGGACACGACTATCATGATAGTTTTAACTCTACAAAGTGTGTACAATTTTTCCCACAAGCCCCGTCTCATCCGCTAGGAGAAAACGGTACAATACTTTTCTAGCCTACTACGACCACCACTTCGCCTGCCCTTTCTTTTGGTTTCCCTAGCCCCGCCGGTGCCCGCCGCGGTAGGGCGCCTACTCCTTCTCCACACCACCCGGAGGCATTCCCCAATTAAGCCATTGCGTCTCAGGAAAGCACCTACCCCTCAGGGTAGATTGCAAGCCTCCCTCTAGGGCAAGAGTGACGAAACGTAACCGGACAACCTACAAGCAAGTGTTTAGTGGGTTTCGTAGTGTACTAAGCCAAGGCCGAAGGCACAAGTGGCTGTATGGTAAGGTTTGGTCTAGCAATACACAAGTTTGAGTCCTTATTAGAGAAGACCCTCTCATCTCCAGCACAATCTCGGAAACATCTCTGTCGGGTCTTCCCTAAATCATCTACACTAGTTTTAGTTGTTCAGATTTCATCCAAAAACACCACCGTGAAGCATACGCCTCAGAAAGCACATTTATACCAATGCAGTCCTACACAAATGTTTGCAAAGGCGGCTAAGGCACATTTACAGAACATTAATATGTCTAGGTACTCACACCTAATTTATATGCATGAAACAATTCAATCAGTAAGCAATAATTAATTTAATTTTAAAACTTCGAGAGGAACATGTATCTAAGCTTGCCTTTGAAGAAATCTGCGCTCTACGGGTCTCACACCTGCTCCGGGTAACAACCAGCACAACAATCGCAACCATCATCTATACGGACAATGAACAAGAACACAACAACAAAATCAGTACAGATAAAATAATTAATTAATATACAGAAAAATTCTAGGATTAAAATGTAATTTTTAGGCTCTAAAATCATCTAATTTGGAGTTACGGAGCTCACTAAACAATTCGGGGAAGTTTAGGGTTAAATAGAAAATTCCCCGAAAAGGAAAAAACCAAATTAACCCTAGTTGGGCCGTACAGGAGAATACGGTCCACTTCTCTCTCCTTTCTCTCGCGCGCAGGACGGCGTTTGAAGAAGCTGCGGCTGACTGCGGGGCCCACGGCTTGGTCGGGCCAGCATGTCAGCGACTATGGCTAGATCCGGGCGAGGTGAACGTGGCGGCCCCGGCACCAGCGGCGGTTCCCACGGGGACATGCGTTGCGACGCTATTGGGCGGCGACAGCGGCGGCCCCACAGGGACACGCGGCGCTGCGCGATTTTGCAGCAGTGGCGGCACTGTCGGGAGCGGACGAGGTAAGCAGGCCCCACGCGGACGCTTGTCATGGCGTGATTGGTGGCGTTGCCGGTGCGGTCTGGGCGGATGCGCCAAGCGAGCTCCACCAAGACGCGCGTCGCACAGCAATTGGCGCGACGCATGTGCCTTGCGAGCGCGTAGCACTGTGCAGTTCGGCTCCTGGGGCGACGTGGCAGACGCGGGTTGAGTGCGAGATTTGCTCCGACGGCGCGAACGACGAGGTTCGCCGACGGCTGTGGGAGATCCTAACTTCGGCGAGCTCTACAGGGCGTGTTTCTTGACCAAATTGCACGACCCGGCTATGCATTTGGACCATCTCAACGAGATCTACCTATTGGTGCCATCCACACAGTGAATTGACCATGGGGAAAAGGGGTTTACCTCGGATTTGTGCTCGGGAAGGAGGATCTTGAGCCGTACGTTTAGGGTTTGGGGAGGGAGGGGAGTGGGCGGCGGTGCACAGTGGAGGGGATGTTTATAGGGGTGTGGGAGCAAAGGGGGCTATTAGTCTCCCTTAAACGGGCCAAAAGTGTCCAACGGGCTGCGACGGGCTCTGATTAAGGGTTAAAACGGCCCATGGGGCATCTAAAGGCTAAAAGAGATTAATATTCTGTAGAATTACCTTGGCTTGTTTCGAAAAACTTGGGACACCTAAAATTTTTTTATTAGGATGTCACAAAACCTCCCTCCTTACAGGAATATCGCCCCGAGATTCGGAAAGATTCTTGAGCAGCTCCGGGAACTCTTGTAGGAGATACTCCTCTCGCTCCCAAGCCGCTTTCGACTCGGAATAATTAGCCCACTAAACCTTACAGAATTTTATTGTCTTGCTCCGAGTGCATCTCTGAGACTCATCTACAATTTTGAACGGTTTCTCCTTATAGGTCAGACCTTCTTGAATTTCCACCTCATTGATCGGCACTTACTCCTCGGGTATTTGCAAACACTGCTTAAGCTGAGATACGTGGAACACATTGTGCACGGCTGATAGCTGTGGTGGCAACTCCAGCTGGTAGGCAACCTCCCCCTTCGCTCCATGATGGGGAAAGGACCAATATACCTTGGGGCTAGCTTCACTGACATGTTAAACCTCCGCAAGCGTTCGGACACTCACTACCACCCGCTGTCCTTAATTGGAATCCCGAATGGTTATGATCGTTCCGATAGGGCTCAACTGGTCTACAACTAACGGGGCGGATTTCACAAAGTCTAAGCCGGATAATAGGGCTGTCACCACCTATTACCTACCACACGTCCGTTGAAGCAGGTGCCTACCGGCTACTAACTAGTCCAAACACCACGTTTGTACCTAGTAGTAATACGTACCAAGGACGTCACTTTGATACGCACCCCTACTACCTCTTATACTAATCTCTAGGTGAACAATTAAGCACAAAGATCTTAGCACTCAAGAATAGTACGGGCCTAATACCAACAGAGACAAAATAAATAGAATGAACTTGATAATTAAATAAGGTGAGACCGAGTGTTACCGAAAGAAGACGGAAGCAGAATCCGCATCCGAGTTCAGCTCCGGAGCTCTAGTGAGGGATACCGACACTCCGGCTCCTCCCCTACACTAACGCTCCTCTGTCTCCTACTCTGCTTGAGAGTAGCACAACTCTCCTTCACTCTCACTTGTGTGTTGC